>JARQSV010000690.1:466093-495885 GCA_030142285.1 Calameuta idolon | reverse complement strand
GGAAACTGCCAGATGTCCTGGAACCTGCCAATACACATCAGAAATGGTCCTGGAAACTGACTACTGACATATTTATAACTATATGTAATAGTGTCTTCTACATATGTTTCTAAGCTCCGACGCTTCATGGAAACTGGTAGTACTTTTCGGAAACAAGCAAGCTGTGGATTTTGGCAGACAGTCGGTAGGGCTTGTCATTTCGCCGCACGGTATTATAATTGTGAAACTATTATATTTCCACCCTCTCAACAACTCTCAGTGGGTCTCAGCCCCGTAGCACTTAAGGGGTAAGAGCGTCGCGACGCTCAGTGTTCATTTTCACTTATATATGTATATATTATATATATATATATATACACATATATACTTACCGTTACTCCACAGGGTGTAGTCGACAGAAAAGACATTAGGAGTACCTTGGTTAACTATAGTAGCATCGAAATTAAGAAAATGTCAGTGGAAAATTTTGCCTACGCATTAATGAAAAAAAGGAAAAAAAAATAGTGGCAAAATTTTGCTCATTTGTGGATTTTTAAATTTCCCGCATTTTTTTTCATCTCTCGATGACGTCATCGCTGAAAACGAGAGCTCAACGTCGCTCTTAGAAAATGCTCGGTAATACTCCTGAAAATCCAGAGAAAAGCCTCCGATCCGTCTTGAAAGCAAAAGGACCGTCCGAAAACCTTGGTGCGACCCCCCCCTCCCCCGCCCCTCCCCCTCAAGGCCTTCGGGGTAGATTTACAGAGGAGCGTCTTCGGGGCAATCCCAGGGGTTTAGGACTTCTTCGGTCGTCCCTGGGATCATGGACTGTTCATCCAGGAATGAATTCTGGACGTTTACCGTATCGCTTACGAGCTTATACCCTTGAAATTTTGGTGATTTGAAAAAAAAATTTTTACCAGACAGTCGTCGGATGCTGTAACCAGGAGTTTTTCCTGATCCATGGATCTACTTATGATGGTTCTATTGTCTCTATATTATTTGTATATGTATAATTCTTTATATAATATATAATTCATCCAAAAATCTTCTTGACCCACTGATAAATTTTTGTCCCTTATTTTCTCCATTTTTTAATATTTATTCCACCCCTATATGTACCGTAATGATGTTCCTTACTTTTTATTCCATCTTCGGATCGTCAGTAGGAAGAGAACGTCTCGTGTCAGACATTTGATTTTATATTTCTGACATTTTCAAAAGATTCGAGTCGATCCGTTCTTATCTGTACTTTTTACCTGACTCCAATGGGCGAGACACGGCAGCTGCTTAACTGCCATGAGAATCCGGAAATTTTTTTTTCAAAGGCTGTTCTCAGTGCCTAAGGTAGGTATAATTTCCTCGTTAACTTCGAAGCTTTTGGCTATTAAATTCTTTTTTTCTCTACTAAAATTTTTTTACACCCCTCATCTTCTCACCCTTATATCCACAATGAGATTTTTCAGGTCTTACGAGATCTCTTGCTAAAGACCACGTTAAGCTGACTGACTCACCGACCCATCTTCCTTCTCGCATTGAACCGGGACTCAGTTTGGACTTTTCTCCCTCTCATTTTTGAGCAAGAATTTAATTCGCCTCAGTCACCCTGGCAATTTTTTAAATTGAAATCACCGCCGTGCTCGACACTCCGCCAGCATTTAGCATTTAGGCCTCGTGATTAAAATAAAATTAATGAAGCGTCGTCCGATTAGACGGTCTCTCGTAGTTCAACGGGATTTCAAGCTGTGAACGAAATTTATTACAAAATTTTATTCGCTTATCTCTTATCACTGTATACCAGCCCTGAAAATTTCCGTATCTTCTTCAGAATCGGTGGCAAATTTATTCACTGACTTTTTCACCACTTTCAGTGATAACTGTAGCAAGTTTATTGTATCCCGTATCAGAGTTGTATACATATAGGGCTGTACATATGTCGAAACATATACAGTATATATATCTATATAAAAGTCAGCGAGACAAAGAAGACCCGAACCGTATAAAGGAAGTTGAGTCGTTGTGGCGGCCATCTTGTTTGCTGAGACGATGCCGAGACCGAAGTTACAGTCGTTTGAATGTCGCGACAAGAACTTATGCTTGTGTGGCTTTAGCTTTTAGGTACGTGGGAGAAATGGTACTCGGCGTAGGACCACAAGAGAATTCTTTCTCTTTGAAAGAAGCGAAGCCAAAGAAAGATAATAAAATCAGAGAAACCTTCTAGTTCTTAAACATTGTTCTTCGTTACTTTAAAATCTGATGGTTCGGGGTTCGATCCCGGATGAGGACATTTTTTTTTTCATTCTAAATCCATTTTTATCAGTCAGCGCCGCAACCGGTTTCCATTAGCGTAATACTTTTTGCAAATATTTATCGAAGGACTGTATTTTTCTTCGCGCTTTTTGTAACCCTACTTGTTTTTCTTCAATCTCAAATTTCGATTTTTTTTTTTCTTCTCTGTTCAATATATAAGTGAGTGAGGAAATTTATCTCTTTCTTTTTCAACGGCTTACTTCGTCAGATGCTTCTTTCCTTGATATATGTCCTGATGAAATTTTTTTTTTCATACTTACTTAGTTTAACCAAACTGCCATTTTTAACCTCAAATAAAATTTATGTAGATCGTTCGTTCTGGCTCGTTACATGCCGAGAGATTGATTCGTTTATCCGTCGGTAAGGATGGGACCGATACCTATTTACGGATGGGGCTCATCTGCCTTTCTAAAAGTAATGTCGTCCGTTGCGATAGCTTCGCCTGGCGCTTTTCGCTCGTTGCGATAACGTCGCTTCCATTACGCTTTCCCACTCTTGACGAACTAATTATACGGGACGTTAACGAAGGTACTTGGAAAATAAAAAAGAAAATTGTATTTTGACGAGGATAGATTTTTGAATATTTATAAAGAATAAAGAAAATGATGGAAAAAATATTTCGCGGGTTAACAAAATTTTGAAAATTATACAAACTTTGATTTTGATTATGATTCAATATATTTTCATTGTACGGCCTTATCTTTAATGTACGTAAATAATATTTTGATACAAAGATTTTTACATGATACTGAAAATTCGTAAAAAAATATTTATCGAAGAAATTTCAGATGTATCTTCCATTTTATTTCACAACTTGTCCCAAGAGTTACAGAGGTGAATGACTGAATTTTGTGAATTATCGTAAAAATCCTTTACGAGCCCAATAAGCCGGTTACGTTTATAGTATAATAAATAAAAAAGTAAGGGATGAAGATCTAGAAATCACTGAGTATAAGAAATAAAAAAAAAAAATAAAATCGCTTGGTCCGCAATATAACCCCTGGATTTTCCTCGTATTTTCCATTAGTTTTAGTTGCCGGAGAAATGGCGCAAACCCTAGAAGTATACAAACCTACTACCCTCTACTTCCTTGCTGAATTTCTAAAATCCTCAAAGCTCTCGCAGGATTTCCCGTAAATAGAGAGAAATTGATTTCTATAGCTGTTTAGATGCTTGGACACGTACGTTACGTTCCGGGCATGGATACCGTTATCCCCTGATGCTCCGAATGGGGATGAAAGGTGCTTTTGTTAGCCAAAAGAATGGGAAACAGATTAGGGGTAGACAAAGTGAAAAAAAAGTAATATAACAGCTATTGCTTATTTGATAGAAAAAAAAGATTGCGAAACCCGAAAAAGGGACGATAGTAACCATACTCGGTATAGCCCTTGAGAATTACTATTATAGGGGTTGAAGTCACCCTTGAAACACACTTCGGAAATACCTACCGAAAAATTTATATCATTTGGATTTTCCATAACGCAAAGTGGACTCGACCATATTCGTGTCCTATATGACTTTTAAGGAACGGGCGCATTCAACCCTTAGAAATTTGAGATATTGATCAGCATCAAAAACTACCCCTTCCGGAAATGTGTTCGCCGGTACGTCAAGAGTGAAAGTGCAATCGATAAACGTTAAATAAGAATTTATCGTATTTCCTGAAAGGCGTCGCGACGCCGCGTAAATTTGACGGATGAGTGAGGATGAAAAAAAAAATATATATATGAAGATACCATTTTCAAAAGTCTTATTTAGCTCTATACGTCAAATTGAAATTTTCATAATTGTCTCGTAAAGTGGGTGGTATTCGTTGAATAAATAAATTAGGGTGTCGTCGAATAACCCAGGCACAATTTTAGGGGTGGTTTTATTATTTTGTCTTTCTTTCTCTTTTATCATATCGCGCCTGTCTAATGGCGACTCTCGAACGTCTGGATTATTGTAGGACGAGCGCCATCGCGACAAAAGGATCTTTCGACGTCTGGCGTCGGAATGTTTTCCTTAAGCTGACGCTAATTGACGATGTTAACAACGCTGTGGTAGTTTATGCGGGCTTTCATTAAAAAAGGAAAAACAAGCTTTTTCCGCGAAATGAAAAATAATGATTTTTCGATGGTCGACTGTCAACCGCAGGGGTTGCTTTCGAGGCGGAAACTTAATTGTCGCTGACGCGGTCATGTAGATAATTAATATTCACCCACTCGCTATTAATTGTAAGTAAAATTATTTATTAATTAAGAAACAAGAGCCTTTAACCTGCTCCTGTTTAATTAACACGAATAATTGATTACCTTTCACGTTCGAATGGGATCTATATAAATAAATGACATTAAAAGGCATAGAAAGAGAAAATAAATCGACATTTGAGAAAAGCGCTAATTAATCAAAGACAAAATTATTATTTATTCAAGATAATTATTTTCACGGTCATCGACTTTCAAGCATTTTGAAATATTTTGAAAAAAATTCTCAAAACCATTGATAATTTCATGACCGAACTGCAGTTATATCGACTGTGTGATAAAAAAGGGGTTGAACCAGATAAAAAGAGAGGGTTGAAATACGCCAGAAATAATATTAACCTTAGTCAGGATGTGAAATTAAAAAAATTAATGATCCAGGAAAATATAACAGGTCTCGGTATGAACTGTTCCACAATGAACATTAACTGTCACGTTTATGAGGGGCTAGTTTTTAAGGGCTGCATATTTCACCAAGGAATCCCCTACGTATATATAGGGTCGTACGTAAAATTTTAAGCTTGGTTATATCGCGAGGTGACATCTGTAACAGATATCATTCTAGGCCCTTCGAATAGAGAGTTTCGCTATTACTCTAGCAAGGGTCGACAGGGGTTGCTTACACTAATTAGACTTTGATAAGGGCTCTCGAGCTATTTCAACCCTTGCAATTCAGAAAGCAGCTTCTTTCTTTATACAATTTTGAACTGTATCACCCTGGCTAGATTCAATTCAGATTGCTTAACGCCCCTCATGCATATCCATTCAACCCCCAAAAGGTAGATCCTGTACCACGAATCAACCCCTAATGGCAAATCCACGTATCACCCTGTACAGACAAACTTACCCTCTGTCTCTACGCTACGTACAGACGTAGTCAGTTTGTTGTAAATTAAAATTTTATTAAATATTTCAATGGGAGTTGCATCGATAGCGAAGCTAGGGGATGTCTTTTATATATTCATTTATTTACTCGTATTTTTTTCTCTCTCTCTCTCTCTCTCTCTTGAACTAATACCGTCCTTCACGGAAATACACCCTCTTCTTTTTTTCTCTCTTCTCATATTTTCTATATCAAAACACGAGTGAAATCTCAGTTCTAGGAATCTCTTCATTCGACAGCTTCTCGATCGACATGGCCTCCCTTGGATCTGCGACCCAATTCGCCAAGTTTTTTTTTTCTTTTTTTTTTCGCAAAGGATGCTTTTTGTCAATTGACAATTTCAGATATGGCTCTTGCGACGCTGAATTTTTTTTTTGTGGATCCCTGAAAGCCGATGTGCATGAATGCCGCAATAGGGGGTAGATTTCTCTCAAGTAGGGATGAAATTTTTTTATATTAATACAATGGGTACATTGCCGAGATACAATTTACGTGTATGAAAAGATGTAAGGTGAATCTATGTAATATCGTCGATGTATATATATATATGTATACTCCATGTATTCTTATACGTAGAAAAGTTTGTTTTTTTCACAAACTTTTACTCCCCCGACCACCTAGTTATTACCTGTTTTAACATTAAATTGCGTGAAATTTCTTTGCAAGATTAATCTCTGCTCTCAAACTTCTCTTTTATGCCTTTATCAGATATGCGGAGAATTCATATTGGTTAGCTTTACGGTATTTTTTTTTTAAAGAAAATACAGAAAATTAATACTGCAGCCCTCACTCTGCCTTTGAAACTTCGTTCACCTTACCCAACCCCCCTGCCTCTCACCGTTTACCAACAAATATTAAATTCTCGTGCGTTTTATATGAAAATTTTAATATACGTCCTTTGTTAATTAACCCAATTTTAATATATATGACGTCAATACCGCATCTCATTGCAGTATATTTTTCAATATATCTTTACATATATTCTTAATATTCAACGAGCTAGTTTATTCTACATTTTTGATATTAATTTTTTTTTAGTAAAAAAATTCGATCCGCGAGTCTCCAAAGGGATACTGTTATTTTTTTGTAAAATCTCGTAGGAAATTTATCACCTTTAATCCTAAGGATACTTTTGTACAACTTCATGGATCAGAGTTTAAAATTTTTTCAGTTTAATAAATTGTTTATTAATAATGAAAAAAGATATAAAAAGTTTTTAGTGATTTTATAAATTACCGATTTCTGCAGTATCCAGCGTATCACAGTCAGACATCTCCCGTACGGTATTGCGAGCGTGAAGACAATTTTGAAAATTCCCCAAGGCGCCCTCGAAAATTTTGGAAAATTAATTTCACGCTTAAGTAAATTAATTCCTGGAGGTTCACAGTGTCAGTTGTATCTATTGGCTTGATATTCCTATATGTACCAAGTTTCTTCAAATTGCGCTGTTGCGCTTTAGGGGTTGGAAATTGGATTTGTGTACGCTCTGTATATGGACATATACGGATTAGGATTGACCATCCCCTAAAATAATATCATACCCACCCTTTATTAATTTCCACAAAATACTCCATGTTTCAGTGTCCTACGTACACAGAGTTAAAACGACTTGTCCGATATAGGATACCAGAAAACAACCCCTAAAATATATTAAAATGCCTGAACAAATTTCATTTGCCATTACCCGTACGATTTCAAATAAATTCCGAATGTTTTACAATCCTGTAATCAAGAAAAAGAACAATTAATAATTTTTCCTCCAATTTCCAACCAGGGACCATGAAATACCTTTTAAATAAATGGCATTTCCAGGTAAAACGTTCACATCGAATAAAATTTAACGAAACATGCGAAATTATACGATTGCATTTATTTTCCTGTATAATAAAAAAAATTCCGTTACCGATTCAACGGAAATATTATATTTTTTGTGCAAACCATTTTTTTAAATAAATAAATAAATTTCTTTTTTTTATTATTTCAGGTGCGTTCCAGGTCTCTGACACAACTGGACGCCCTGGGCACGAGTATGCTGGACACTGGTGAACATCATCTAGGAGGTGGTCCTTCGTCTCAGCAGCCACCCCATCATCATCATCATCATCCCCATCAGCATCCACATACTGGAACAGAATGCAGTCCTCGACTTCTTGTACCAAATGCACCCTCGTCCTCATTGTCAGACGGAGTTCATCCCAACCGTACCAGACACAAGCTTTCTCGTTCCCAAGTGAGTTGACGCCTTTTTTTTTTCTCTTCAATATTCAATTTTTCAAAATTTACCTTTCGAGTTTCTAGTACTTTTTTTTATCACATCCACTTTGTCGATAACTCCATACAGACACAGGTTTCCATCGTTAAGTGCATCCTTAGAGTGCAGTTGCTGCTACAGTTTCCATCCTGTTTTCAAAAGTGCATTCTGCATAACACTTGCGGCTAGACCAACCCCGTTCAAACGAAATTGTTGAAATATCCCACCGAGATATTTCCCAAGCGTTTGAACCCACCGGGAGTAATGCAACTGCGGCAAAGTGCATTTGCAATAGTATGTGCATCGGAATGAGGAACCTGAATGGGCTGTAAGGCCGTGGCTTTTTTTTATTTCCATAATTCATGTAAATTCTATCGATCTGTATTGTCATTGCTTGTGATTTCTCTAGGTCCTTCTTTGTGCAATGATCTACTGCAATTTTTGGCATCCAAGAGAAAGAGTGTCTCTCTTTAACCCGTATTAGCCTTGCCAAGTGACAACGTGTGCAGGGACCTTGGGAATAAATGAAAATTAAAGAGAAACAAGAAACAGGGCAAAGTACGAAAACGAAAAGAATTCATTGATTCGTAATTTTGTGAATTCCTCAGAAGTGACAGGGGTGGGATCGAAGGTCGTCCTGATAACGGGTTCCACAATCTTCACGTGCTATAGTCGCCCTTTCAAAGGAATCGCTGTAGGGTGAAAATGGACGATAAGTAAAAGGCTGTCGCTAGGATACATTGGCAGTGGTAGCAGCCTGACAAGAAAAAAATCATTCGTACAAGATAAGCAGGGAACTGGACAGGACCAATTTCCTAGTTACTTTCACTATTTTCGAAGTGTTTGAGGATACAATTTTTTTTCTTCTACGTCACGTCACACCCATTCTTATCGCTGCGATGCTGCTGCGATAATTAAACAGCCACCACGTATACTGCATTGTAAAGAAATTTTATGGCAGCCACTAAAGGTTACGTCCTTAGATTTTACGGATATCCTGGAGAAGCGTATAGCGTTCGAATAAGGTTGCACAAGAAGATGGCACTAGTGCTGCACTGGAAGCTAGAATCATAAAAAAGTATCAGGATGGAGATAAAAAAGCTGTAAAATGGTAAATGATTGGACGAGGAGGAAGCGGGGTCGTGACGAGAGAAGATAATAAAAAAAAAATTTTCAAAAATTATTCAGCCCGAAGTATACATATTTTTCCAGGAGCAAGATCAGTAGGTGGATTCTGTGATAGAAGAAAGTAAAAAAAAAGGGGGGTCGCTACTCCTTCATCTCTCACGTACGAAAATGTTAATGACGCCAATAACTTTTGTAAAGCCCGGTGCATATTCCGTCAATCATTCGCGCTGCTCGACGGCCCTCGTACATTATTTTCATCTGCGCGGAGGTAGAAGAAATCGATGGCCAATATCGCCCTAGGGGATACCTTAAGGAAGCCTCGAACCCCTGGGCTAAGTGTCAAAGAAGAGTGAAAAAAAAAAGAAAAAAGGAAGGACTTGTCAAGAAGAAAGAAAAAGGTTGAATGGTAAAAAGTCCCTAGACTCCAGAAAGATTAATGGTTAGTCACAAAATTGCGACAGTTCAAGTGCCGATAGGCACATTAGCAGCGATGGCGCCAAGAGGATAAAATGTTAGAAAAATATTATTAACCAGTGGTACCAACCTGTTAATCATAATCAATTACGTAAATGTCTACGAAAGAATTTTCATGGCGACTACAGCTCATTTGAATATCCCGTCGTTTCTTCGTTCTCATGTAAATTACCCATGATGGTATAAAGCTCGGCACTGTACTCAGTGACACGTTTCACATAACCTTCGTAATAACTGCAGAGAAAGAAGCTTAAATGTCCCTAGATACTGAAAACGTTATGCTCGTCCAGGATTATCCCTGGGAAAATCCTGTCCAATCCAAATACGTTGATACTCTAATATAAAATGATTAACTAGGGAATTTCTTTTGGTAAATTTTTCCCTAGAAGTTTTTTTCTCCATTAAATCACTGTCATATCTCTCTCTCTCTCTCTCTCTCTTTCTCTCTCGCTATCCTAAGGACCTTATCCTTTTGTTGATTGGTTCTAACAGATCCTTTATAACCATAGAGACGAATAGCTGCGCTGTAACGGAAAGCCGAATCAATATTATGCAAACAGAGAAGCACCGCTGTTCCAGCCGCCTAAATGGACGTTCTATATCTTCCAGCTGGTTTCCATCTATTCTTTTAGCCACCCTGTATATACATATGTATATCCAGTATATAAGAGTGCACATGATCTCCCATCTCCGATTTACCCTTTACCTACCATATGAACCTTCAATGAACTTTATCTGCTTCTGTCTTGAACCATGTACCATCCATATACATATATACCATCCATATGTATGTATACCACCATAGTGTATATACCATTCGTAATCAAAGTAATGAAATGATCTCAGGTACAAGTCACACGTGGACGTGAAATTTATATCAGAAAATTCTTGACGTTGAAAAATCTCGAAAATATGTTTACATGCGATTTAACCTGTGAATAGCAGATATTTATATAACATACGTTTCCAAACTGTCGGGTACGACAGGAAGATGCACTTTTATTTTGTTTGTCATCACGTGGGCTGGAAGTAACGTGATGTGAACTATATGCATTTGTATGCACTTTCCAAAGTGCAGAATCATCTGAGAGTTGCATTTCGTACGAATTATTTGATGTTAAATAATATTGAAATTTTCATTATACAGTTTATACATACTGTTGTAGTATATATGGACTATGATACGTCATCTAGTTTTATTGATAGTAGAGGTTGGTACGCCTTCGCTTTTTCGTTAATGGCGCATTTCCAAGCGTGCGATCTCTTCTTTTATTATTCTTGGGTTCTATTTACGAGTGTTCGATATAAGATTTGGCCTCTTTTCTTTTTCTCTTTCTTTGTCGCTGAAATTTCATTTCTTCTCTTCGTTCTTCTTATTGGTAAACAATCCGGCTGGCGATCCTTTCCATTTGTATTATTTTATTACTTCACCCGGTACCAAATACTCGAATCGTTTTTAACGGGTGCTGTTTTATAATCCTTAAATGCCTTTACGTGACTTTCTCAAGTATAGAGTAAACGAATAACGTGCTTGATTTTACGATTGGTTTCTTTACGAGTCCTTTTTGTATAATACGTGCTGGTAGCTATATATATATATATATTTATATATGTGTATACAATTTGAAGGTAGTTAGAAACTCGAAAGGTTTATTATTATTAAAATTTTATATTGTCAATCCTTATTATTTTTATCGTTATTTTGACTCGTTCTTGTAATTTTGGTAATTTTATGTACACTGTGTATGTTTCTTGATAAACTTTTCATTATCAATATACCATGGTGAATATATATGTATTGTTACTAAATCACGTATCGTCTCGCTCGTTAAATTGAATCTTCTCGAAATTACTCAATTCCCGGTAATTACGTGTCTCTTTATTGGATTCCTGATTTTGAATAATCAAACCATTAGGGGATGATCATTAATAATGTTTTACAAGTTCACGAATGACTTCGGTAACTGTATCTTCTATCTATCTGGTGTCCATTTGATAATATATTTTCAATTCTCTTTACGGTTTTACGTCAAATTTTTACCACGTAGTATATTTGATTGATAATAAATCAAAATTGAGTTTGATTCAAGATTAAGGATAAATAAATAACTGAAAGTTAATGGGATTTTCTGAACACTGTTAAATTCCTTAGTACGCTATGATAATAAAACCCTGTTTGGAAAGTGGATGTCACGTGATGTGGTGATTAAAATAACTAGGGAATAAAAAATGGAACAATGTTAAAGGGACTGTTATTTTCATGATCATTTATAAGCGAAATGTGTAAAATGAAAAAAAAAAAATTTTTTTAGAAAATTTCTCAATCGCAAAATATTAATAGCCTTTTTGTCACGTTCAGTTTTCATTTTTCTTTGACATTACAGGTGTCCAGCAGCGAATACTTCAGTGTCAGTTTCGAAGTGGGCGACGATGGCAATACTATGGAACGCGAAGAATTTCTACCAGCAAGCAAGGGCACATACCTCGTGTAAGTTTCTTAATTGATTTTTGAATTATATAATTTTTTTTTCTACCGCTCAAAATTTTGTTCCATCACCTTTTAAATACGTAAAGTAACACTTGTTTTCTACTATTATTTTTTTTGTTTTCTTCTCCAACGAAGCTTTGGCTTGCCGAAAGCTTTGCAATTTTGTATGCTTGAAAGCTTCGTTCGAACACTGAAAAAAAAAAAGAAAATACAGATTCGGCTCACGCGAAATAAAATTCACATCGAATCCCACCGTCATGCCGGATGTGAATTTCTGAAGCACAATTTCCATCTCTTGCCCAAACTATTAGGATCTTTTTTCGTACTTCAGTCCCCTCTACCTTTTCCAAACCCTTTTCAAATTCAGGCTTTCTGATCGAAATTGAATCTTGCATCTCGATGATCCGGTATATACCATGCTTCACTCTTTTTTATTTAACGTCCAATTCAAATCGACTCTTTCTCATGTCCTCCATCACAGCCAATAGAATTCGAGTTCCAACAGAATGCTTGTCGCCGTCCGTTTGACAATCGTCCACATATCCAAATACAGAGATTCGATTTATCAAGTGTCAAAGTTTGCAGCACTGGACCTCTTGGAATTAATACAGATAAAAAAAAAATGAAATTCTGAATTTTTTGGGGGGAT
This sequence comes from Calameuta idolon, assembly GCA_030142285.1. NCBI lineage: Eukaryota > Metazoa > Arthropoda > Insecta > Hymenoptera > Cephidae > Calameuta > Calameuta idolon. The sequence goes on along the minus strand of JARQSV010000690.1, from coordinate 483,480 downwards.
TTTCAATTTTCTTCAAGTTAGCTATAATTTTTTTTTCACATATACAACGTCCATCGCATGTCTCTTATCTTATCAATGAATTGGTCCAAGGCGTCTTTTTAAACTTATATAACCCCCCCATGTATAATATACATAAAACTCGCAACGCACGAGCGAATATTGAATCGTGAAAAAATATTCCCTTTTTTTTCTAAGTTAAAAAATTACCAAGCCGATGAATATTTTGTCACGAGAGTGGTAGGACTGTTTTTTATTTTTTTTCTACAAAATTTCTCACTAACGTACCTGACGCAGCACTTCCAACTACTCGACCCACTTTTTCACCCGTTAGACGTCAAATCCTAATCCTCGTTTCTGATCGGTGCAGCGTCGCGACGCTTTATCTCCCCGTCGCCCAGACGCACACGGACGTATTATTCATTTTGATACATTAGTCACAATCTTGCGATCTCTCTCTGTTTAAAATGTGAAGAAATATTGGGGACTTTAAAAATAAAAAATGAAGTATAAATGGAGTAAGAAATTTTGCGGCTCAGTCAATCTATGTATATATGTATATTCTTTTCTTTTTCTTCCTCCATCTGAAACTCCTTCAAGGACTGAATAAAAATTGCAGATTCAAAGACCATCCGTAAATCTAATTTTACATGGGGTGGATTCTGTGATGGGTATAAGGGATGCCCGTTGGGACATCGTCGTCGCTTAAGCTTATAAGAAATATATATACATATATATAACCACTTGACTCAATCGTTGAATCGTCTGAATGCTTACTCGACCCTACTACTACTTTCCCACTAGAACGTTTTACCGCAATCAAAATACTCGGTCGCTTTATCGGGTCAGCCTGCACATATAGGATATAACCTATTCGTGTATATATCTTTGCAATTCTAGGATACCATACTATTTCGTATCACATTTCTAGACTCTTATCTATACGTATATCATTACTGAGTTATCGTTTGGCACAGTTCGCATATCCAAGTCAGAAGTTATCTCAATATGCCCTACCCTCCTAGTATCTATATCATAAAGTATTGACAAAGTATCCCAAGAACTTTCATCCCCTTATATCTTATGCCAAATACTTTTCCATGCTTTTCAGTATATTTCAAACTGGAGCACGGGGCACAGTGGAAAAAGTTATCAAGAATCAACCGTAGCTATGGTATCTGTTCTGATCGTTATAACGATAACGAAATAAATGAACGCAGTAGTCAATCAGAAGAACGATAGATGTCGCTAGTGAAAAACAAAAAATATATCTGACAAAAGAACGATTAAAAATCCAAAATAATTATACCCAAGAAATTTTTGTCAAAGAAAAAAATAAAATTATTTCCAAAAAATATTCATCTTTTTCTCAATCTCGAGCTATAGTGCAACATAGGAAATTGTTGATGTACAGAAAAAAATTTCTTGTTTTTTTCGAAAGCTGCTCCCTTAAGCTCAGCGATGACTACGTAAATCCTGTACGATCGCAAGGAAGATTTTAGTCATCGTGGGAATAAATTTTCCAAAATTTCATATTAATAATGGAAATCAAAAATTCGATGAATTCAATTTTTCCCGAGTACAAGTGGTAAAGATGCTGAGAGAGATTCTCTTTTCAACATGCTAAAAGCTCAACTCTTTCCCACCGTCGTATATATATATATATTTTTTTTTTCAAAGACATACATTGCATAACATAACAATGTACATAGAAGCCAGGTATTTATCCCCGGAAATGACGTAACACATCCAATTATATTCTAAAAGTAATCGGCCTTCCTTGCCCCACAGTTTTCACGAGCTTCTCCAAGAGTCTCGTTACGCGTTACAAGCCGGTTACGTAATTCCAGCACTTTCGACGTAGCCGACAACTAAGGCCTCAGATCGAGTTAAATAATTCATTCGAATAATTCCCAGATAGCACCACCAATCAAATCGTCCCCATTTCACTAACAAATCTATCACGTGACCCAGAAAAGGGAATGAATGGAAGGAGCGTAACGCGGATGAATTTTTCTGGAATGAACTAACGGATGAATTTCAGTCAGCGGTTGGACGTGATTTATGACGCGTTAATGCGAATGGAAGTTCAATAAATATCATTGGGCTCAGGGTAGACGCAGGGGAGGTTATCGTCCTCGTCTGACGTCGTTGTATCACTCATATGTATTTCAACGATACACGCCCTTGTAAGCGTATATCGGGTGAGTCCTGAAAAATCGATCGATCATTCGTGACCACAGATTGGAAGAAAAATGAAAACCCATCTTTTTTTTTTTTATAAATGGCTAACATTTTCGGCACGGTAATAGCCATCAACCAGCATTCCCTGAGAACTTTTCAGCCCATCAACCCTTTCGGACAGATTGTGACGTCAGAAATCAGGCAGATTTTGAAGCTCTGGAGGAGGTCCATATTACGGAATATTTTACACCTGAAACAAGTTCAGGATTTTTTACACGCATATGTATATGTCATACGGAACCACCAGGTTTCGTTTGAAAAATATATTTACAACATTTTTTAGGGTTGTCATTTAAATTTTTCGGGTACCGAGAGACGATTGGACGGTCATCTTATAGTTTGAGGATGTGAAAGGGTGTACGTGGTATATGAATTTTAGAGAGTAGGGAAAGGGGGGGGAGGTATAGGTGGCCAAAGAAGGGGATGCGTGGGTCTGCTGTCGTACGAACACGAGGGTTGATTGATCTACGTACACCTAAGGTGCATTGCGTGATTCGAAATTCTAAGAATCAGCCATAGTGATTCGGAAATCCACAGGCGGTCCCGAATTACTAATAAAAGAAACAGGAAGCCTCGTCATTTTTCTGAGTATACATGCTAAAAATCCTCCCTCTCTTCCCTTCGCCCTGTTTACAGTAGCACCGACCACGAAATTCACCCTCTATATTCGCTGACATAATGGTGGGAGCGAACGATAGCCCGACCTGTGCTCTATAGTACAGAAGTTACTCACCGAGAATGGTGAGGTAACAGCAGAGGGTGTGGAAAAAATGGAAAATATATTTTTTTTTTCACAATTTAAAATTAAATTTATTTGCCTTTTCATACTTTTCACTGTATTCTGAAATGTTTTCGAATGACGTTGTATATACTTTGTATTACCCTGCTATTTATTGCTTGACACATTATGGGTCTTTATACGGGTTCATGTTCCTATATATATACATATATGTATACGTGCGTGTATATATATATATATATATATGCATTTTATAGAGGCTGCGAAAACCGTTTAGTCGTTGGTGCGTAATGTATTTGACAAGGGCTATTCCATCCTACATACATCCCTTGTTAAAGGGGTGGGTTACCCGATGTTTAATTATCCTTGAAAATTTACATGCGTCCATACGGGCAGACACGCAGTTGGCAAGGCGATAAAATTTTCGAGGATCCGCCTTAAATTTCTCGTAAAAGATCGCGTGACACGTGCTAATGGCGTAATACGTTTAAAGCCTGGTTAACAGTCACAGTTAATTGCATTTTTTCTTTTTTTTTTTTCTTTAAGTTCCCAACTTACTTTTAGGAAGCTTCGTGAAGTTCATTTACCTATCTTCAGGGTGGTGTAGATGTGAAATGGGCGTGGATATATATATATATATATATATATATATATATATACACACAGATAGGTATTAAACATAAGATGAACAAATTGGGGAATTTTGAAAAAAAAAAACGGATTCTCCGAAACGTTAATGTCAAACTTTAGAGACGGAATGTGTATAAAGTAAAACTAACCTAAAAGCTCATGTTGGCTCTTCATTGGCTCTAGGAATGTATTTTGAAAGTTGGTATTATTTATAATTCCCTGAATGGCCAACAGTGGCGCTAGAGTGCTATGCTTTCAAAGTAGATAACGTTTTCATGTCTCGGCTTAAACTTTCTTCTTGATTGATAATTACGCGTTGCGGACTTTATTACTCTTTGGCATAAATTAGATTGGGGATAAAATCATAAGGGAATGAAGCAAGGACTCTCTCTCTCTCTCTCTTTCTCTCGACTTCGCAATGAATAAGTAATACTGCATCAAATTATACCAGTTCGGATGTCCCTAAACTCTATATTATACATAAGAGGGGAAACTAGTCGTGAATTTGGTTTAGTAAAATAACGAAAACTATTGGCGAATGGGTACTTCAAGCATTTCTATATTGAATCTTTTGTTTCCGTGTTTTATCTCAAGAATCTGACTCAAAGCTCCCTCGTAAATATGCGATCGGATTCGCGAGAAAAGTCGATAAACCCGGAGTAAATGGAAGGGGAAAAAAAAGTTATAGACAAACGGCATATATAATACGAAGCACGAACCTAGCAACAAGGTTGAAATATGTATCTGAAATTTGGAATGAAAATTATTGCAGAGTTTGAAAAATATGGAAAAAAAATTGATCAATTAAACGATAACACTATTGATTATCGAGCAAAAAATCAATATTAATTTTTTATCCATTGTCATTATTGACATTTTTCTCTTTTTTAATTCACATGCATTTGACGTGCGTTCTCAATTTCAAAACTGATCTCTGACCTCATTTTCGTTGTTTTAAAATATTAAATTATTATACATAACCTGTTTTATCATTTAATTAACGATATAAATTTAATTTGTTAACGATATTTTTTGTGTGATAATAAATCGCTGTTTATTATCGTTACACCGGTAGCTGTACGCTTAACCGGAAACGTGCTTCGGGCGAGAAACTTATTCCCGGTCAAACCGGAATTTGCGCACGAGTTTAATATTGTGGGAATAAAAGTCATTTTATTTTTATTCACGTGAAAACTGCCCATAATACAAGAGGTCGTGCGTGCCTTACACTATTTTTTTGCCACCTCTTATATTACTATCTGCCGTTACATTCATCCATATACAAACCCCATAAAAATACCCCATATCGAGAAATCGTGATACAGTGTCGTATACCATATAACGGGTGTGACCCTGGATCTTGTTTCTTACTGATGTTGTTATCGTATTGTCTTTCAGAGAAGCACTCGGCGGCGTCTGCGAGCGTCGTGGCGTCGATCTGGGACGCGTCGACGTCTTCTTGGATTCGTTAACTACTCCATTGTCGATTTACACTACAGAGACTTCCTGTCTTGGGGGGAAGCATCTCCGTGTTACTGGTGAGTTTTTTTTTGAAGGGGATCAATTTACCATCCTTAAACAAGACAGATGATAGTGGTGATTTTATGTCTGATCATATTCTGGATTTATCCACTTAAAATTCAGACCCTCCAATAATGAATAATATACAGGTGGAATACGATATGTGAAATTTCCTGCAATAGGTAAAGACATTTAAATATTTTAATAATTTTCCCTTTTCATAATTAAACATTTAATTATTCACCATCGATCCTCCTAATTAATTAATTTACACCGTTCGTCGTATACCACCAGTAGGTAATTTGCGATTAATTATTTAAATGCGATGCGTTATACGTTCAGTTTTTGAAAATTCGACACGGTTTGAGCGCGTTTGATAGAATACATTTAAAAAACCTCATAAATTTTCCAACATATTGAAATTATCGAATCACACTGATAAATCTGTTTAAAAATCTGTAATTACCAGGAATTTTTTAATCTAACTAAATTTTCGTAATTAACATTCTAATCTTGTTGTTTTCGAATGTAATTTGACCGCTTCTCGATCTAAAAACGTCTCTCTTGATAACATTCATAATTGAAAATAGAAGTCGCGAGCTACCAAATTCTTATCTAAGTTTTAAAAACATAAAAATCTTTAAAAATCATCCTGCCTCCAAATGGACCGAACAGGATTAGATGATTAAAAAATTTAATGGGATTATTTAATTTAACAAAGAGGTGATAAATCCTCCCCGAACGCAGACGTCGTAATTAACTCATACAAAATTCATTACCCGTCTCAACGTATTAACCATAGAAATATCCCTGCTTTATCGTTCCATTAAATCCATAGTTTTGTGCCTATTTAATTGTCACCTTTAATTATCACGCATCCCTGCTGGGATCATTGTTCTTGATCCAACGAAAATCCACGTAGTGTCCGTTGACGCAATATTCCGCACGTATAATGTAATTTATGCCTGGCTTTACGAGCATTTGATACCTTTGACAACAAGTCCTAGACCCCAAAAGTTAAGCGCGTCTGATCTAACGGAATGATCTTTAATAATTGATCCAGCGAAAATCCACGTATCCGGTGACGCAATATTCCACGTATAAATTGTAATTTATACCTGGCTTTACGAGCATACAATAACTTTGATTACAAGTCCTGGATCCTCAAACTTAAACCCAACTGTGCGACGCTTATCATCCTGAACAATGACGCCGAACGTCACGACCTTTGAACCCCCTTGTAAAACTGCAAATGACTGCAGTCAAAGAAAGAAAAAAAAAAGGGCAGCCAATCCACGTATCAGAAATCCATTAAACAAGCTATAAAATCTTAAGGGTTGCCAACGAAAAATCACTTTACAGCCATCGGGATTGAAAATCAAAAAACAGGATAAGCCCAGGGATCATTAGAGATCGGCAATCAGCGACAGGCCAATTCAATGGAAAAAAAAATCCTAAAAATGATATGAAATAGGAAAAAAAATATAGGGGGATGAAAGCACCCTTCGTCTAATCTAACTAACCTATCCCTAACTCAATTATCGATCGTTTTAATCTACATTACTATAATTAAAAAAAGAAGCAGATAATCCCCCCAAAAAAAATCGAATAAGCCATATAGGTTTTCATCCCCACCCGCGCCCCCCTTCTACTTCACAGCGAAAGAAACAGGTACTAGACGTGAAACGTGCGTCAGAAATTACGATTGATGGAGAGGAAGGGGTGGAAGGGGATTAGCATTGTTCATGATAAGAGTGAAAGACGCAGAGCGTCCCGACGCTACGCGTCGCATTTCCGTGCGATATATTACTAATGAAATTGCCGTTGGGATCGGTTTACAACATGTCGAGGGTGTTATAAGGGTAGTAAGGAGTCCTCCCCCTCCCACATGTACACGCATACCCACCAATACGTATCCAGCAAGCTTCCACTGTCACAACCCACCCCCTTATAATGGCAAAGTAGATTTTGATTAATTTCCTCGGTCCTTCGACCTGTAACCATATATTTATATTTACCCCAACGCCCATCCCTTTCCCTCCACCCGCAACCCTTAGATACAACTTCCGCGAAACGTTTCTCATTCCATTACCATCAATGACGTCCATTGTAGCTCAATTATTAGCGAGAATTACTCGCGCATAATTAAGGGATGATTACGTCCACTCGTGTCTGTATATATGTATATATCGTCGTTATCTTAGTGCTTGAAGAAATTCTCCCTTCTATTCTATTCAAGGGGGTTGGAGGAGGGGGTGAGTTCGCCGCGTTTCTTATATGAAATTCTGCTTATTTCGGATAATGTAGAACGCGAGAGTACGGTAGACTGAATGTAAAAGGGGGTGCAGCTGAAGCGTATATAAGGGATGAAGTTGCGGCGTACTTAAGGGCTGCAGCTGCAACATTACATACTGTGCCGTGAGACTATGCACTCCTGTGCATGTAAAGCCGTATAGTGGTGCTTTCGTTATATTGTATATTTTTACCAAGAACTTTTCTTTTATCACGGGCTTCGCCATCGGGTTAACGAGCGACGCCGAGCGTCGGCGCCCGCGACGCTTTAAGGGCTGAGCGTCGGATACTCGTTCTACAGAGTCGATGAAGTAATAATTGAATCTTGAAGAATTTTTCACAGAGCGCGAATCGTAAATGCGAAAGTTAATAGGACGTCTCTGAAATCGACGCCGGGCGTCGTCACGAGCGTCTATTTACTTTCGCGATGTTATCGGACTGAGATTTAACTTTTTCTTTCGGATGCAAACTTCATTCCGTAGTTACACAGTAGTCTGGATTTATGGATAAATCAATTTCAGTTTCATGTCTGATAAGGGGATTATATATATAGATCATTTTGATAACGATCTATACTACTCGTGGGTGTGACCAATGAGAAATGGCTAAGTTGAACACGAATTTTTGGTCACTCGTACGTATCTCGTTGGTCGATTAGGGTTAACAATTTTAGGGGTTGGGTTTTCGTGTTACGTCACTCCTGTGTAACGTAAACTACCCTTATACGTATTATAAGAGTCGAAGAAATAATATTGAACCGTATAAAATTCAATATTGTATACTCGATAATAATTTTAAAATAAATTATTATTATTATTTTGCTCACTCTCCTCCTTCCATTTTATAGCCAAGGACGAGAAGGTGAATTCAAGATCGGCCAGTCAGAAAAGTAACCAGAATGTTTCTCTACGAAAGGCTAGTGGGGTGAGTTTTAATCTAACTAATAATAATAATAATAATTAATTATACAATAATAATGCACTATTGTCAATTAATTTTTAAATGAACTTCTATCGTAAGATAAATATTTAGTTTTACTGTGTAGACTCGTGACTGATTTTTCACCTGCATGGTAGGGAATGTCGATGTTATCTCTCCCTACTGTACCTAGGGGGTGGTGCGCGATTACACAGTGCTATGCAATCCATGGGAAAGCGAACACTGTACGATGAACAGGATGAACACGATAAACGGGATGAAGGGGATGAACGGATCTGGCATATCAGATTCGATTCTATTGTTCCACAGTGTGGATTCTCTTCCCTTATCCTTTACCACCCCTAGAGCTCACTTCCTGAAAAGCCACCCTTCACCTCTACTTACTCACCAACTAGCCCATAGCCTGTCCGAAACATTTGTTGACGATTGAAAAAAGATTCGTAAAGAAAAGCAAAAGGGAAAAAAGAAAATCGAAAAATCAAAAGATCGTAATTACGTCGAGGCAGGAATTAATTACGGTATAATAATAACAGTATCGCTCTTCCACCTTCTGTGCTCCTTCCTTCCATCAGAAGTATCCTCCTATATATGAATTCTGAAAAAATGGCAATATGATTCATGAAGCCTCGATGACTTGCCCGACGTTCCCGCTGAGTGTACCAGAATAATATCACAATGTTCCGTATAGGATTGGGGATGTATACAGGGTGTAAGAAAAAATTCTAATGCATAATTCTCATTTCTGTGTACTAAAATTGAATTAACAATTTTGATAGCATACTTCACTCAATAATTGCAAATAATTATCTATCTATACCGCCACATTTCAAATATACAATAAAAACCTATCAGATATTGCAAAATCGTATAATGCAACATACGTTCGTACTTTAATCTAGTACACCCTGTATACGTAGGATACATACGTCGCGTTTGAATTCATAGAAATGATGCATGCGTACGCACTGTCGACGCCCACTGGACGAGAATCAGTTATACTGACAGTAAAACGAAGTGCTCATTAATGCACGTTCACATGGCACGATCAAGATTGTCGTGCGTATGCAGTCGCGTCTGCAGTTTCACCGTGCACATATGAAATTGCAAAACGCGTCGACGTGTACGTGCATTAGTTTGCAGCGCGCAGCATTTTTCACTCCTATTTCTTTCGTTTATAGTCGCAAATAAAATCTACGCGTTTACACATTTAGGAGATGAAACTGTGGACACGGCCGTAAATGCAAAACCGAGCGTTAAAAACGGTTTTAATGTACTGCAATACTTGCCTCGCTGTATCACTCGCAGGACGGGCAGGGGTCGTGAGGGGAGATGGGGCTTGAATTATTCATGATGAATCACGTGTGAACCGGACATAAAGCGATTTGCTCGTGCGTCCCAGTATCATATCTATAATGTAAGCTCTATCTTCTTCCACCAGGAGGGAACGGTTTACAATTAAAACTCCATAATTACTGAAATAAGGCTTTTATTTCTAGCCGGCACTTTACACGTGTTCCTTCTTAAACGCGCTGGCGAACTCTGATCTCTTTTTCTTACCAGAGGCGCCGCTGTGCTACTCGTCAGCACACACACACATGCTACAATAAGGAATAGCTTATTTTTCACTATATTTGTTAGAGTCCACCATTTTCTTTCATACGGAATGCGTTTTGAATAACTTTGGGGCTGTTTTGAGAATTAATTTTTTTTTCTTCTGTCAGAGCTATCGAGGTCGAAGCGGACGCTTCTTCAGCGTCTCCACAGAGGACTCTAGTGTCGACTCGGAAATTGGAACCGGACCGGCGATTGCTTCCGGCAAGAGTTCTGCTGGGGCTGCAGGACTCAAAGCCAGTAAGCAGCGCTGGAGCGGATTCTTTACGAACACAAAAGGCACAAAGATGGAGGCGTTGGTAGAGCAGCTTGAAATATATACAAAGCATGGGGTCCCCTTAATGCCTGATATGCAGCTACCTTACGACTTGGGAGTGAACGAGGACGGTTTGTAACATAAGAATTATTTTTGTATCGAGAATTCGTGAATGAACGAGGCTTTAAACCGGATCCTTTCTTCCTGTAGCTTTGTACAGCATAGAAGAGGATTGGCGCGACATCGTTGATAATTCTGATCATCTCTCGGAGAAGCAACAACAACAGCAAACCGCACTGTGGGAATTGGCGCAGACCGAAGTCGCTTACATAAGAACGCTTAAGGTCGTGACAGACGTGAGTGTTATGGATTGGCTTTAATGCATATAAAAGTGAGCGATTTATCATATTCTGTTTTCTTTCTCGCAGCTCTTTATGGCTTGTCTGTGTAGTCTGCAAGCCTCGAATATCCTGAACGAGGTCGACCGTACTAAACTCTTCAGTAACATACCAGCAATCTATGCGGCTAATCGGTATTTCTGGAGCGAGCATCTACTGGGCATGTTGAACGCTGCTAGGAATACTCGACAGCCACTTGATCCTGGTCATCTTCTTCATGGCTTTGAAACATTTGAGCAGACCTTTGCTCCCTATACTAGATATTGTGCTGAGCAGAGTAGGTGTCAGCAGTATTGCAGGGATCGTTTGAACGACAACGAACTTTTCACGGCTTACCTGGTGGTAGGTGGACACTGGATCATTGTGATATTGATGAATCTGATTACACGCAGTCATTCGTTTTCGTATAGTGGTGCGAGACGCAGAAGGACTGCAATCGCCTGAGACTTCTGGATATCCTGGTGAAGCCTATGCAAAGACTCACCAAGTACTCACTGTTATTAAAGGCGGTACACAAGAACACCGAGAACGAAGAGCAGCGCGCAGAATTGACGCTGATGGTAAGAATATAGTAACACGTGGTCTCTGGGATGTGATCCTGATGGATAGGAGCTATAAGATAATATTACTTGGACATAGATTAAGTCAGTGGACAATTTTGTGGCATCCGTGAACGCGGCCTTAAGGCGAAGCGAGGAAACTGCGCGATTGGCCAGCGCAGCTTCCCGCTTGGAAAGCTACGACGTGGTTGAGTCCCGGGATGAGGAGCTTGAGAAGCTCGTTAAGGCTCACAGCAGTCTGGACATTACCAATGCACCGATGCCAGGATGTCCGAAAGAGTCCTTGAGGACGCTTCTGCGCGAGGGCGACCTTAAGCTACGGGACGCTGCTACCAGCAAGGTAACTATCTTTAATGAGCTTTTAAGTTTTGACTTTTTGGATGGACGCCACGAATGTATTGATCTGAACGACCGGATCGATAAGAAGGCTCGTTTTCAGACGGAGGTGCACGTACTCCTCCTGACGGATATGCTGCTCATCTGCAAGCCCTCGACTAAGAAAGCGTCTTCGAGCAGCGCCACCGGAAGTGCCGGAGGTGGATTAAAGGTTATACGTCAGCCTTACGTCGTTGATCGTATCCGAGTTCATGAACTTAAAGAACCATCCAGTCTTGGGCTGGTCTATCTTAATGAGTATGGAGCAGCATCAGCTGCCCTGATTCTCAGTGCTGGGGAACCAAAGTTGGCTAAGGTAAAAGAGAATCGTCGTATTGAAATTTGTCCGCTGGGTAGGATAATTAATCACGTGAGATGTTTGGTCCTTTGTTTAGTCCTGGATGGAATCCTTGAGGAAGGCTCAGCAGCAATTTGCTCTGATGAAGGTACCGCCATTGGGTGGTGGTTTGAACCTGGGATTGGTCAGTAGACAAGCCAGCACGTACTTGGGTGATGGAGATTTTGAGACGGAAGAGTGTGAGGGGATGCCCAGGACCCCACGTGGAAGTAGCAGAGCTTCTCGCGTTAGCAGCCTGGCGCACAGTCATAGGTTTGTATTCATATTAGGATTACATATAATAATCGAACAACTGTGTTTTCATAAAGTGAAGCCCACACAGAGACTTTGGCAGGTAATGAATTTGATTAAATTTCATTGTGTCATATTTTTATTCTGATTACTTAATTAATTTCATAAGTATCAAGAATAGTGATCATGATCTTATCACACGGTGATCTTATACTGGTCAAAGAGTGTATAAGAGAAATCTGAAAACTGTGATGAGCGCGACCCAATTGGAAACGTTTTCAAAATCCCGAAAAATGTACATGAATCATAATCAAGTTAATTCTTATAAATACTCGTCCGGGACTAATTTTATGTTCAGATATCCGGATCTTTATAATCTTTAGCTTGATTTTGACTCTGGATTAGCAACCCCTGTTGTGTTGGCGCTTTGAGATCATCCTATTCATTTCACTCTGAGTCCGACTACCCTTAGCTTAGTACCCTGGACCTTATAAGACCCAAGAAGCACATTCCTACCACCGATTGAACGTAGCATTTGCATTTGCAGCGGAAGCATGGAGATGGAAGGTGTCTCGCCAGGAAGTAGCAGTTTCGTACCAAGCTACAATCAAAGTAGAAACGTGAGCGTGGAGACCAGCGAGCCACCCCGTGCATCTAGCGTCTCCTCGGAAGAGGGTGCTGATATAGCAGCAGGTCATAACCACAGACCGCTGCAAGTCAGGTGAACAATGCTGAACCGGATATTGCAGCATCCTTATCATTTTTATGCACGCAAACGACTCGCCTAGCTGGATGCCGACGTTTTATACGTCTCATGCGTTATTTTCTTTCGCTTTTTCTTGTACATCTTCGTCTCCACGAAGTTCTTGAAAGAGTAAGCTAGAAACGAATTATAAAAAATGTTATGAGCCAAACGCGCATGCGTCCTGAACGAGGAGTCTGAATGTAAAGAGAAGAGTTTCATTATCAATTTTTTCATTAATTTAAATGTATTGTATATAGCCGATTGATAAGCACAAACAGCTTTGAATAAACAACAACGTGGGAGTCGATTATGCATTTTTATTTTTTTTATTCTGCTACTATGCTTGATAATCTTTTCTTTTTCAATGCATGCTCCGACTCTATCCCGTACGCTCTTGATGACCGTCATAGGGGCTAGACGTCCGTCTTGCATGTCATTACAAAGTGCATCTCATTGTAAACCACTGTGTCGCCTACAAAAACGCTCTAGAGTCTATCTAGAACATTCTCTCCCGTTGACACAGGAGATCCTTGCTGTGCAAATCACCAACACCGAACACTCTGAGTGTTCAAGTACCAGCCTACTCATCTCTAGGTCAGTCTCTACCTAACTTGACCCTGGCGACGTCACCACAGACGTCAACTGTCTCACCAACACCGCCAAACTCTCTTCTGATCGTGCCGCAGATCACGAAGAGCAAGGACACTCTACTGTCACCAGGACATCGAGGTGAACCAGACGAACTTGACCTTTTGCATGATAAATAATTCATCGTCACGAACTAGCACCCAAAGTGCACCCTAGTTCCACTCTTCAATTTGTCCTTAATACTCCTTTCTTCAGGTATATCGTATCCACCGCCATCGCCACCTAGAGGGGCTCTGAGGAGGGCTTTCGCGGTGCCCCAATCACGTAATCCACCGCTGATTAAAACACGTCACGTGAACGCATCGGTAACACAAACTATACAAACGGCAGTCAGTCTGGATGCAGAAGCCATCGAGGAAAGACGAAGGAGATTGGAATCCTCGCAGAGGATGCCGTCGACCAGTAGCATCGCCGAGGAGAAGGCAAGGCTCTAGTGTAATACTTATAAGATTGATTTAGAAGAATCCTTCAGCTTCGCTGACAATACAGGTATGACAATTAAAACTTAATTAACACATGCTAATTATAGAAATGAATAGAAGAGTACCAACCGGCGCAGACTGTTGAACCTTTGAGAGGATGAGAGGCTCCTACTACCCCCGAGCACGATGAGGGTGTTCAAAACAAGAGAATATAAAATACCAAGATGGTAAAGCACGTGTCTATTATGTGCTCAGAGTTTTCATGACGTTACTTACTTCGCCACCTGTGCGTGAGTGCTGCACACATTTACACACAGAGGAGGCAAGAAACCTTATAAAACGTCAAAAAATTGTCTTAATACTGTTTAAGCATACAAAAAACGACAAAGCAATTCCACAATCGGTAAATAATACGCATAATGTAAAATTAATGACAGCAAATATATTGAATGACCTTAATCGATATTACTAAATTATGTGTTACAGATTGGGGCCATTCGAAATCAACGTGAACTTTGTAACACGACCATATATATATATATATATATACATGTATCTCTCGTTGGCGTATAGCGATATCTTTTTCTAAGGTAACAAAAGTGACGGATCACGTGCCGTCCTGTAGATAAAAATTAAGCGACGAACAAAAAGGGCCTACGTAGATTAATTAAATAATTAGCCAAGAAGTCGAGTCTAATTAGCAACTATTAGAGTAACTAAGTTTCTAGAACAAACAAGTGTGATTTAATAGAGAGGTGAACGAGAGAAAAAGCAAAATAGAATTAAAGAAAAAAGAATTAAAGAAGATTTAAAGAAAATTATAACAAGTGGATCATTGTAGATAATAAATGCTAATTCGCGTACGCCTAATTAATACTGTTATTTCGACCGGTCGGCTTTGATACTCTGTCCAGTCAAAACGAAAGTGGTTCAGGATTTACTATAAGTACAAATTTGTCAAGAACACATACACAAATACATATACAAAAAGGGACACAGATATACTCGTATACGTATGCATTATGTACACTTACACAGGCACAACTAATAATTGCGGATCACCGGGGAATCCCCGTTGTGTCTTCTGGTGATCACTTGTATTTTACTTATAAGAGTCGTCTGAAAATATGCAGGCGGGATATTCAAAGCGTGCGTAACTAGAGACAACATTCCATAGTGTAATTAGAGCAAGATAATTTTATAAGGGTACCCTTCTGACTATGCTGTCGTGTTCGTTGTTTCCTTTTTCGTTCTCTCTTTATCTTTTCAGTTATCATTCCTTACTTTTATTTTGCTTTCCGTTACATTCGTGCTGCTTACATCGAGTTGCACGTTAATTATAGTTAAGGGACAATTGTGCGAATATGTACGATTATGTACGTTGAGAATACAAATATAATGAATAATTTATTAAGAATCTTGTTAATCGTTCCTTCCTAACAACGCATTGCTGTCTGTGTAAATATATATATATACATATATAATAAAGTGATCTTTCAATGCTTACCGTATTGCTCCTTAATTGTCTGAATACGTCCTTATTGCTTCCATAAAGCTCCACCACTTCATGAAGAAGAAATAATCTATGGGACTTCAACTAAATAGTCAACATCCAGTTAACCTCGGACGGGGATCACGCTATCACTACTATATAAATTGCACCAAATCCTATTGGCAAATCATAAAACAGGGACAAAAAAAGCTAACAAATGCACCGACCTTGAATAGTTTCTTGGATGAATAAAAACTTCAAACTTATATATAACATTTTATGCAAGATTCATTGGAATGTATGGAATCATCATATTTGAGGAGGTAATCTCGCGTAGTGTATTCGGAGACGAGTAGGGAGATGCACAATGCTACGATTTTAGGCCATACCAAAATCATGGCGCTAAATTGTAGCGGCGAGTCTGGAAATAGGATTTTGTGATCATCACCTCCGTCGGTAATGCACATCCCGTCGTAGACTAATGAACTTGATCATGAATGTGTAGCTTGGCGGGCAGAGGTTCTCCGCTACTTAATCCTGGTTCCCAGAGCAACCCATAGAACCAGGCCGCTCATCACACAATGGATAAATATTTTTCTTTGCAATATTAAATTCGAGTGCACAGTGTAGGCTCGATAAGATTCACTAAGCCAAAAGCTACAACTCATGTCTGTTTACACTGAGGAGTACAGCGATACGATGCTAGCTTCCAACATTATTTAAACAACAGTTCCAAGCGGAAATATTGTCCCAATACCGAGTAGTAGATGGAACCATAATAATTCAAAAGTAGACGACAAATAAGGGTAAATTTGAAGGCATAGAGAATTTATGGTAATCACTATAACGACGAGTGCTCCGGGCGGATTGCTTGCTCCGAGACGCACTTGGAGCGTGCGGCGCGCTGTGTCCGGCGATGTCCTCGGGTTTTCCCCCGTTTATAAGCTTACCCATATATCAGATAAGGGCAGTTATGAGCGCGAACACCTAGTATGATTGTAGGCAGTGTTTTGGGCTTAGCATTTTAAAAAAATATTAAATACCATAGGAAATTTATGGTAACCATAAAAATTCTTATGGCGAAGACGAATGAGCGTAGTTTTGTGCGCATACGTCTAGGCTAATTGTCGGCAGCATACTGCGCTATGTATTTTATATAAAAGTTGAATAATAGACAGCATTTATGGTAATCACTGAAACGACGAGTGCTCCTGGCGCATTGCTTTCTCCGAGACATACTTGGAGCGCGCCGCGCTCATTGTCGCGCGATGTCCTCGAATTTTCCCCCGTTTATAAGCTTACCCATATATCACATAAGGGCAGTTATGAGCGCGAACACCTAGTATGATTGTAGGCAGTGTTTTGGGCTTAGCATTTTAAAAAAATATTAGATACCATAGGAAATTTATGGTAACCAAAAAAATTCTTATGGCGAAGACGAATGAGGTCAGTTTTGTGCGCATACGTCTAGGCTAATTGTAGGCAGCATACTGCGCTATGTATTTTATATAAAAATTGAGTAGTACAGAGAATTTATGGTAACCATAATTGTTGTTATGGTGAAGACAAATTAGGGCAGTTTTGTGCGCATACATCTACAGTAATTGTAGGCAGTGTACTGCGCTAAATATTTTACATAATTATTAAATAATAAGGCGATTTTATGGTATCGAAAATAAAGTTGAGTTGTCATATGTGTTTCAAACAGTTCCGAGATAGTTCCGTCTATTACTCAATGTCGGGATTATATTTCTGCTTGGAACTATTCTTTAAATAATGCTGGAAGCTAGCATCGTATCGCTGTACTCCTCAGTGTAGGCAGACATGAGGTGTAGCTTTTGGCTTAGTATATAGAGATGAGCAGGGAGATGCACAACGCTACGGTTTTAGGCGATACCATAAACATGGCGCAAAATCGTGGCGGCAAGT
>JARQSV010000690.1:438158-465993 GCA_030142285.1 Calameuta idolon | reverse complement strand
CAACTCGGCTACCACGGGATACGCATTATCGACGGAGACGATAATCACAAAATCCTACTCCAAAACTCGCCGCTACGTTTAAGCGCCATGCTTTTGGTATCGCCAAAAACCGGAGCGTTGTGCATCTCGCTACTCATCTCTGTAGTATATCTTATCGAGCCTACACTATGCACTGTGATTTAATATTGCAGAGAAAAATATTTATCCATTGTCTGATGAGCGGCCTGGTTCTAAGGGTTGCTTTGAGAACTAGGGTTAATTAGCAGAAAACCTCTGCCGGTTAAGCTGCACATTCATGATCACATTCAGCTCGGCTGCGACGGGATATGCATTATCGACGGAGATGATGATCACAAAATCCTACTCCCGGACTCACCACTATGATTTAGCGCCATGCTTTTGGTATCGCCTAAAACCGTAGCGCTGCGCATCTCGCTACTCATCTCTGGTTTTGGCGTCCTCGTTCTCTTTCTCTAAAAGTTATAGTCATTGATTGTATGAAGGTGTCAATCCTTGTCAATGTTGTATCGTATTCATAAATAAGTTGAATATTTGCAATTAATAGCTTTTGCGCTTCTGTTCCATTTATTGGGGGAGAAGCATCTACATAAAGATTCCACAATGGCTGAATTACTTGCCAAGAGTTTTGCTGCAAAGGATTTTAATCCTGAGAAATGTAGGTTGCTAACAGATTTGGCAGTTTGTTCAATTTCATCATTTTTTCATTGTGTTATGACATAAAAAAATTTATTTATAACTTTTTTTAGTCGTAAAGGATCTTAGTGCACAATGCGTTGGTGCAGATGAGCTTAGATTGCAACGAGCAAAAATTCAAGAGCTATCAGACAAGACTTCTGCACAACTTAAACGCAATGTTTATCAAAACTACATGCAGTTCATTGAAACTGCTAAGGAAATATCTCATCTTGAAAGCGAAATGTATCAACTTTCTCAGTTACTCAGTGAGCAAAGATCCTTACTCGGTGCTCTGGGTACAACTAGAGCTACAGGAGTAGTGTTCGAAGATGTGCTAGAATCGCAAGAAGAGAGTTCTAACGATTCTGTTTCCAAGGAGGAGGAACAAAAGCAGAAGCTAGTACAAATATTAGAGAATGTGGAGGGTGCTATGGTTAGTTATAAGTATTTAATGAAAATCTCAAAGGATGATTAAATATTTAGTTTCCTGACAGAGTTTAGTTGAGACTCCTGGTCGTGTTTGCTTGCATGAAGGGTCACTATTGGAATTAGACCCCTTGGAGGGTACACCCTTAAAAAGAATACATGCATATTTATTTAACGATATCCTAATGATTGCATCTTGGCTGGCAACTGGTGGACGAAGAGGGCCACCGCGATACAAAATGCAGGCTGTCTATAATTTGCAAAGTCTAGCTGTAGTAAATGTGAGAGACTTGGGGACAGTAAAATTGGCATTTAAACTTCTTGCATTTCCTGATACCAGAGTTTTCCAATGTGCATCTGCAACGAGCAAGGTTTTAATGATTTTTTCAATCGTGTAGCACCTAATAAATATCTGCATATGACACTAAACTAATTGTCCATTACTTAGAAAGAATGGTTGGATAAGTGCGAGCAAGCTAAAAAAGCGCGATTAACACAAGATAACCAAGAGACTTCCAATAAGAATCAATCAAAAGAGGAAGTGACTGTGCCATCGCGTTCAATGTCACTAGACTCAGCAACTTTAGGTAAGATGGCAAGTAAACCTGAATTTGTTATATATTAACAGTGCTATGCAACGAATTCATTTTGCAGGAATGGAAGATACCAGTGATATGGAATATCAGGAACCTCTTCCAGAGTGGTTACTAGAAGTAACGGAAGACTTAGATTCCTGTATAGCTCAACGCCACTTCGAGGAGGCGTATAATCTGCTCGAGAAAGCAAAAGCATACCTAAGCGAAGTTCAGACTACACCACAATTATCTGACATAAAATCAAAAGTGAATGACAGGGGTCAATCCTTGGTAGACGTTCTCACTAAAGAACTTGAATTAAGTTCTGAATCAAAGTCTCTTCAAGGAGGTGGCTTAAGAAGTGCCAGACGTGCAGTCAGACTCCTGATTCAGCTTGATCGTAGTGCACAAGCATGTCAATTATTTCTGCGATTATGCAGTGCCACCCTGAAGGCGCGTTTAAAGAGAGTCAAAAGAGAAGGCGCCATAATACCATATGTGAAGCAACTGAGTGCAATAGCTTTCAGCAATATGGTAGAAATGGCACGTGAATTCTTAAGGATCTTTCCCCAACCCGCAAATTGTACATCTGGTAAATACAACAATCCAGCCCATTAATATTTACATACTATACGCACTATCCGAAAATATACTAATTATATTACAGGATTGGCAGTTTGGTGCAGTCAGGAAGTCAAACACTTGACATCCCATCTAATAAAACAAGTTTTCATTCCACAAGTGTCAATCAGCACTCTAGTTGAGTGCATCGTAGCAGTTAGAGGCCATTGCGATCAGGTAATGATTTGATATTGCGAAGAGAACATTTGGTACCCAATGTACCTTATCTTAATTTTTTACAGTTGACGCAGCTGGGCATTGACTTCCGGTACCAGTTAGATGGTCAACTAAGATCTCCTCTAACCAGAGCACTACAGGATTCAGGCGAAAAATACGTCGATGCTGTTAAGGTCCGTGCTGCAGAAGATACATGGCGTCCATCTAATCTTCAATCCAGTCAAAATTTACAAAAACTATTAGGCGAATTTGAAGATCTTGGTATCCCCATACCCGACTTGTGTCTTACCAGTGATTGCTGGATATCGTTGACCAACAATACTCTTGCCTTCTCAAGGCTTTATGTTGGACTCCTTGAGGATTGCTTGAGCGTCGCGACGCCTGAATTGATATCAACTATTGACAGTGTTCTTGTGTCTGTGATGAGAACACAAGTACAGCACTTAACGCTGTCATTGACAAATCCAAAACTGAAGCAGGAGGTAAGTTTTTTATGTATTTTTATAATAACTATAGTCAATTGATCTTATCACTTTTCATGTTCATTTTTGTTTATATCTTTTAGAGGAAATTAGTCCAGGACAATGCTGCGTATGTTCGTGACGTGATCATCGAGCGCGGATTGGAATTGTACAAAGGTGCAACAGGTCGTCGATTCGTTAAATTAGTGGCGCTTAAGGAACAGATTGTTTTTGAACCAATGTCTACTCCAAAACCAAAACCAGCTCCTAGGACTTCAGTACAGAAATACTCAACCACGGAATACCTTTGAGACATGATGACATAAAACCAACCTGTATAATTGAGAATTATGAAGATATTGATTCTTTTTAATAGATTTATTTTTTGTGTATGGCATTATACATGCTGAGACTTGACTGTTAAAATTGATGAATATGATTATAACTTGTGTACTCACAAAAATTAGAAATATTTATAAGGAACATAGACTCTTATGATTGGTCATAACAGTGTTTATTTATTACTTCTAATTCAATTATTGATCAACAAATCTATTGTTACTTATACTAATCGTGATATAAATAACAAATATTATTATTGTACTTATTCAATTATTAGCGTCCATGTTAACATTCTGATATATGTCAAAATTCTTATGGGGTACTGTTGAATTAAATATTTACAGTATGACATCAAATTGAAATTTTCTAATTCATGTAGCATCTTAAAAAATAAGGGGGTCATTTCTG
Organism: Calameuta idolon; assembly: GCA_030142285.1. NCBI lineage: Eukaryota > Metazoa > Arthropoda > Insecta > Hymenoptera > Cephidae > Calameuta > Calameuta idolon. Next base: position 462,287 of record JARQSV010000690.1, on the reverse strand, counting down.
CTCATTGTCCTTAGAATCAGTAGCGGCATTGGCTGCTTCCAATTTTTTCTTCTTAGCGCGGATGTCTGCCAAAGTTTGTTCGATACTCCGTTGATCTTTTTTATTTTCACTGGGTACTGCAAAATATAGACAATTACTATATTGTAGATTACACAAATTGGAAAAACATACCACAGCCATAACTGCTATTGGCCTCAGTTTTTCTTGCTGCTTCTAATGCAGCCTCTTCTCCAATGAGATGTTTGTATTTATCCTTGTAATTTGAATTGGGCACAAAGTCTTGTTTCCGCTTTCTAGATTTAGCAGCCTCTTCCTCTTCCTTGGCCTGTCTCTCTCGCTCTTCTGTTAGTCTCTTAGCTATCTGTTCGTTCCATTCCTCTCCTCTGCGCAAAGCATTAAGCTGATCCTCAGATGGACCATATTCTCTCTTGAAGATCATTATGTATCTGTCAATCCCTTCCTCGCCAAACGAGTAAGCCCATACATTTGCTACCTCAGCCACATCATGTCTGCAAGATCATAATTTTCAGCAACAATTCATTAAATAATTATTAATGTATTATAAGGACATTTAGCTGTACACACATGATACTTCTGTGAACTTGATCCATAGATGGAAATTTGTACTGTTTGACAGAATCATCCTGAATGAACTTATTCATTTTCTCTTCAACCTGAAAGATATCATTTAACAATGTGTATAACAAAACTGAACTATGCTTTTATTCCCAAAAATGAGAAACAACATAGACTATATAAGCATATTTGGAATATTTAAAGAATCACCTTTTCTCGAAACCTTTTGAGCCTCTCTGCTTCAATTCTTTGCCGCTTTTGTTGTTCCTCGCGTTGTTCTATACAAATAAATAATTCATAAAAGTTATACAACAAATTTATGTTGGAATATGAAGTACAAACAAAGGTTAGGTAATAACTGACTTTTCACTAATTCTTTTTGTTTGTCGCTCACTGAAGGTGGCTTATCCATCGAACTGAGGATTGATCCTAAGAGATCCATGTTGTTTTAATGGAAAATAACAATATTTATTTCGAAAATAATAAATATCCTTAACAAGACACACAAGACAAGCGTCCTAGAGATGTTGAAACAACTGGAAACAACTGCGCGCGCATTAAACACTTCACCGTCTTATTACGCCTACAAAAGTCGTTCCTGTTACTTTTATAATAAAAATAGATTTTCTACAACATGATTATTGTATTGCCTATCGCATATCTTTTACGATATCCAAACACTCTTCAACATTAAGTGAAGCACTTTTTATAGATCGAGACAGAGCATTTGAATACGATGTTGGTAGTCATGTTCCGATTTTGATTGATTTCACAGTACAATTATACTTGGTTTAAACATTAAAACAGACTTTTTACCAAATATGTTAATACATTTATTCAACGAATTATAATAATACAATTAATAATTATGAATGTAACAAATAGTGGTTAGTATTCGATTTATTGGAAAAGTCTAAACGTCATTTTTGATTTTAAAGTGTTGGCAACGATGTCTAACGTACTTCATGATTATGTTCGCGGTTTTAAAATGGTTACACGAGTCTTAAAATAATTAAATTTCCATTAACGTTTTTGCGATAAGTCTTGAAATTATATCGTCATTAAGAAGATCCGATAAGTAATATCTCAAATGCTGATGAGTTAAATTCGATTTGTAGCACTTCATTTTCATATTGTGATATTATTTTAAATCGGCGTGCACATAACCTGAGGATTTTTTCCGCCAATTGATTCTATCAATGGTTTTTTGTGGAATCAATGCAAGTTAGAAATACTTATTGAAATATGAGAGAGCTGGAGGAAACGCATTGTGAGGTATTTGTACATTTGTATTTGTCATTTTTTATTTCTATTTCTTACTTAAGTTCGTAATAAATTCACGACCCATGCTAGTTTAGAAATGACGTCAACGTGTACCTTTGATATTAAGTTGAAGTCAGAGAGTTGATATTGCCATTTGAATAATTTTTTACTTCTCTTTGTAAATATTGTTTTTGTTATAATATAGTAGAAATTACTAATTTTGAGCTGTGTGTGTTAGCGAATATTTATTTTTTATATGCATATTTAATTTTAAATTATTTATGCTATTCATTTTTTTATTAAAGGTCCGCAAAGTGATAGATCTTCAACTACCAATATGGGATCGTTTAAACAATTTAGGTGGCGAAGAGTCAATGCTACCTGTGGGATCACAGTTATCCAAGGGTTCAGCAAATCCCTTGGGTGGTTTCCTACATGATACGATGTATGCATGGATAAGTTGTGGACCTCGTCTTGTTGTCCTGAATGTTAGAACTGGAGAAAACGTAGCATCATGGACATTCCATGATAAAGTCACTTGTGTGTCTCGATTCCCTGCTCTGGGTGGCCAAGTACCATTGCTTCTAGTAGGCTTGGATAATGGGGCAACCAGGATCAAAGATTCAGCAGGAATGGTCTGTGTATTTGATTGTTCAACCTCTCGTGTCCTCAGAGCAATAAGAGTGAGTGTTTCATTAAGTCATCAATTAAACCATATCAGTAAATTTACTGATTAATCAAGATTTTCAAAGATACCAATAGCCAAAATATTTTTATTGTTATGAATCGTAAGCGTGTCGTGAATCCTTTTAGGCTTATCTGAAATTTGTCATTATTAATTAATAGATACCGTGGCCTTGAATAAACGTTTTAAAATTTACAATGAAAAATATTCCAAATTTAGGTTCCAGCTGGTGTCGAACAAGTGTGTGTTGTAAATGGCGGTGCTGAATGGGAAGAATTAACTGATAAAAGAACAGACAGTATTCTAAGGGAAAATTGTGGAATGGCTTTTGTAGTCCTCCGCAATCTTTATCACATAGTGATTGACCTTAGACGCTCTTTATGGGATAGTGATAATTCATATTTGATCTTGGACGAGTCGTGTCCCACGGAAATTGAATTTAACGATAGCAAAAACATAAGGAGACACTCATCATCGTCCAGACATCAGCAATACATGGAGAAACACGCAGCATGCAATTTACTAAACAGCCGTGAGTATTTCAATAGAAATTTATCTCTGAAAACAATATTAGAAATTTTTCACATAATTTTTTTTTCAGGAATCGAACAGTACATAAGGTTCAACCGGGAAGAATTTGAACAGGCCCTCCTTTACGAGGAAAGTCTAACCTCAACTGTGATCAGCTCTAGAAAAATCGGATGCCTAATTTCCGGCTGTCTTGGCAGAGTAATAATTTGGCAGAACGATGGTTCCGTAGGCTGGGTATGCCCCCCTATCGATGAAAACATGGCCGTCAGTCATCTAGCTCTACTAGAGCCTGCCGATGACCCAAAACCTTTCTATTATCTCTGGGTCGCCTACCAAGAAGAATCATCAAGAAGGCCACCAATCCTAAAGATGTACGCTTTACTGTTCGAAAGGAAGTACTGTGACAAAGGAACTAATCTCTACTTCAATCTGGAGGGCGAACCCAGTTTAAAGTTCGAATTCGAGCTCGAAGAAGGCGACAGAATAATTAGTCTCTCGACCATCGAACGTGGTAGCAATCAGGAACAAACGGAATCCAGTTACAAACGCGGTGAAGACAGTCTGTTGCTAATCGGCATCGATGGCAGAACCTTCTTATTCGATTTGAATCAGTGGTACAAGGAACAAATGCCACGTACTTTTAGCGAATGTGAAAATCCAAACAGCATAATGGCTAGTTACAGAACTAAGTCCAGGATCCAGGGTATGGTCGAGGATGCTACACTAAGTTGCACTTACGTTCCATCAAGTTTACACGAATTTCTGAGCAACAGCACTAACCCACCTGAAGAACTGCTCTATCCAAACTCACTATCCTTGGAATGGCTGGAACTTAGTATGAATCGTCTAAACTTCTGGATGACCCGTGGTGTGCAATGGGAGCTCTTGCGTGACATGGCAGCCGCTGGACCCGCAATACTTATCCAACCGTCCGAGCCTTTTCACAGATGTCTAGCAGCTGGTTTGATTCCTTTCAATACAGACTGTTCATTTTCAAGTGATCATAACGCACAAAGAGAAATGCTGCTTTCTCTCTGCCTAGAGCAACGATGGTCGACTTTTTTAATAAGGTGTGCCAGGGATTGGTCTGACGGCAGTGTCGCCTATCTGTATCCGGCATTTCTAAGGTGGGGCGCGCAACGAGCGTCCATGATTAAAATAACAGCGGATCGACTCTGCGTTCCTCTCTTTGATCAGTCCGGTAACTCAATTAGCGAAGCTGACGTGAAGACGTTGCGTTTCTGCTCTCAACAACTTGAATGCTTGTCCAACGTAGTGGCGAAGATACCTACAGAATCATCAGACTTAAAAAAACAACAGAGAGCCTTGGGAAGGGTCACTACGTATCTCCAGGTAGTACTCTGGTTCTACGACGTGGGACTCTTGCCAGAGACGCAGGATCTTGACGAAGAAGCTTTACCTATCTCTCTGACACTGAGGATTCCTTATCCTTATGAGAGACTGGCTACGTTCTACAAGGAGAGACGTGTTCGATTGAAAAATAAAAACAGACATGGGGATGATCTTCAGGAAGATCTCTTTATCGACGAACTCATAACACGAGAGTGTTCACCTTTGAGATCACAATGGGAACGAGAAGGTGGTGACGCAAACCTGGAAGGTTATTATCCTCCAACGTCCTTACAATCCTTATTGAGAAGTTATCTCGCTGATTGTAACGAGTCATTGTCGAATGAAATAGAGAACAAACATCAGATAACGATCTATCTGCTGATGGATTTAGCAATGCTTCTTCAAGGATCTTGTCCTGGTGTAGACAGACTGATAAAGTATCCTTCGGCATTTAAGATGAGTCCAAGTTTGATAAAACTTACACAAGCCTTTTGGCTGCTCGACCATCAGGATTACCAAGGTTTCCTAGATATGATGACTGGGCAGTTGGTATCTGATTCTGATGTTAAGGATTGGCATCATAAGTTCATCATCAGAACTTTACTCCATAACGATCAACACAAACTAGCCCTGACTTATTTGAGAGTCCGAAAACCTCCATTGTCATCTGTCAATGATCAAAGTACTGCTATTACACTTTCCGTGGAGCATGGTCTGGTCCATTCTGCTTTCCATAGACGACTACCATCTCACTATGCTCAGCTGCTAAACTGCTTCTTCCAAAGTTGTAAGTCACGGGGTATTCTTAATGACATTTTACATTTGGCCCTGGATCCTGAGGAGGAGGAAGCATTTGTGAAGTTTCTCGAGGACAACAAGTGCGAGGAAACAAAACTTCTTTACTACTTGCAAAGATGTCGGTATACAGAAGCCAGCAATATGCATACTTCTGGTTTGGATAGAAATTATCTTCATAAAACTTTCCCCTCGATACCTTTGACCATGCTCAATGCCTATCATTCTACGCTACCGGAAGTCACCAGAAACTTTTCTACAAATGTCAGTAAGAGGAACTTGGTGATCGATCCTGAGTGTAGATACTCTAGACCGATGTCACACTGTAAGAGTTACAACAGAAGTCAGGGACTGTACGAAACGGTGATTAAGAAAGCCAAAGAGACATTCGTTAGAGGTGATAGAACTCAGATTCCATTCATCAGCGCTCCTTGCAGCTCATTGAGAATGAACAGTTGCAATAATACTGATTGCGTCCTCTTTCCTGTTTTGGCACAGAAAACCTATGGCAAAAGAACGTTAGATCAAACACGAGAAGATGATGACGAGGAGAGAAATGTTCTAGAAGATAGAAAACGTAGGAAAATTCATGATAGTACTGATAATGTGGACAAGGCTCACACCAGAGAATTGGGTATGAGCATGGCTTTTGATACGCCATTGATACAGAAGAAACGACAATTGAATTCTAATAAAAATACATCTGCAGAGACTCCGCACTCTATTTTAAAGATCAGACAGCTTATTCGAAATTCTACGTCGCCCACTGCAAGGATTATGGAGACGAGTGCAAGAGAGAGTGAAGAGACAGAATCGTCTAATGAAAGAGGAAGAAGACCAACTAGACAAATTCGATTTAGCATAACTCAGTCCAGGGATGATTCCATCTGTTCGGATTTGGGCGATAAGGATAATAACATTGAGGATGAGAAGGACGAGGAGGAGAATCCGGAAGAAGATGTTAACGAAGATAAAGAGGATACATCCAAAGAAAGCAACGATGCCTTTTTCAGTCCCAATATCAGTACTAAATCCCATAGCGAAAGTATTCTATTGACAGACAGTAGCTACAGTGGCAGAAGCATTGCTGGTCCACGTCCAAGGCCAGGTCTAAGAAGAAGCACACAGTTAGCATCTAATGAATGCTTGACTGATTTTTCAAAGATTTTATCCAGAACAGCTAGTCCTATACTCTCCAAATCATCCTTGTTGTCGAACTCCAAGACCTCCAATAATCCACCTATTACACCCAGAGGAATAGCTCGTGCTCGTAGTTCCTTACTCGCTACATCAATTTACGCCCCTAGTATTCTGTCTGACAGCAGTAATGTAGACTTTTCACCGATTCTAAAACTTCCCCAGAGGGAGAGCGCTTCCCCGTCTGTGAACAAGAAGCAGGACTCTATTGACGAGACATGCAAAATGAAGGAACTGTCATTCCCGGTTGAAGAGGAATATAAAAACACTGCAGGAAAAAGATTAATTTCCACGTCCTACAGCAAAACAATTTCTGTCAAGTCCAGCACAGTTACGAAGATCAGCACCTTTGAGGAACATGGTGCTCGTGGTGATGACGAAGTTGTTATGGAAGTAGATGATTTTGGATTGGATCGCGAACCAGAAATATGCTTTGAAGATTCTGAACAGTTTGATAAAAGATTGTTCGGTGAAGAGCCAATAAACGTTGAGGTGCAGAATGTTTCTCAGGATAGTTCAGAAGTAAGTATCAAAGAATTTGTGGAGGACAAGGAGAGCTTATCGGATGAACAACAGATGCAAATTGAAAGAAAGGAAGAAAATAATATTGTACCTAGTAAGAAGAGTATCATTACAACTTTTGAGGAACAGCTGGACTCTTCGAATGAAGATAAAGAGCAACAAGAAGGTGTTCATAATGTTTCTGAGGATTACGAAGAGGAACTGATTGCTCTCAAAGATAAGGATGAAGATGAGGATGAGAGCAAAGAGGAGGCTTTTCAGAGTTTCTCAAATTCAGTCAATGGTAGTATTCAGAATAATCTTAAATCCACAGGCAATGTGTCTCAGAATTATTCGCAGGAAATATCATTCAATAAAGATAGTGTCAAAGAAGTTCCAAGATCCTTCACTGAAAATTCTAATATTACAGAGGATGAGTCTGTACAGAGTATCCAAGATATTGAACCTGTTTGTCAGGAAGTAAATGAATCTCAAAAAGGAGCAGATACTTCGGAATCTGCACCTGCATCACAGGAATCAAAAAATATCTATGACATGTCTAACATTACTGACGATGAATCCGATGTCAGTTTGGACGTCATTGACAATGTCACTCGCAGAGAATCCTCTAAAAAAAATGATACTAATGATAATCATACCGTGAGTGCCCAAAAGTACTCCATTAGGTCTCAAAGATCTGCTTCGGTTGCATCAAAGTTATCTGAAGACCGAGACAATGTCAACGATCATTTAGACTACTCTCAGATAGCGCATTCCGCATCGCCAAACGTTACAGATGTCCTAGAGAAACTGGACAAGACACGGAAGCAGGAGAACACTCTATTGGCATCAGTATCCTCCCCAAGTGATGATGTATTTCTTACAAATGATAACAACGCGTCCATGTTGCAAGTATCTACGAAAGTCAAGGCATCAGCTGGTAAAAATACATCTTCCAGAAGAAGCCAGGAACCTGAGGGAATTAAAGATACAGAATCACAGAATGATGCACCAGCACGAATAACTAGATCACGTAGATCCTCAGTAAAAAGAAAGACTAGGGCGCAATCCGAATCCGAGTCTCATCCTGGAGAAGTAGAAAAATCAGGAAGATCACGGCGTGCCAGTTCTTTAGCTAAGGAAGTTCTACTATCATCCATCAGAGCGAATGATGAAAGTTTTGGTAAAATGGCCTCCTCGGGATCGGAAAGTTCTTTGGATATACTTACACCAAAGAAAGGTAGACCCAGAAGATCTTCATCATTGGCGAAAGACGTGATCCCTTCACCCATTCCTGAAGAAGCACAGGAAGAGAACGTTGAGATTCCTCTGAGAAGAAGTACTAGACGCGCAGCATCTGTTCAAAAGGACACTCCCGCAGTTTCTAAGACAAGTACTCGAAAAAGTAAACTTTCTGCATCTACCTCCAGCTTGGATGCATTGGAAGAGAATGAAGATGAGATAGCTAAGAAGAAGGGAACCAGAGGTAAAAGAGAATCTTCAGTATCAAAGGAAGCAGATACTTCTTTGACAACAAGAACAAGAAGAGCTTCTTCACTGGCTAAAGAAACTCTAGAAGAACTTCCACAGAACACTGGTAAGAGATTAACAAGGAAACGAGCAAGTTCTGTGCCTAAGGATACCTCAATAATAGCACCTAGAGCATCAAGAGCAAGCAGCGTGGCCAAAGAAACAATTCCTGAAGAGTCTGATGAAGATCTGACTGAACACAGAACAAGATCTTCAAAAAAAATCGAGAAAGATCTTACCAGTAGTCCAGCTGGTAATACTCGAAGTCGTATATCCTTATCCATGCAATCCATACCTGAAGAAATCGATGAAATATTAAGTTCCACGTCCAAAGGAAAATCTTCCACGTCTAAAGCAAAGAAAAAGACTACACAGACAGCAAGAGGAAGAAGAGCAGCCAGTGTAGAACCAATACAAACGGAACCCAAGAGAAGGACACGTAGTATCCTTGCCAAAAGTACCATAGCTGAAGATGTTATAGAAGAAGAACCAGCAGAGCAAGCCGCAGTAACTAAGAAAACTACTAGGAGAAAACGTACGACATCCAGTACCAGTGTTAAGGATCAGGGAGAAGTAGACAAACTTAAAAGAACGAGAAGATCTTCATTGCGTAGCGTTGAAGGCGATGAAAGTTTTCATTTCTCACCACCAGATCAGGCATTCATAGAATCAGATGACGAACAAGGTTAACTTTACCTATATTAATAACATTCAGATATTTTATTTGGTACTAATTAACTTCATCAATTTTTTACAGAGGCAGTAGGTGAAGTACCGGACTATGTATTTTCACCACCTCATACAAGATCAAAGCAGCATACACCAACACAGCCTCGTAGGTATTTATTTATAACGTGCAATGTTTATCTGTGTCTTTACTATCTTTTTCACTTAACCTCTCATAAGACAAGTACTTATCACACAACAAGTACCAACCGTTATCATATATTCTATCAAGACTTTTAAATCCTTTCTAGTAAACACTATCTTCTCTGAAATTTCATTTTCTTCAGCTATTATTGCTATTTAAGCTTAATCAATTCTTTATTGATTTTTACAGAAGATTAAAACACTTCATTTCACCATTGACAGAAGAAGAGCAGGTATCAAATGAAAAGAGAATTTCGCGGGTAGCCAACAGTCAGGTAGCCAGAAATATTTTCATGCCCCGTTACAGAACGGAATTTGTATTACCCAAAAAATCTAAAAGTTCATCCTCCGAGTGAATCATGTTTATGAAAATACAGTATAAGGTAATGCCCGTAATTTATACTTTCCTTTGAAATATATATATATTAATGCACAAACACCGCTTGAAGAGAGTTATAATAATTCTGTGATTCGTAGTAAAAGGATAATCACAACTTAAGGCAAAGCAAATAATGAAGTTAGGAGCCTATAACGCTTTTATAAGATTAATTTGTAGTAATAACTGTATTAATTAGTTAATGATATTTCTTGCTCCTGTACTGTTACCTCGATTGTGCCAGGATGAAACGACGTTCTTTATTGTAACCATCTTATTACAATAAACAATGAACGTTTCATTCCGTTACCATTTACACACTACATTAATCCATTATTATCAGTCTTGATTATAACATATACAAGACTCAGTCGCAATATATTTTCTTATTAAATTTATTCTTTTGGAAGAAAATTTAACCTTAGAAAATTACAACATTTATTTTTATCCATTTTGCAGTATACGTCAGGGACTTTTCACTAGAGATTGTGAAGAGCCAAGTACTGTACGATTTATGATTTCTTGTGAATTTAGTCATACGAGTGACTCGATATAAAATTTCAAAGATCCTACAAAACAGGCATAATTAATTTCAACTTGTCAAAAACGCTCAGAACGCACAGTGCATATAAATAAATAAAATCACTCGTTTGGCTTTAAGAAATAGATACACGTTGCAGTACGAACGTAAACGTCCTATTTCTTCTGCCATGTATCTTAATTGTTAAACAAAACAATTATATTATGTTATCACTAGATTCTCAGACATCTAGAGACATAAAAGCCTTTTCTACTGTTTACTGTAAAAGAACAAAGTGCATTGGCTAATTGATTAAATTGCAAAAAACCAAGCCGATTCTATCGTGCACCGTGTTCTTTTAATAACTATATTTTTCTTTACTCTTTAATGTTATGCCGTAACGCTATTACGTTATTTGTACGCTAAAAAAAAGAAAAGAGATGAATGAACTGTTAAACACAAGAGCTACTGGATTTAAAACTTATAAAAGGACACAGATCAGTTTGTACCATAAGGTTGTAAATAATTTATTGATATGCTCATGTATAGTTATATTAATACAATAAACGTGTAAGAAAATTAATGTATAGCATTGTCAAAAGAACTTGTCCAGCCACCGTGGATAATACGATATTTTAAGTATACTCATTATACCCTATTAATTAATTAATTACCATCTAGCATTGTCGCCCACGCACACACGCACACACACACACACAAATGGGAATGAAAATTTGGGTTTTTTCTTTTTTTTCATTCATTATTATTGCGCATAATACCCTCTAACTTGGTAATGTATTAGGCATGGTTACTGAACACACTAGTACGTATTTATATATATATATGCGTACGTGCAATTTATAAATAATTTCCATTTTCAAATATTGGAATGTAAAGCTTTTGTTAATCGGTATTCGTACTTCTCATTGTCAGAGTTTTTTGTAAGAAAAAAATATTTTACTAAAGTCTCGCGTTGAGAAAACCATGTTTGATGCTTTTTTTTAAATTAAATATGAAGAAAAAATATACTTATAATACATTTCAATACTAGTTGTCACTGTTAGTTGCGTTACCTTTCGTATTACCAATAGAAATGAATATATAAACCTATGGGGAAAATAATATAGCAGATTTTGGGGGATAAATATAATAAATCCTCCGATAATACTCGTGTCAATCTGGTTGAAAGCCAAACGTTAATATTTCAGATCTTTGGCAGTATTGTCATATTGACATCGCGAATAAATCAAAAAAAGAAAAGAGAGACAGTGAGATACAAAAAGAAAAAAGGGGAAATCTTATGAAACTCGGACAAATTGTCTTGATGATATTTTCAAAATTTGATATTATTTTCTAGATTATATAAATACATGATTTGCCAATTAAGAGATTCATTACTCTTGCTTGATTGTAGAGGGTCCAGAAAGATTTTCATTTTTAAATTGAATTTTCTTACGAACTATAAAAATCTACATGAACAGTTTAAATTGCTTATTGATTCTGATTAAACTTCACGCCTGATTATCAAAACACAAAGAGGAGAAGAAACGAAAAATTAAGGGAAAAAATCAACGTCCTATTTTCAAAATTCATCCAATAAAGTCGTCGAGCTTTGAATATCTTTATATTGTAAAAAAATCAAAGTCTGCTAGTTATCTAGCAAGCTTAAAATAAATTGGTTTCCCTTCGCTTCTGGCTTAATGCTGCCTACTGCTTATTAAAAAAAAAATTAATATCCAAATATAGGACGGTACACGTTCTTAGACTGATTATCGTCAGTTACAATGATTAATAGAGCTCAGGTCTAAAACAAATGTTTGCCCTTGAAAAGGCACGAGTTAAGTTCACGCTTCACGAAGTGGGATACACTTCGCGGTTGGAACTGATATGGCAATAATTCTCATGATTATCATTTGAATTTATGCAGTTCCTCCGGCTCCTAAGATTTCCATTATGATCTACTGTAATTAGTTGGCTCTTAGAGAGGCCGTGAGGATCTTTCTTCTGAATACTTTTATCTAGCTCATTCTAACCTAACCTATCCTATTCTCTGTTACTGAAAGTGTGTAACGTAGTGTTTCCGGACGTTTCCTTTTTTTTTCCTTTAAGAATATTTGATTACCTGAAGAGTATGTTGTATTTATTGATTCTATTGATGTTTGCATCCATCCTTGACTCGACGTTTTTGCTTATCTTCATGGATCTGAGATGGTGATTGCATTTGGTTACGTCTCTGACCTTGAATAGGCATATAGCATGGTGCATCCTCACCCATAAGTTCCTGAGGTGGCGTAGGTAAGGCATATGTCGGACTCATTGTATTACTTGAACTACTTGATGAACTTCTGTGGGTATTATTACCATTGTACGTAGGATCAATCATGGCAGCAACGTTTGGCATTTCTCTGATCTCTTCGGCAGGGTCCTCCAGGACTTGAATTTCCTCTGGATCTGGATATCGTGGATATGCTGAATGCTGTCGAGATTTACTACCTATTTCATGATTCTCTTTAAGATCTAGTTTGTCAGGCCTTTGAGGCTTCTCTATGGTATTCTGTTCCTCAAGCTGCTGCTGCAACTGCTGACGTTCTAGTTTTCTTTGTTTGGCTCGCTCCCGAGCACGACGAGCCTTGGCTCGTTCTTTGTCTTGAAGCATTTTAGCTAGTTCAGCATCTTGTGCTTCCATTGCAATCTTTCTATCTAGAAGATATCTCTCGTCTACTGGACCATCCTCGGAATCTACAGCAGCCTCCTCTTCTTCACGTTGAAGTTTTTTCGCAAGTTCCTATACAAAGTTGTAGTACGTTCTATCAATTTATTTAAGCATTCTTTTTGATGAATAATGAATATTGTTATGGAAGAACTACCTGATCTTTTTCTTCTTGAATGCGTCGCTGAATTTCTAGCTGTGCTTCTAACTGAGCTGCCTCATCATCCAATCTTAATTGTAACCTCATCCTTTCCTGGAGCTCACGTTCCTTTTGCCTTTCTTCGCGCTCTAAGGATAATGCGATCTGTCTTGCCACTAAAGCATCTCTTTCTTCTCTATTAAAACAAACAGCTTTCACTACATTCTATATCTTAAAACAAAAAAAGTAATATGCCAAAAGATCAATATACTAACTGTTGTTGTACTAGTGATTGATATCGGAGTGCCTCAAGTTCCTGTTCAACCTTAGCTCTTGGTAGATCTTCTCGTACCTGAGCATTTCGTACCTTATTTCCCGTATAATGTTCCTTAACTAAACCATTCATAGTCAAATATACATTTTACCAATATTAACCACCAACAAAGCAATCATCAATCATTAATATTCAGAATACATACTCTCCTCATCTTGTAGTCTATAAGCTAAGGCGCCGTCTTCGTGTACCAGCCACTCACGACATACTGTACCACAAGAAAGCGTACTCATTATCAAGAGAAAATTAATGACAATGAAAGAAAGTGACAGGAATCTAAATAAGTATTATTGTCTTACCTTCGTTAACCCGACCTGCCTTAGGGAGGGTATCCGAACTTAGCACGGACTTGGCCATGTTGTATCTTTAACTACATGTATCTTCCAGAAGAGGATGAATGATGTTATCGCTCCAGGTGTCTACTTGTTTACAACCACCTTATGGAATGATCTGTTGTTTCTCCATCTTGAAAAGTGATGAATCGCTCGATCTTGTGTGAGACTAATGCGCATAGAATGTGGACTTGAGAAAGTGGTGGTAAATACCATACTGGAAGGAGTATTCTATACTCTATGTAGGGTAAGTATCCTACTGGAGTACTTGAAGAATAGTGGGGATAGTAGCGTATGTAGCGTACTACGTACAAAAGATAGTACATACATACTTTTTCCTTGGGGATAGGATAGTACATTCTTCGTACATGAATGGAGTACGAGTTTATGTTGTCGTTTATAGAGAGAAAAAAGAAAGGCACAGAGGTCAGGAGTAAAGTCATTTTGAACCTTAGAGATAATTACATTTTTCAAATATTCAGTAAATCCAGATGTGTTGTGTATTATGAATGAATTTTTTTTATGAGAGTATGAGTATTCCTCAAATAACTTTAAATAAAGGCATTCTCTGAGAAGGGATAGAAATTTTTATGTGGTTCGTTACGCTTGAAGATAGTTATAATTATTTAGGTGTATGTCTTTCGTCATAAGTGTCTTTATGCTTGTAACCTTGGACATATCCATCATTTGCAGATGTATCTGTACGTCCTTCTTTTCCTCTTCCTTTACCAGACTCATCGAACCTTTCTTTATGACTTCCAGTGTAGTTGGCAGTGTCTGTTAGCCGACTCACAGTATCACTCTTAACTGGTTGCTGAAAAATTGTGAGGATATAATTGATGAATTTATGATGATTTTGTTTATGACTGCTTACTGTGGTATTCGGTGTTCCTGGCAAACCACAGCTTGTCATTTTATCTCGTAGAAGTTTAGGAGCCATATTTTTTGAATTAGCAAGATCGTTGATATATTTATTGTAATCTTCTAAGGATAAGGTTTTCTGTCTGTACAGTAAAATTTGTTGTGACTCATGCTAGTTTTTTAGCAGTTATTACAAACTTGTGAGGCATACTTTAATTTATTAAAAGCTATTGCTGTGTCTGTTGTAGTGATATTCTTGTCTATTACTTTTGCTTGTTTCATCCATTTATCACTCTGTGAAAGGGAAATAGTTGTACCATCGGATCTTGTATCACCAAACTTGGCAAATGCAATGAATTGACTATCAAAGGTAGCCATTTACGAGCAGCAGTTATAAGACATTGATTTAACAAAAATTTAATCTTTCAAATAAGGTTTTTATAACATAAATTCTATTTATAATTGAATAATGATTTGTAGTACAGAAATAATATGATTTTCGATTGTTTTAAATTTGAACAAAATCTTTATTGAAATGACAGTCTAATATGCACTGTGCAGATGAATAAATGGATAAATTCAATAATACACAATGTTACCTTAGTTTCGAAATTTTATCATAATGAAATCATACTGTTTAGCAATATAATCAAGATCTAATCCTAAATTGAATTCAATACAATTGCAAAATATCTGTGTCCTGCATTGTCATAGTAAATAACAAATTTGCCATATTCAAAATATCGTTACTCGGAATATTCACAAGATCGGATAACTTGACGGCCATGTGTTTAGCGAAATTCTTATCCAGTGATAAAAAAAATAATGAACAAAGAACAACCGAAGAAGCCAGATAAAGGGTATCGGTTTCCATTTCCAAAAAATTCTGATTGTCGACTTGCGACTTCATACATCGTCCCTGTGTCATTAACTGTATATGACTATACAATTGATCGTGCTGCAGAAAAAAATTTATAAATTTATAAATAAATAAACATCTTATCCCCCTTCCTAGAAATATAATGAAACCTGTAAATAAGCTGCATCCAATACATTAGTGACAGTATCGAATATTCCTGGCATGTGATGCAATTCCGTCGTAGCGACCAAAATTTGTATACAATGCAAAGGTGTCAAAATAGCCGGAATTTTGAAACCGACAGTCTTGAAAACTTTAAATTCCGACGAAAATATTGTATTTCGTGTATATTCGTGATCCTTGTCAATCCTTTGAAGTACATAAAGTACCTGTGACAAAGAAAAAAAAATGCCGAGTGAAGATATTGAATTGTCTGCAGACATCAACATGAGCAGAAATATTCTATTCAAATTAAATTTCACAGACTTGTGATATTCCTAATCCTTTTGAATGTGAATCCATTTTGCTTGCAAGTTGCATACACGACATGAGTCGTAGTTTTGCCTGACTAGAAATTTTCTTGCAGATTTGAGTCCAGGTTTCCTCAGATAATAAACCACCTTCGTACTCCGTTCTGTACACTTCACTAAAGTGATTGTACGTGAATTTGTCATATAAAGACACAGTTAGATACTTTGCATTAGAAGACAATCCTAAATTTTCAGCGATTGTAAAGATTGTCTTAACTACAGGCATTGATGTAGCTGTAAAGTGTATTAATAACGTTACATGTATATTACTTATATATATGTAAGGTTTGAAAATAAAAACGTTTATGCATTACCTACGAATGGCATGAAGAATTCATTCTTTTCTCTAATAACTTTCTTCCGTTTCTCATTTTCTTTTCGAATATGTTCAAGCCATTGGCTGTGCAGAGGCTCTGAAAACAAATGTATTGATTAATCAGTAAATCAAGATAGAAAACTTTGATACGCTATTTTTATATATTCTACTGATAACAAAAATACTTTTCAATGTTGTATGTGAAAATTTTTAGGTGTATTTATTGAAAAAATAAACACACTTCAATTACCAATGTATGCTATGTCGATATCCATTTTCGTCAATTTCACTTTGATATCGAAAACAATTTTTTGCCTATAAATCTCAGATTCTTCGAAATTCGCTCCAATCTGCTTTCTTGCTGCGGTTGCACGAAGTTTATAAGTAAGACTGAAGATGGAGCCGTTTCTGAATTTACTTACCTTCATTCATAGGTGGTTAAAGCAGAGAACAAAAATTGGCTCATTGGCAATCTCCATACAAACCGCACAGATCGTGCTCCATACTCTGCTTCTGAAAGTAGAATTCTGAGCACAGTTAACGCAATACCGGTATAAAAAAAATAAAGAGTTAAATAAATCATCACTGGGAAGAATTTAGTGTGGCCTTTGTAGTTTATCAAAATTGTGATTTACTTTCTGATGTCTGTCTTCCTCGTTGGAACACTCGGCGAATGTATATTGTGGAGATATAACTTATTTTTTTGAAGATAACATAAATATTTATAAAAATATAAAGAATGTCAACTTTAATGCTACGAACATTTATGCCGCTGCAGAGATGCACAAGGCATAATTTAATGAAGCTGTACATTAATCATAGTAAAAGTATTTGTACCAGTAGAATATTGTGGTTGCAATCATCAGAGTCAAAAATACCAAAAAGAGAATACAAAAAATTGAAATCACCAATATCTTGGAAGAGTTTATGCGTGACGGCTGTAGTGGGTGGTGGATTTTTGTTGTTCATGTATTATTTAAGAGAACAGAAGGATTTAGCTATAATGCGTGAAAGGAAACGTCATTTGGGAAAAGCTCAAATTGGAGGAACATTTGAGTTAGTCGATCCTGAAGGAAAGACAGTTAAATCTACAGATTTTCTTGGACAGTGGATTATGATTTATTTTGGATTTACTCATTGTCCGGACATCTGTCCAGATGAGCTTGAAAAAATGAGTAAAGTCGTTGACGGCCTTGGTAATACATACAAACAAATATTTCTTTTTAGTTCCATACTAACTAATCGTTAATCATTTCTTTAACAATTCTTTATAGAGAAAACATACAAGATGAAAATTAAGCCAATATTTATAACAGTAGACCCTCAAAGAGATTCACCAGCTGTTGTTGGGAAGTACATAAAGGAATTCTCCGATAAATTCATTGGACTTTCAGGCTCCAGTGAGCAAATTGCTCAAGCTTGTAAAGCATACAGGGTGTACTTTAGCAGTGGTCCAAAGGATCAGGACAATGATTATATTGTAAGTTGATGAATGAAATGCTTTTTGCTTATTATCAATAATAAATGATTCAACATAATTTCAAAACTTTCAGGTTGATCACACCATCATAATGTACTTAGTAGACCCAGATGGACATTTTGTGGATTATTATGGGCAAAATAAAACTGCAGAAGAGATAATAGAAAGTGTACTAGTAAATAAGATCAAATATGATAAGCTCCAAAATAACTCTATCTTACCATCGTTAGGTTTCAAACAACCTGCTTAGAAAAAAAAATAATATATTGAAGCACAGGTGAAAATGACTATCTTTTCAAAAAGTTACGTTAACAATGTTTAGCTAGCTTTTGTACCGACATGGTACTGTGTCCATTTTTACTTTACACTCACAGAGTACTACCACTTAGTACTAGTCAAGACAAATAAATTTAATAGAAAAATATCTCTTGATTGTTTATTATTTAATCCTCTTCCTGAATAATTGATAATCATATTACTTCAACCTCATAATAGGCAATAAAGAAAAGACCAATTCCTCAGAATATACAGTTCACATGATTTTATTTCATAGTTCATCGCTGCTCTTTGCACTTACTTAAACTGAACATAGAGTAGCATAAATTAATTAACATACATAGAGAGCTGTCGAGGTATATCATTTAGATGCTCCATCTTACATAACTATATCTTTGTTCTTCCTTAAAATCCACGACCTTGAGTTGTCATTATTCTTAATTAAGATTGTTCAATGTACGAATAATCAATGACAATTTCGAATTATCATACACTTAACATCTTACATCTATTCTTTGATTTAAAATAAGATATTCGCTGAAAATTAAATCGATACTGTGTGTAAATATCTCTTATGCACATATTCTATTAAAATTGCGTAACGGAATATTTGTACGTGTGTAATTTCCGACTTAAAAATGTAATCCTACGCTGTATCCTATCTTAAAATGCCATCGTCAGCTTAGATTTAAAATGCTGTCCCTTTCTTTAACGGTTCAAAAATACAAGACTAATAAAGCCATTCAAAGAACGCACGCTTTTTGTATCTTACGTAATATCATACAACACTTCTTACCGATAGAGTATTTTATATTTTAACTTATCATAACAGTTCGCGTCTTGAATTTTATTTATTAGACAATGCATTCACATCAAGGAAAGAAAATATCGATCCGTACCGTGTTTTATACGAATTCGTAATTAGTTCTGTTTTCACAATTAATTACCGATGGTAGATATAATTAGAAACTGTGATTCCTAAACCCTCAGGACTCCCTCTTAGATCAATAATAAAGGTACCCGTGATTTCATCTAATGGTCTGATATCCGAATGTACCACACAATTGAAAGGAAACTCTCCTAAAGGTTACTCCCTTGAAATGTCCACGTATTGAAAATACAGTACTCTCTTATGCCAGCGGATTGAACATAATTTAAAATATGGACGTGCATAACATAATATTGTGTTTTCATTTCAGGAGAACAGAAATTCGCGGAATATTTTTTTAGTACTGTGGTACATTCAAGCTTCTGACCATCAGGTGAAATCAGGCGTACCTAAAAATAATTCCACGTTAAAGACATTAAAAGTTCTTTGGTATTCTTGATTAATACCGATTACCTTTAAAGATACTAGAGTTTTTCATTAAAAAAGACTCGTGAAACCGGTAAAAACTGGTATTAGTTCGATTCATCTTTGGTCTCCAAAACACAGCGGCGGGCGATAGCGAGTGTGTCGAAAATCGATTTCACATAAATGAAAATGTCATTAACGATCCAAGGGTGTGTGTTGCTGTAGACTGTGAAGTTCATAAGCAAGATGACAGCATTCCGAGTCACTCCAGCGATGCTGTTCACGAATCCTTTCATTTCTGTCAGTGCCCGTTGGGCAAACATACATTTCGGACATCTGAAAAAGTAAGTAGCTTATCGGAAGATCCAATCAGCTAACTAGACTCAAGGTCTCAGTTAACAAAAAGTACAATACTTACGTTCGAACAAAACGAGAGCAGAGACTGATCTGTATATTTGCTGCAAAGCGGAGAAGTATGATTCGTAGTGATCTGACTTTGACTTCCGGTATTGATAAGGGGGCCTGTTCCAACGACCTCCAGATACCCTCTGCTACTTGCTAAACTACACCCGCGCGTTCCAACGTCTGTAAATAGTGATCCTTAAAAAGTTGACTCAAACGTGTATACACCTAACCAAGCAACTTGAAGCAACATTGATCGTGATTGTCATACATATGTAATATTAATAAGGGTAAAAGCGTGGGAAAATGATGTAGGATAGAATTACATAATATCAAACAAAGGAATACTAGCTGCTCAGTACGAAATGTGTCTCATCTGTGCAGGAAACTGTAATCCATAATGTCGTCGATTCCATTAAGCGTTACATTGATTCTGCGGCTCGGAAGTCTTTGCTTGAAGGATCAGAGAGACACCTTGTGTACTCGCCATGGAGTGAGTCGAACGATGAGTGTCACGATTACGACAGAAACAGATCCAAGGTTCTGTCCACCACTTTGGATGCTTTGATTCTCTACTCAATTTTGTTGCATTGCAGCTGCACGTGCTGCAGGAATGCGTGGAAGGCCTTTGACCCCAGCGTCCACTACGTAAACGTGGCCACTTTCTACTTCGCCAAGCTCTCGAAACTTCCGCCCGTACTTCCCCGTTCAGGAAGCAGTAAAGTACCGCGACGAAAAATCCCTTTAATTTAATTAAGACGTAAGTATAAATGCATGCTACTACTTTTGTCAAAATAATTCTATTACTTGTTTAGATGCAACCGTACGGAACGTGTGTCTTATTATGTTTCATTGATTTGTTTTCTTTGTCGAAAATAAAGAATGCGAGGGTTTCCTTATTGGAATTGGATAAGGATTTACGAGCATATTCTCACTTGGAAGGAGGCGAAGAATTGATCACAGAAAAGCCATACGATCTCGACTGTTTTGTTGACTCCAATGCTGTAAGACATTCCAAGAAATACCGTATAATGTACTCCGAATAAAGGTACTAGTACCAGAGTGCTCCTGGCCCACCTCCTGAAAAGGTAAAAAGACTGATAAGTATTTCATCTTGATTTTGTATCTTAGTAAAATTCAATCTTACTTGTATCTTTGAGTCTCCTCAGACACCGTCGATTTCAATTTTGACAAGAGTACCCTGACGATATTGACAAAGAGTACAAAATTGATCTGTGAATAATGAAGATCAGTTAGATTCTTTTATGAAAAGAAAAGGAAAATCATCAACGGCTTACCAAGATTGATAACATTGTGGGTACCCGAATAATCAGAAAGAGAAAGGGATTTTTATTGGTCGTCCAACAGTAAGTATCATCAAGCGCTGCCCTCATGGCGACCCATGGTAGCACAAAAATGGCAGGTAGGCCTGTTGAGAAAAGAGAGTAAAAGTTTTTATAATAAAACCAACGATTACAGATTAAAACGGGCTCATTGTCAGACAGACACGAGAGGATCCTGACCCATCTGGACCATCTCCAGTAATCAGTTGTTTAATGAAAGTAAGTCGTAACGGCGATTGTCCTCCTCGTAGACTCTAATCAGATTCCACAGGATTTCAGGATGAACGCAGTAAGTACAGATAACGTGAATTAATGAAATCTTTCTTCTTTTTTTTCCTACATATTTTTTTTCTCAACACTCTAAGACTCTGATTTACATTTTTAAAATATTTTTTAGACTTCCACGTATTTCCTCACCCCATCCGAGCACCACGTAACCGGCTATGCTGGAGTTGGAGTCCGTGAAGAGGGCAAGAAATACCAAGTTATGAAGATACAGTCCTTCCATGAGGATCCAGGAATAATTTGCCAGGATGAAGTACTGCCACAAGCTGGTGAACGCTTTGCACTGCCAGTTGCTCTCGACGTCATCACCGAGCCAGTAGGTCTCGCCATCTTTTACAAGGACGTCGGAGGCTAAGCCAACGCCGATGACTAGGACCACGTCCTTCATAAGTGCCATGAAGGCCCGGGTCATGAAGGACGCAAAGAGGTGCATGTGTAGTATGTTCCTTGGACATCGCAACTTCCTACGTCCAAATGAAAAGACGCTATAGTGCTTTAGAAGGGGACCAAGTCGGTTGGGTTTTTTTTTTAAAAGTATTATAAATCTTAACACATTTTTTTTTACTGCTAAAATTATAAAATTTTACTCAATAGATTGTGCTAGGATACTTAAAATCATTGTGGAAAACTGCCTAGTGAGTGGATTTAGGGTTTGGATACGTTGGTAAGAATGTACTAGTTGGTTGTGGTTAATAATTTAAGGCGAAGAAACAGAGCTTTCAGCAACTCTTTACAAACAACGTTAAAGCTCAGCAAATATTGTAAACGTAAAAGAACACGAGTGATCTTTGAGCAACATGACTTTACTCAAAGTTACACCCATAAGGCTGCTCATATACATAACTTTCGTTAAACTCTATTTCAAAGACTCTGTACCACTTAGCAATTCTCTTATCTCGCCTCTGTGCTATTTAGTCCTTGCATTTCGTCTAGGTTAGATTTATATTTTTATTTGGCTACCCCGTGTCTCGTATCGTGTCGCTAAAAGCCAAATTGTGTATAATCATAGGTTTTTCAGTAAACATACGCCCTTTTGCTGTTAGTCATGCGATATATGGACGTATCTGAATGCTCTTTGTACGTTGTGTCCATGAAGGAACTCAGGTTGAGTAAATATATCAGTATATCCCAAAGAATTTCGCTTGACTCTAAATCCTATGTAAATATATACTTACTTGATAGTCGCTAGAATACAGAAGGCTACTATAAGGGTTGATAAGGAGACAGTGTAGCCAACCTTCGATATAGTCTTTACAACTGGTAGAAATTGCTGTAAGGAAAAAAAGAAAACATTGTAAGTTAGTAATATCTTTTTTTTATTTATTTCTCCATTGGAATTTTCGTTATCGCTTCTGATTACGTGATTTTAAGTAACGTATGAGATAGTCGATCTCGACTGGGTAAAAGATCAGTTCACATGGGATTGACTTATCGCGTGCGTGTCTTCCATGAATGTTATCGTTTCGACGCGGTCTAGTTTCCTTTGGGATTTTATTGGAATCCTTGGGCGCGTCCTTCCCTTTCATACCATTGATATACCGTTACGACTTACGATAAACATCCTAAAAAGCTTTTGAATTAGATTGGATTTTCTTTTCTTAGACCCTGTTACCATTGAGAATTAAAAATGGTCCTGATTCGTTGCTATTTGATTTTATATGCTGTCGAGGAGAATAATTTATTTATTTAATAATAATATCAATGGATCCGACAAAATTCCTATGCCAAGAATCTATATTTCATTACCTCATTCCGATAGCCATAATTCCGTCACAATGTGAAGACGGCGATTTCATCGAAATCATATGAATACTTTTTCATTATTCCTTTTCATTCCCCAAGCAGTGAAATAACCTTCGTCAAAGTTATCTCATGAGAGGGATTCAATGGCACTTTGCAATTTTGTTCCAGAGCGATATTCTTTATCTAATGTTTGGTCCATAAAAATTTTTTTTTATAATCCCTCACACACTTCCTCCGTACGTCTTATACGTTTTGGTTTCTCTACAGGGACAACTTTGTTTGTGCTTCGCAACCATCCCGACACGTAGAGTTCAGTCATCATCCACCACCAGGAACAAAGACCACAATCAGAATCCTGGATTAGGTCACAAGTGACAGGATGAACCGTGCAAGTTTAATGGGAGCTTATAACCCTTGGCACTGTGGTCCATATAAAATTCTATATTGGCCCAGACAAAAACCGTACCCTCCGGACACAGAGTTGATTACCTTGTAACGAACCCTCACCCTCGCGTGAGTGTATATAATTTAAAGAGGAAGATCATTTACTCATCAGATTTTCTTTTCCTGTTTTCAGGAATTTTACTCAACGACAAACAAACTAGAAAGTTGAATATTGGGACCATGACGCCGATTTTCATTTTGGAAAAGAAGCAGCATCGACTACATCTGCTACAGCCAGCAACATCCTCATATCCTCCAGGAACCTGCCATTTGGCCTGGACTCATCCAGTCTTGGCGTTTACCTTCATGGCGCCGAGTAACAACAAATTTACTCAGGAATGCAGAGAAAATGTAATCAGAGTCTGAGTGGATCTACGTGTGTGGACTCACATATTGAATTTGACTGTTAGACACAACTCGTTACAATATCTAATACGTATTAGGTATTAGATACTATAGTCAGAGTATACATATGTATGTACATACATACATACGGCTGGAATTATCTGTCGAACCGAATCGATAGTCAGAGTGTGAATAATATAATTGGAAATTCAATTGAACTTTGTACCGGAAATCAAGAA
>JARQSV010000690.1:416528-433336 GCA_030142285.1 Calameuta idolon | reverse complement strand
AAATAGTATACACCACACGGGCAGTAAACTGAGCACCCGGAACTGCTCGATAGAAGGCCCTCGGCTTCGCCTCGGGCGAACATTCTATCGAGCCGTGCCGAAAGCTCAGTTTTCTGCTCTTGTAGTGTAATATACTATTCCTCCTACTTCTCAACAGTTTCCTCCTATCTCTCAACAGTTTCCTCGCTCCTGATCAATTTCTGTTTTTGCTGTCCCTCGCCGAGGAATTTTCCTACGAAGAAGAGCGCCACAAATTTTCAAACACTTCTTTTGTGTCACGCCTTTTTTTCAGCCTTCTAAAACTTTCAATGTAGACAAGATTAAATGTCACCTATTGCAAGCAGCTTTTTTCGCATTTTTTTTTCCAAGCCGTCCTAACCTCTGCGCATTCACGTTAATACTACCGACTTCGGAATAAATAGTCACTCGGTACATAAATGCTCCAGGCTAAAATTTTCCACATGTGCATTTACTTAGTACAGATTACATCCGAGCGTATCAAATTGCATCAAGTATTAATTGCAATTCTACATACAGTATGAATGATCATAAAACTTTAAAACGTCATACATAACATAAATATTTAAATCGGACGTATTTTCGCGGCAATAATTTCAAAAAGCTTTATACAACTTTTATGAAATTTACGGCAACTAAATCAATACAGTATTTATATATATGTATACACATAGGTATATATACTATACTATAAGTACTCCAACAAATTCTTACTGACATTAATTTGCTGATTGGTTTCGCTAAGATAACAATAAGAATACGCAAAAAATTCCTTCTCTTAGAAAAACCACAATACGTATTACAAAAGTATTTGAAAGTTCGAGTGTTCGAGAATGTATGGATATTGAGTTTCTGCATTGTCCCAACTCCTGTCAAGGTTTTGCAACCTGTTTTCCTTATTCACTTCTGCTTCAGCCTCTACGAATGCTTACAGCTTTGAGCTTTTTGAAACATCTCAAAATCTAATTTCAAGGTAATTCGACCTTTTATCCAAGGGACCCGACAAATTCGTTCCTGAGTACCGTTTACCTTCCCAGACAGCACAAATAAAAGAAAAAAGGTGCGCAAGACGTTATCGGAAGATCTGATGTCCTGGATTTTGTCGTGTTGTGACGTCAAAAAAATGTCATCTAGGCATAAGATGTCAATCAGACGTCAAAAGGCTAAAACCTAATTGTGAGAACTTCCGAATAAATCTCGTCGGCATCGTTGTAATTTGTGCTATTTGGCTTTGTTCCCCTTAATTTTCTAGATAACTTTTTCTTGCACTTGTTCCTACGTTGTATAGGTATTATTATTATTATTCCGAATGGTCATGCAGAGTGCAGACATAAGACTGCACGCAATTTTTTTTTAATTTATTTAATGCACTGTCCAAAATTATATATGGATGAAATTACATTAAAAAATGGCGGACAGTGTTTCTTCTGTTTTGTTATTCTCATTCGAACATAGTTAACGATTTATTTAATATAATAACCTATATATGCCGTAGGCGCACTTTTGAATTCTCTAGGAAGAATTGTTCCCTGCAAAATATACCTATAGTGTTTATTTTTCAAGAAAATTGAAGTTACTGAATTCTCATTGATTTTCGTAATAGCGGCTGGTCGTATCTGCTATGTATCTATAAGGGACGAAAGCGTCGCTGGGAATTCGAAACAGGAGGAGAATTTTCAATCTAACGAGGATTCGCATTACGTCTTGTCAATCTTTCAGATATGTGGTATATATTTATATATCTATTTGCATATATTTATCATATTACCGATGCTTATGATTATTATAAATTTTGAATATATGTATATTTGCACATTAAATTTTGTTTTATCATAAAAGACGCCATTTTAATTATGCATTTGTTCGTGCAAACTGGATTAGGTAAATTTTTTTCTTGAAATTTTCAGACTGGTTGACAGAAAAATATTGTGATGATTGCGTGACAAATATGGCAAAAATTTTCGATCGTCGTTGATCGTCGACGCTAGAAATTCGAGGCGGATCTTTTTTTTTATTTTTGTCGATTCTTGGAATTCTTTCAATGTCAAAGGTGTTTCGTTCAGATGAAAATATGGGGGCGGACGGAAAATTTTCCTCGCGTCATCCTATTTCCTGAAGTGAAACGGGGGACGCTGTTGAAAATTTGAACATTTTTTTCTTTTTGATCTTAATAAAATTCATGGAATTTAGCACTTTTGTATCGTAAACAGCATTTTTTATAAATATGTATCTCGCAATTCGAAGCGACTAATGTGTCGTGATGACGCAAAATACATTTTTTTTTTTTTTTTCGAAAACCTTTTTTTCCCAAAAACTAGAAAACGTCGATTTTTTGCAGAATATTTTTAATGGACGACATTTAGGGTGGCGAGTAATGACAGATTCGCATAAGTTTATATGGATAGTGGAATTTAATATTATTTAACGGCGTCCCGACGCCCGTCGTCGCGAATCGCTAATTAATTTAACTTAATCCAATCCCTTCAATTACGTAACTTTCCCATCGTCCTAGAAATCGTGGATGCATTAATTTTCTCATAATTAGCCAGACCCATTATACAGTTTGAGTTATAAATAATAAATAAAAAAAAGTTACGATTCTCGATATAATTAACATAATGACACAATGGACGTCGCGAATGAGTGCACTGAAGCGCAAAGAAACATTACGTCATCATAGGGTAATCGATATTTTAATTATTTATTTTAATACACCTGTTTTTTTCGTTTTCTTTTCACTCACCCTCATGCGTTGTATTCTCACTGCGACATCGCAGCTCCTCCTTCCAGAGCATTTGATCTTGCAGAAGAGGACTGGTAAAGTCTGGATCATCCTGTGTAAGAAAAATAAGATAAGAAAATTTATGCTAATCAATAAAAAATAATCTCCCGTAAAACTCTAATTGGAGGATTTCATTTTAGGGGATTATTATGGACAGAGGATTAATTATAGTTTTAACGAGAGTCATTTGAAATAAGGGGGAAGTTCGTTGGCTGGAAATTAATTTGAAAAAAAAAAAAAATCATAAAAAACCTCCAAACAAGTAATTCAACTTATGATTAACTCTTGTTTGCAGCAAATGATTTTTTTCTCTTACAAATAAAAACTTACAATTAGTCAACCTTTTATAATTTTCAGTTTAATATCCATTTGCATGTATATACATATAGGTATGTCTATTTCCAAGTCCTCAATTCTTACTGGGTCGTGGTTGTTCTTGGGGTCGTACGGAAGTCTGGAAATTATTTCAGGTCGTCTTTCTAGAAATAAACTTGACGGAGAAAACTGTGCCGGCGTACATGTAAATGCGTCATGTCTTGTGCAACTCGTCAAGATACGTCAAAAGAGTCATGTGTCTTTCAAAATTTTCCTGACGCTGCGTATTAATGGGTGAATATTGTTTGTCTTTGCGACGGCGCAAATTTTATCACGTGTATCGGAGAAAAAGGCGCCATATTGGAAGATTATAGATTCGAGGTAATTTTATTTTTCAAATTTAATTTTCATTTACTCGTAAATTCAGTAAATGGTCGTTAGCGTACGTGCCAAGGGAAACAAATCCCGACGTAACAAGAAGATGGGCTCTCACGCGATTATGGATGAATTTATCCGAAAGCGAAAGATATTTTAAGTTTTCAGGATTGATCGATAAAATAGAACTAAGAGTGAGGAGGGAAAAAATTAATAAAAAAAAAATGCGATATGATCGATATAATCGATCGGAAAATGAACGCTTATCGCTTTTACGTCGTTAAGATTTAACCGCCGTTTTTATGACTATCCGTTCATCTCATCTTATCGGTTATCTTTTCGTAGCCTCCTTGACTTTTTTCTTGCGTTCTTTATTCACGTCAGAATTCAAACCTTCGATCTAACGACTCTCGACCGTCGCGCCATCTGTGAGAGATGGCGAGAGTCGAACGTCAATTTTCATTAAGCGATAGAAACAGAAAATGTTACCCTTTCACGTTAATTACGTACCGGCGTGTACACCTATTTCCTAAGGGTTTCAAAAGGCTAATGGTTATTAAATACAGCCAATTCGTAGTCCACATGGCTTCGGCAGAATATAGAATTTCTTCTTCATAATTTTTTAAATAATCTTTTTCATTAGTTTTTATAATTTCATCTGTCCCCTACAACGTGCACGCTTCGATCAATCTTACACTACAATCTTTTTCGTAAACAATTGTACTTGACATTTCAATCCCTTTTAGATGTGTCTCGCGACAAAAAATTAATGAATTTTACAACTCCCCTTGTTTCACGCAAACTGCAATCGGGAATTCGTCGGCATATAAAAAACGAGGCGACGTATTTTCGAGAGATAAAAATTCCATGGGATTGTCACTGAAATTCTTGTTTAGATGATCCCATACTCTTACATTATTTCGTAGGAGCAACAGTCAGCGCCGAGAACGACGCCCGGCGTCCGGGGGTCAACGATCCACTTCTGGCGTCGCGTAAAACGTATCGCGTGTTATTCATCACTTTTCAAGCAGTTTTTATGAAGAAAAAAATTTACAGTCAATTTCGAATAACTTCGTGAATCTTCGTTTCTCACTATATACGTCACTCGAAATTCTACTTTGAATTCTACACTGAGAATACATATTATAAATTCAATTAACGACTAGATTGGATTAATTGTGAACTTTAATGAGCTTACGTATAGACAATACTCATTATAATGGAAGTAAAAAAAAAAAAATAATAATTTATACAGTGACGTCACTCTGACAATTTCATAGAAAACTTACGTGTCCCGCCATGACGTCTTTTGTACTTTCTTTTTAATTCTCTTCATCCACTACAGCCGTTCGGTCTTCGTTAATCTCCGGATTGGTTGTATTTCTGTAACAGATGATTCGCTCTATTATAATTCAATGGCTTATGAATGCATATATCGATTACGTATACATACATGATACGGCATGATGAAAGGTATGAAAATTTTTCGAAAAATCCTAAATCTTTTGTTAATATTTTTGTTGTTCCTAATGAAAAAATTTGAAAATTCATTACGGTTTCTAAATTCCTTTTTCAATACTGCAATGCCCGTACAATTAATACGTGTCATGGCTGCCTGCTATATTAAACCCAAGCCACACGTATTTATGGTCGGTTAGAACTTCTTTAATGATTCACAACGTAGCAGCTAAATAATGATAAAGCAGCGTACACAGTAGTTTAATTAACAAATGGGTAGAGAGAGGAAAAAAGACACCTTGAAAAATTAAACGAAGCTAACGTTATTCTCCGCTGCGTTAACGAGGGTTGCGCGCGCTCGCCTCGCGTTGGGCGGGAAATTTAAAAATCTAAAATCTTGAAATTGTTGTTACAACGTCTGGCGTATGAACGGGACATAATTATGCGCAGCCACGAGTTTCTGTAAGCTATTATCACAGTTGGTAACTAATTCTGTCTAATAAAATTATTATTAATCTTCCTGTTGATTTTCGACCGTGCCAAAAATATCAGCCGATCAAGATCATGGCTTAAGCTGTATTAAGATAAATTTAATCTGTTAATGGTATTCGATACTTAGCGAGTGGCTTCGTTTATCCATTCATTTTTTTTTTGTTCGAGGGGATGAATCTAGTGCCATGTATAATTAATTCTGTTATCAGCTTCTTAAGCTGCGTCGCACTTTATCATTCGGGCTATTCGCAATGGACGATTCGCTTATGTTACGTATGCAATTATGCATATATACATATACTATGTAAGCGAAACGTCAATCCTACCCTTGACGTTCGGCTATCCGGAAACGACATATTCATGCTTACCATATGGTAAAGGGTTGACGAGGGTGAAAGGTATTTTAATTTCGATCAATTAGACCCTACGGGAAACTGTCAAACTTCTAAGGGTCCATAATATGGGTAAAAAGGTCAACCTTCGCGCTTGTATTTCTCCAATTAAAATTTATTTCTGATTGTTCGATTCCTTATACGCGTTTTGACATCAGGATTGAAGTAAGACTCGATCTGAATATAATCTTTTTAACACTAAACGTACCATCGAGGGGTCATTTGACCGTTTTAAATCCAAAAATACGTTTATAAAAAAATTGCCGGTAGGTTTAGTGTTAAGGGATGAAATTAAAAAAAAATCCTCGTGCTTTCAGAAAAATTTCAGAGAGAGAGAGAGAGAGAGAGAGGGCTGGGGGTGGTTAATTTTCATACATAACCAGGGATGAAAAATTGTACGTTTTAATTGGCCGTTTGTCAAACTCAAAATCGCTGCCGCGTTCATCCCTTCTGTATGGGATTATTGTATTAATAAATAATTTCCGAATAATTGACCAGGCTCGTAGATTCCTATTTCGTTACCAATTTTCGAACGCACTCCAATGGACATTTTTGTCATTTTCCCGAGTTAAAAAATCATTTCTCGTATAACCACCCTACTTGAAAATTGGCCATACTAGCAAAGCGGTTGGTATATACACTAGAAAAAAAACTTTACGGGGTTGCTCTTAGCCTAATTGTGTTAGTGACGATTAATCGGACTAAAAGCTATGCAACGGCGTAGAAGATAACAACAATAATGCGTGTCAGACCCTCGAAGACACGAAGGGTGAAAATTTTAGTATCTGTCATTACAAGAGATGAGTAGTTAACTACCCGCGCTGTTACTTGTGTGCGTAACTGGCATCCTCGTTTACGCTAATAATATAATTCGCTAATTTGACGGCTCAACTCTCTAAGAGAAGCTTACGAGAAAATTGAGGGTGATTCATTGGGGTGATAAAAAATGATTTGATTTTCGCAATCAAATTTTTTCGAAAAATCTTCGAAGGCTTTACGAATATCCGCTTGGGGGTGAGAACATTTTCAAAGATTGGTTTTATAAAAAATTGCACCCTTAGGTAAAGTATATTTCGATTGGAGATGGATGGATTATGGGAAAAAAAAAAATTTCTGCCTGTTATTCATTGTGAATGCGGCTATGGGAACAAGGGTAGGTATTCATAATTTAGAATTTAATTTCTTATTAAACAGAAACGACTTCCGGCCTTCATTTCATATAAGCTTGAATCACGTTAAAAGGAGTACGTATTGATTATCTTAATTGAATGACTTGACTTTGATTATTTCATTTCGTTCGTGCGAATGACATTTTTATTAAGTCAAACGTAAATTGTTTAATAAATTTCATTGGTACCTTGAGTTCTTTGATGTCGGAAGAAATTCTTGCGCGAGAATGCTCATAAGGTAAGCCTCGCTCTTCTTATCATTATGATATCAATATCAAAGTTGTGTCTAGTTGGCAATAAAATTGTATAAAAAAATTGTAATTTTACGAAAACTCCAAAAAATGTATTAATCCACAAAAATTCTACAAAGGCTCTCACTTTCATTTTTAAATCTTACAATTTTTATATATCGTTAATACCAAGAGATAAATTTTTATGGGATTTTTACTTATTCGCCGAATAATTATTATTATTATAAAAAATTGTTAGAAATTATTATTAGCAACGTTATTTTATTACACGGTACTGATAATTTCAACTGGATAGTCGATATATTGACTAGCAAATATTTAATTGATAAATTACGTAAAAATAATCTTTATTGTGATACAGATAATAAATTCTATCAGTTTTCATCTATCTCCCATAAGCACTTTATACCCGTCCAATAAAAAGCAATTCAAATATTCCCGTCATAATCAACGATACAACAGCTTTCTATAGGCCCAGAATAAAGTACGAAAAGATTACTACATCAATCAGTTCTACCAACCTATGAGCTTGGACAATGCTAAAATAAGTAACTACCCTTGTCTAGGCACGATTGAATTAATCCTCGAGGTATCTATACGGCAGTATAACCTATCAAAAGAAAAGGTCACAAAAATGACGTCAGGGTGGACACAATTTCGGGGAAATCGTAGATACGTCATCTCCAGCCCATTATAAATCGGTAAAATAGCCACGGGTGCCGCACCCTTATTTATTATGTCATTAGCTTTATATTAGTCAGCTGGAGGACCTGCCTAACCTTTATCTTCTTTGGTAACTTTCATCGACTACACTGACTTATTAACTTGGTACAGCTATAGCCTTATTGATAATAGCCATTGCGAATCAATTAGTAATATGAGAAGGTTGACCCAACTCGTCAATTGGTAAACACCTTGATAACTAATCGAACCCCTGTAGATGTTGAAGAAAAAAAATCGGAAAATTTGTCCGATAAAATTTCTGTACGTACATATATGTATAATTTTTTTTTTTCTTTCCACAAGAGAACATATTTTTCTTATCGCTGCATTCGAATAGGATGTCTGATAAAATTAATTTCCTGTCGTTACCTTATTTACGTAAGTAATTACATAACGTAGTTGAGTTTGCCATTCTTTTTTTTTTTTACTTTATTCCTCTACCTATGATC
The DNA here is from genome assembly GCA_030142285.1 of Calameuta idolon. Taxonomy (NCBI): domain Eukaryota; kingdom Metazoa; phylum Arthropoda; class Insecta; order Hymenoptera; family Cephidae; genus Calameuta; species Calameuta idolon. The sequence goes on along the minus strand of JARQSV010000690.1, from coordinate 424,912 downwards.
CGCACTATGTGTTCCTTTTCTATCATTCTGTCGGAACTTTTTGCTTTTCCTTGCTCATCCTCGTCATGCTTTCCCACAATGACCGCAGTCCTTTTATTCATGCGAGTCGCTTGAGAAATTATAATCCATGACGTCACGTCCCGACAGTGTTAAACCGAGCAGGATTTTTTTATCGTAAAATTTTGCATTTATGTTTTCTGAGATACGTTTGACTTGGGTGAGGAGAGTGAAAGAAAGTGAAACAAAAATGTACTCCTAATCATCCTACGTAAGGATAGTAATTTTTATTTGTAACTTCTGTAAATATAATTAATTTTTTAAAATAATTAATTTTTTTATTTCACTTCTTCCTATTGGTTTTATTTTTTTAAAATAAGACGTTTTACGAGAAAAAAAAGGTGTTTCCTTACTTATGGTAGAAACGTGTTGTTTGTGCTCGGTCGTATTTTACGATAAACGATCGATCGTTTAACCTATGACCCAATCCCAGCTCCGGTTTAAATAAAGAGCAAACCCAATTTCCATCTCGAGTGTTCTCGAGAGTCTCGAGGGCCTCTGGTACAATAAATTTTGTCTGAGAGAACATACGTTCACTCTCATAAAAATACCTGATCCATTAATAAATCGTATGCATATATGTATATAGTCGTTCAACGAGTAGGCGCTTTTTTTGACAGTTCGTAAACAGCGTAATCCTTAGTGAACGAACCGTGGTTTTAAAAAAAAATTATATGAATAAGAGTTAATATATTAAAAGGTTATCTATATGAAATGTTATCTTGACCCTTACGGAGATAAGCAAAAAATACTTCCTCTAACCTACCTAGAGGAAGTAGCTAAAAATTGGATGAAGGGAGGACACGACGTGCCCAGGGTTCATCAAACAATTAACGAAAAAGCTTCGTCAACGTTATGTATGGTATCTATGAAATTTTTGGTATTTTCTTATAAAACTGACTGACAAATTCACGCGTCTCGATAAGCACTGATATTATTTCTTCAAAGAATTTTTCTACCAGTGATATATTATGGACTTAATTGACTTTAGTAGTTACTGTCAGAGTCAAGCTAATGTCTAACATATATAAATTTATTTACGTATGAACTATACATATATTTTTGACGTCAAGTACAGTATCAATTTATCGAGTGAAAATATTTTTTTTCAATGATAATTTCATTAAATTTGTACTTAATTATTATTTTTTCTACAATCTCGTGTGATCTGTAACGTTGTTATTTTCGGTTGGTAATTTCCTTTCTGGTTTAATATTAAGATTAAGCGTCGTATTCACTTACGGCGTGTATATTATATCCTTGAAATAATCTGGCCTCGTATAACGGATGACCTGTTTTATTTGCATTCACGAAAACCGCCAAGTGCAACCTGTGGCTTCTTAATCTATCCCACAGTTGTTGAGATAAGTCGGATTCCGGAAGTTCAATGGTAACTCCATTCTGAATCATTGATTTATCTACTGTCCAGACGCGCTTACTTATATTTTAGTCCCTAAAGGCGTCACTAATGGTTAAGGAGTTAAATTAATAATTTCAGTCATCATTCTCTCAAAGTCCATATACAATCTTAAATTATATATATAGATAGAGAGATATATATTTATATAAAAAAAATAAATATTTAATATATATATACATACACATATATATATCTTAAATTAGCATCCATTAAAACCCTCAAACATCCACGCGAACACAGTTGCTCACATTGTTGATTATGATTTTATGCAAAAACTTTGTGCGTATTGAGGAAGAGGTGGAGGGGATCAAAAGAGGAACTAAAAAATGTATAAAGCCAAACTGCCATCCTGCTTGACTATTGAGAAAAATTTTTCAATTTCAGCACGAAAACGTCCCTTAATGGACTCCGCGTAGTAGCAAGGGTAGTGAATAATCTGTTATCTACTTTTTAAATATTTCTCCTTTAAAACCCTCGGCATTTATCACGAGACTCCCCTATAATTCATGACGTCTCATCCGACAAGACGTCGAACTCTCGAGCAGTCATTATAATTTACAGTGTTTCGTCTGTGAAAGGACGCGGGGGGAGGGGGGGGGGGGGGGGGGGTTTTGTTGTATAATGAAAATTCTACGTCTAGTCGTTCCTCCGTTTGACCGATTTCACTGTATCGAAATTTCAAGATAACAGTTGATTTATCGATAATGGGAGGCGGGGGGGGGGGTGAAAAAAAAAGGCGAACAAAAATGCTTCGTTATTGGCACGAGAATGGAATTTATTGACTGAAATGCGGGGATATAATAAAAAATGAGATAAGAGAGGGGAGAGGGTGAAAAGGGAGGTGGGGTGGGGGGTAATAAAAAAGGGGAAATATTGAAAGAAATATATCCATTCAACGCCACCTTGATTTTACGAACGTTGTATCGTATCTTTTTATTTAATTCAAATTTGGCAATGCCTCGATCATTCAATAGAATCTGGGATCCGAATGGTTTCTTTGCTCGACTGTAACAACGACATTAAATCACGGGGGGCTACGCCTGTACCTTCTTTATCTTTATTCTTTTCTTATATCAGTTGCAAAAAATCATTTTTCACGCGTCAATGCTTACGTAATCGGACCCGATCGAGTCGATAGAATTTTTATGTACAAAAACTCTCGTACGTAGTGCATAGTGAAATTTATTATTATATAAAAACTATATGCGTACTGTATATGTATATACATACGTAATATGAAATACGTAAGAGTCCAAATGAAGGAGAGGATACGTCGCGACGACCTTTCCTTATATTCTCTTGACACTTTGTTGGCTGTATATATATATAGAATGTATATCAGTAAGCTGGATACCGGGTATCCGCGAAGAGAGTAGAAATGAAATTTTACAAACTGACACGGCTCTATTCGTACTGGAATAAAGGCAATGAAAGACGGCGAGAAAATCACGATTCGCAATAGACTTTACGGTCCACGTGGAATTTGCAAAAATCCATTTTACCTTGTACTGCTGACTCTAGCGATACACAGACTGTGTATAGAGAAAATGTAAGCGTTAGGATTGTGGTACGGGTGGTTTTATTTACTTTGAATTTTACTATAGTAGCTTGAAGATAGTTTTTAAATTCAATATGTTTATGTATATGTATGTATATAGTACATGTAAGCTAACTTCCGAGGGACAGGAGATACTGTATTATCAAAGCTTTTATCTCATTAGGAGTTCATACTCCTACAGTCCGATGGACTAGAGATTACAGAAGGCATTTGCTTTTATGAGAGTGATGGCCGGGTGATCTCATGGACCACTTTCGGATGTAGATAGAAAAATGAGAAAGGGTAGAGAAAAAAAGACGTAATCATCGAAAGAAAAGCATCGACCTCAAGAGGGATGATAATAAATGTTCACGGATCAATTTCACCCTGTATTACTTACACGTCGTGTCAAGCGGTATTGACGGATTGACTGAGGAGCGAGATGAGAAAAGAAAAGGACAGAGAGATAGAAAAAGTGGAAGATGATATATAGTCAAGGGAATCTGCGAGACAGGTGATTACTGACTCGAGTGATTTTAGGGTTGAAAATATTTATCGGTAAAATAGGTTAAACTTCAAGAGGAGGGAGGGAGGGGGGAAGGGTGAAGGAATCTTAGGTAAAGTGCTAGGAGGGAGCTTACAGGCGAGTGGTAGGATGAGGTTATTTTTGAAAATTTGAAAAATACAAAATTTATACATTTTTCTATAGAATTACATTTTTATTTAAGGGTGAAAATACTCGTGGGGTGGTTCTACTATTTTGCAACCCTCCGACGCTGGATGTTACTTGACGTTGATATACAAAGAGAAAAAAATGTATACGGTGAAATGAAAAAAGAGGATTTTTATTTGTAATAAATCACGTGACTTTTCTCTCTCTCTCTCTCTTTTTTTGTTTTTTTTTTACTTGTACTTAAGGCCACATTTTATGCAGTCGATAAATTCGGTTTTACGTCGACCACAAAATTTTGTGCCCATCGATTATTTTGTCTCTTTCCCTTAAGTTTTAGTTATCTTCCATGTGAAATGTAACTTTTCTATATGGTAATAAAAAAAGACCTTGAAGGTCCTTTCACACCGTGCGTATGTAGACAAACACGCGTTCTCGTGGTCTAGTCGTTCACTCATCACTCATTTGAGCAATTGTCGCGTGACTTGTGAACTCGTAACAGGCAAACAGTACAGGAAATCATACATATCGTACGTACACGTACCTCAATCTGAATATGTAAATTTCTACCTATTTTCATAATGGTCTGTACACAAGAGAGATGCATTAATATGTGTAATACGCTGTGAATAATCCCCAAGAACCTTCGAAACAATTACTAACTACTATTCAAGTTATCATTTAACTTTGATAAGATACTGGTGCATAATAAAATAGATTTCATTTTTAAATCTACATACTAATTATTATCGTTATCGCGGTACTATAAACGCGCCTTTACGGTTCGTATTCAAATTCTCATTATCAAACGTCACGCCGTGAAACAAGTACAGTGATTAGGACCGATCAATGGAAGTAGTACGTGGGTCTTTAAAATGAAATCTAAGGAATATTGATTTTGGGAGTAAAAAAACATCAGCTGAAAAGTACTTAGGATGAAATATTTTTGGAAAATTTTCATACATGCTTTTTCACTTCTCATAAATGACAGTATATCCTGATTAAGTTTTAGATTTGACATAATAAATTTATCGACCTTAATAAATTTCATCCCCGGCGTAAGACAATTCGCCTTTTTAAAATTTTTTAAAAATATTTCGCCTTTAAGGCAAACTTAATCCAATTGGATTACGGTATTCACGAGTTAATTCAAACTGCGGGTAAAATTCTTTTTGAAAATTAATTGACGTTTCAAATTTTTACAAGTTCACAGGGTTTGTGAGTGTAACTGACGGATTACGGAATATTTCGCGTATAAAATATAGACGCGTACACACAAAATTTTGTATTAGATAAATACCTCATTTACATAGAAAAAAGAAAACCGTGTCCCTGAAAATGTGAAATCAGCGAACCAGAATGCACGACCAAAGGGACAAGCAGCCGCCATCAACGTTACGGTAAACAGTTCGATTCACTGATTTGTTATAATTTTTTTATTTGTCTTTTACAAAACTTTTTCTTTCATTATCAATATTTTTAGTCACTTTCAAAAAAACCAGCAGCACTACCGTCAAACGAAGCACGTAATTGATCGAACGATTAATTAAACATTTATGGACCGACTCGTAGCGTACATAGCACATACCTTTTTATTAACACATAAAATTAGTCAGAAAATACCCATAAAATAAATTGACAAATTAAATATATACTTTGTGAAATTTCTCAAACTCGAAGTTCTCCATGGTGAGAAATATCATAGCTTTTTAAATCGGATTTGAATTCTCTTTAAAATTCCTCCTTTATGCCTGGAGCTTCAAATCATTACGTCAATTCAAATTGCCACTGTGCCTGTATACATGTATTCGAGTATCTTATGTATATATTCATATAGATATACATACTAGTGTCACGTGAGGCATTCAGTGTGACGCAATGGAGAAATGTAAATTATCAGCTAGGCTCCTTTTTATGAGAAAATTTCAAAAATCTAACCGGAAGTTGAAGTTGCTTATAAATATTATATACATATATAATACATATGTATATAACGTCCCTATACCCAATTATTCAACCCTAACGCCCACCCGAACATTATTTTACCATTTTACAATTATATATATATATAATATATATATATAACTATAAGAAATATAGGCTTTCCGGAAATATTGTTGGACACCAACACCAGACGGCTTAGGTGGAAATTTTCAATAAGTAGATCAAAACTGCACGTAGTCAGCCGATCCGCTTGCGTTTGCCTACCAGATTATTTAATGCTATGCAATGTAGCGGGTAAACATTAATATTTCGTATAATGTCTTATGGATTAATGGAATATTAGAAGTGTGGACTTTGCAGAAATAAAAGTCACTGAAAAGCTACCTTGTCAATTTTAAATTACAACTTTCTTCAATTAACCCAACTACCATATCGTTGCTGCTGCTCGCCAGGTGGGAAATATACATAATGTATTATATACAATATATATGCATAATATACTATATACAAATATAATCCTTTCAATTAAATATATTTTATACACTATTACTATATATATAATTACTTACTCTCATTCCTGATACAGTATGAAGATGAGTCACGTGTTTAACGTCTTTGAACGTTGTACTGTATTAAATCAGACTGTACTATATTAAAATGTTAATTAACAATTAAAATTTAATGGGAACGCTGGCCGTATGACTTTTTTAATATATGTATATTCTATCTCTTCTCAACTCGTTCAAGTATTCTGGTATTTCAAGTGTAAACAAACTATCCCTTGTACTCGCAAGTATATGATTATTCATGACGAACGTGCAACCTGAAGGTGGTTCTACCACAGAAATCACATTGACTGGCCAACTTCAGATGGTTGAGTTTATCGTGAATATCCTCAGTACTTGCATATAGGGATATGTGTTTATGAAGAATATTCATTAAAATTTATCTGTTGAATTAAGGGAGTGGTTATCACAAACAATAATTTCACTTTAATAGCTTCTACCCCGAGTGAAAGCGCTAATTAAAAAAAAAAATATGCCTGACAGTAAAACCACTCAGTTTTTTTTTATTTCTTTAACTGTCACCAGTAAATAACAATTTTCCAACGACAACTCTAACCTTTCTTATTTCTTCTCTTTAAAGAACTCGAGTTAAACAAATTTTTTGCTACTTTTCAATTTTGTTCCCTCTTTTAGCTCTATCCAGTGATGTATGCTATTCTTAGAGATGCCATTCCTTTCGCACTGATTAATTTTCTAATAATTTTCAAAACGTCAAACTTTATAATTATAATTATAATTAATCGTTTCTAAGATTCATTAACAAGTCTTTTACTTCGCTTGACCGTAGAATATATATTTTCAATGAAAAATATTATTTTTTACTATTACGAAAGAAAAATAGAAAATCTTTTATACTGTATCTCGAGGTACAAAAAGAAATTAATATCGAATGCATACTTAATTTAAAAAATTACTGTGTTCAGAAATATACAAATTTATGATATCTGAAGAATTATTATTATCATTGTACCTAGACCACGTGTTACATATTAGCTTCTAGCAGCCAAGAAAACTTTTCTTCCCTTTTCTTCTCATCTTTCCTTTATCTTTTATCTATTCGACCTCTCATAAAACCATAGAGCGCGTCAAGAATATTACTTGCCGAAATATGTATCTCTTATCATTTCAGATCTCAGGACCATCTGCAGCAGCTGTTTTACAGGACCGGGATAAAATTTTCTTGGTTGATAACGCGATATTAGAACACTGATAAGAGACGCTACAAAAAATATATTAAGGTTGACGAAATGATTAGGAACAGGTTAGGGGTAGGGGGGGGGGGCTCTATAGGATATTGACTATCCACGTATTTTCCCTTTGAAACGAACTGTACATATAAGTTAAATGTAACGATTCTGGAAGAACAAATGAAAAGCAATTTCCTCCTTTTTTTTTTAATAACGAAAGCGGAAATCAAACTGTCAAAAGACATTCTTCAAAATTCAATCTCATTGTCAATTCAATAAAACAGAAGATTTCTGTTTCTGAATTTCCCTCTTTTTTTTTCCCTTATCTTTTCTCTTTTCCGTGTTCCTATCACCGCATGGACTTTCTCATTTACCTATCGATTCGGATGTGGATGCTCGCGCTACTTTATATTTATGTCATCTCTCAAAAAGGAAACCTCCCACACATTTTCAATGCTTTAATGATTTGACCTATGACCCTGCCATTGGCTTTTATTTCTGTAACACTCTATAGGTGTCTTTATTAACCGAGTTTAATTCCATAATAATAGAACATACAGACTCGCAGCATGGTACACGTAAGATAATTATTTTCTTATTATCTTATTTTCTTTATTGTAATTTTTTTAATCTTTGCAAGTGTAAGTGAGTCTTCGCTATTATCGACGTGTGTGGTACTGTGTTATAATAATGGAAAAATAGGAAAAAAATTGTGTTTTTCAATATATGAGCAAATTTTTTTTACTGTGCTAACGAAAAAGGCACGCTCTTATTTTTTTATATTTTTAATATTATTTTATTGATTATTCCAGACCTAGTGTTTGTACTACGGAAGGTATTGGCAGGTGGTATAATTATTGTGATGTTTAAGGGTATGCCTGGTTAATTCAATCATAATGATAAATCCAATTGATACGTTTTATTCCGATGCTTATTAATTATCTTTGGCATTACCGAAAATTTTTTGATGATTGTTAAGTATTTAATTAAAGGGATTATGAAT
>JARQSV010000690.1:389226-401383 GCA_030142285.1 Calameuta idolon | reverse complement strand
AAGTGAAGCGTTTTAAAATTGGTGTATCTGATACAGTTTTCGATATTTAAGAAAATCGATAAGACATTACTTAAACGAAGTATGTTTCTTCCCCCTCGACATTTAAGCTACAACATAACGGAACCAATCACAACCTTAGAAGATTCTTATCAGTCAGTTCCTATTACTTGAATCATTTAGATTGTATCAGGAAGACACTCATTTGCTTATTGTCAATAATGATTCTAACAATTACTATCCAATATTTAAATATAGTAGATACCACAGTAATAATTTAATAGAGGTGAAAAGAATAAACATATTTTCTTTATCCTATCTGCAATGATGGATACTAATGTTTGTTTCTGTAACGATGAAATATTTTATTCAGAATAATTAACGACTATGTATATATTGAAGTCTTTAGTTCATATTGTACAATTTATAATTTTATGTCATAAATGATTATACAGTCTCCATATTAAAATACTGTAACCTAGTTTTAGACACTTCTAAGTTAATTTAATTTACCTATGGAATTCTTTTGAGCGAAAAAGTTTCACCATGTCATTATACAATGATCATGTATCCATAATTGTCATTCATGATGATACATATAAGTCACAACGAGGCACTGATATCCTTCCTATATAAATGTGCATCGCACATAACAAAGTTGTACAAATAATTGTACGACGTTAACGTAAGAATTATTCCTAGTGCCCGGATTGGCAAAAAATTAATGTATCCTATGAGCTTATGGTGTTCATCAGTTTTGTGCTTTCGGTGATTCGCTTCTGCAATTCAACGCTGATTCACCGGAATCGTTTTCTTCTGTAAATTCGTGATCCAAGCTTTTGGATCCAGGCGATACATGAATTAATCTGAAAAATAATGAATGCAGAATGATAAATGACATTGATCTTCAATGATGAATTTTCGTTATTTGTATAATGATAACCAATACATTACGTACAGTATAAGAAGAAGAACAGCAATCTGAGTCGAAAATGTCAGCCAGTAAATAGAACTAGGAGCTGTGTTGATTGTTGCATTGTAAAGTTGTGAATATAAAATTCCACTGAACAGTGGTACTGCGGTATCACAGATTGACAGCATCGCGAAGACTTTTCCTATTAAAGGAATTTATTTACTTGTAAGTATAGATATCCGGCCGTCAAATCAATCATAAAAGTTATCTGACTGTACCTCGTTCATGCATCGGCACAGATTTTGAAGTCATCGATCTCAGTGCTGGTGCCACAATTGGACCGAGTGCAGCGATAGTAGCGCCTGTGAAAAATGTAAAAATGAAATTAAATCTTTTACTTAATCTTTTGAATCCAATTTGTACTGTACTTACCGACGTAAAATAATTCTGGGATCTCAGCTAGAGCAAATATGACTCTTCCACTAGCATGTGCACATGCGCCGATAACCACTATTATGGTGTCTCTGAGTCCAATTAGCTTGCTTAAAATAGGGACAGCAATAAGTACCGCTAACCAAAAAAAAAAGATTCAATAAAAGAAAGGTTTACATAACATACAGGGTGTATTAGAATTATTTTTACTAGAATTATACGCACCTACTACAAATAGGCATGATTGATATGTACGAAACTGACTAAAGGAAGCAACGTCCCATTGGAAAGTCAATTGTGTGTACAAATAACTCATAGATTTTTCATCACGTTGAAAAGTGTAAAGAGCCATGGCGAGTAGCAGTATCCATAAGTGAAGTCTACCAGAATTTCGTCTAGATTTGGTTAAAGTTCTAACAGTTGCAATTACATGCTTCCGATCAAAGAAGTCAGTAAAAATATTGACACCAGCAAGTGGTTGCTGACGGTCAGTGGTTCTACATTTTAGCCTGACTGCTGAATAAATAATGGAGAGCACCAATAATGATGAATTGATAACAAACATTATGGTATAGGAAGAATTCACAACGTTGTTGTACAGATACGAGCCCAGGGCAATACCTAAAAACATATTTAACAAAAAAAATCGTAATACTTGAAATCAATAAAATAATTATGCACGTACTAACCTGTTGGCATTGTACTGAGATATGCTACATCTAATATGGTCACTCTAAGTGTTCGTTGCTTCAACGAAGACACGTCTGATATGTATGCAAAACAACATGCAAAAATGGCAACATCACCACCTAAGATTCCCATTGGTAAACTAGCAGTGTATACCACCATATTCAAATTCCAAGTGTCGATCAATGAATTGACTACAATCATGACAGAATAAATGAGTTTGCCAAAAAGCCCAACAATCAATGGTAACTTTCTGCCACGCCGATCACTCCAATTGCCAAAAAACATTGCCAGAATAATCGGCACTATGTGACCAGCAATATTGTTCCATTGATGAAATTCTGAGACAGTGACCTGCATACAATGAGAAGTAAAGCATATAGTCTGTTAGCATTTATAATTAATTAACAAATAATAATCAAAAGAATATCTTCTATATGTCTCTAAGTCTAAAAGACTTACGATACTTAGGAAAATTACTAGAGAGAAATTAACTGGATTATAAGGCAAGTCTTATCTAAATTGCAGTATTACTGATAACGATGAAGAACGATGATTATAAAAATCATAGTCATCATAACAGTAAGTTACTAATCTAAATTGTACCTGCACCATGGCGTTTAATGTAGAATTGCTGCTGATATTACGACATGTCTCTTCAGAAAATCCATGATCGACACGACAGGACTTATAAACAAAAAAAGATTGTTCGACTACTGATGTTATCATAAAAGCCATCATATAAAGCCACATAGTGGGCTCCACTGATACGTGTGTGAGCCATCCAAAGTATTTTTGCCACCATCTTTCAGGAGACTGGATCTTCGTCTGACCTAACTGAAAAAAGAATATAGAAAACAATTAATCATTTTCCCTTTTTTCATTTATTGAATAATCGTAGCGTTTTTCATGCAATAACTCTGTCGCTTTATAAATAGCTTCATCTTAATACTTATGTATATCTCGAACAAAATCAATACTTTATTAATAATTTGTCCATACAGATTCTTAGACAATGACCGTCCTATCGCGCTATGAATGACCTAAATAATGTCTTCTAATCATGATCTGTGAACTCCCCCTTAGCAAGCACATAAAAGTTGCCCAATACTCAATCGTTACTGGTTCATTGATAAATGCATTGGACTAGTAAAGGTTCAGCACTGGTCAGCTCTTACGTGTTTGTTAAGTCACCTTCACAACAATAATCTTAACATATACATAAAGTTACGTTCTCAAGTTCATAACTGAGTACTTAGAGGAACGTCATGCTTTTTAAAATGTATTTTTATGCATTCTTAGAGAAACATCCATTCTCAGTAATGTCAGTCAATTTCGAAAAGTACGAAAGCAAACGACAGCCAGCTCACAAGACACGACTGTTATCAAGTTGAAAACAAGTTGCAGAAATAATTCTTACACAATATCATTTAACGTTCATAAAAAATAATTTGGTTTACGAAAATACACAATTCGATTGAACAGTCAATCTTATAACAAACATATTAATAAAACTTCTAATAAATAATTTTCACTCTAAAAACCTGGTCCACATGCGCCTCCGTAGAGCGGGAATTTAAAAAATTTAAGTTCTAAAAAAACGAGGATTTACCGTAGACTCTGCTGACGTTAGACTCATGATGATCCTTACGTAATAAAACGATGATAACAAACGATTTCAGACTGTAGTTATTATAACAAAATGTGACACGTTTTCATTGTCCACAAGGAATGCGCTTCCTGCTGTACTTGCGCGAATTCTTCTCCAATTTCTAGCGTCCGGTAATATTTGCAGCAACAGACATTTGATATCAATTGTCTAGTAAACTTCATACTCAAGTAGTCGTATTGTTCAGTGCTATAAACAACACGATGCAAAATTAATATACATATGCAATGTGCCAGTGTAATAAAGTAGCACATATAATACTCGAATATCACTTCTGAATTCTTTCATCCAAAAGCAATAAAGTGGATATTTTTGATAAGATTAAATAATAATATCAGGTAATCAAAATCAATGTTGAATAATCCGTCATGGTACTTCAACGCCATCGTCTACACATTGCGTACTTGTTATTGCAGAGTTAATTAACAAAAGAGTAAAGCAGAAATTACGTGAATTGAAATGATTACGACATAATCTGTTATCTGTGAACTAAACGTCACTAGTATTGCCTAAAGCAATCAAGAGTTTGTAATATCAGTTTGCTTCGATAGATATCCATTTAATATATAACATACAACAGTGGTCGATCTTCGTAAAGTTTATCATTGCGTAATAATTGTCCAATTAAACGATTGGTAATCGCGAAGTAGATCTTCACTCAATAGTTCTGTTTCGAAATAGAATAGTCAAGCACTTGTAGACCGAGTTAAGATAACAAGAAGAAAACACTGGAACGAGTTTTGAAGTCGCCGCGACGCTGCCACTTCGTGAATAATTCTATGATCACCGTGTACATGTATACAGGTTTGGCGGGAGTCGAAGGTTTAGTCCTTCCAGCATAGAATATTCCTTGTATAAAAAGGGGTCATAACAGGTTACGGCAGTACTAAGCCTGTTAAAAATGTATAATGTAGCGGTCAATTCAAATAATATTTGACTCAATTGTATATCACAGTTTATCAGTAAATGATAGAGATGGTATCAGTAAGTTTTGGCGCGAATTTTTTTAATCCCAATATGATGACATCTGTCTTCTCTCAATGCATTACACAATCTTACCTGATTTGTATCAAGCATACCGGTTATGTTTGAACACCTCGATATACGTCAATGTAATAGAAAAACTAACGGAACTTGTTTTATGCCAAGACACACGTTAAAGCATGTGTCGTTAAGTGTCTTCTTGTAACGGTTCAAACTCATTTTATCTCATTTTCACAAGGAGCTATTTAAGTACCACATGTTCCCGTTACCGCTTTACTCTTCAGACTGAAGTTGCATACGAGTTGTGCGCATGCGCACTTTGTCACGTGATGTACTTGTATTGATTTTCATTGGCTGTTCACCAAAATTACTTCCCACGTGATGCCAGTAGAAATTACGGAAACGAAAGGAATTAAAATTGAAAAAAAAAAAAATAATATAAAACATTTGTAATTTCCACTATCTATTCTTGAATGGCTTATTATACATATACACGGCTACGTTCAGAACAGCCGACCAGTTAATTTTCTTCTCTCAGAGCCTCAGGTGAACATTCTGAACGCACCTTAACCAATGTGTTTGAATTGAACTCGTCGAAATGCACTGAGGAAATATAAGGCCAAGTAAATAACAATTAAGTAATGCATAATTCCTTTTTTTTTTAATAAAAATTGTATTTCGTATATTTAATGAGAAAATGTTTGTCCTGGAATCGCATTGTATAGTAGGTATGTGTGTTCAGTACAGACTCGGTTTAGGCCAATAAAGATACATAGAATATTTTCTTTTCTTCTTTCATAATTGCGTTTACGATCAATTCTTACGACTAATCGACACAAATACTCGATACTCATCCAATCGTTATTATATTGACTATCGATCTGAGAACGCCTCGCAAAACGCATTAATAAGTATCTTCAGTATATTAATAGGGAAATGGCTTCACATATTTGACTCTAAATGATTTGCCTGATGACATGACATTAATCACGTGTGTTATTTATTCGGCATTAATTTCGAAGCATAAATTAACATTATGTGTGACATCAAGTGACCTCGAACCTTGTGATTCCAGCAATCAAGTTCAAGTTTCTGTAATTCGTCTCAGAATTGACTGATTACATCGAGATAAGACAAATCTCCAACCACTTTATTTTTCTTCTTTCAGAATCAACGGCTAATCGAACAGTTCATCCAATATTCCCAAACTCCCGTAATTTCCTCATGAAATCATTTTATTGTGTCTATTAAAAATTGCCATTGCCCCATCCAGGCATGATTATTGACGCTTTGCATAAGTGCAATTAAATTGACTGAGACTAATTATAATTAGTATGTATTCACACGGTACATTCTATATTATAAGGATCTTCTTTGTCTCTCCCTCTTCATTAAAATTCCTTTGTGCTTAGATTATTTGCCTGGGAGGATATTACGCTTTTGGAAATGCTGGGAGTGCGACGTGCCTCATGGCTCGATTTTTGAAATCGTATCATTCAACTTAGTATACAGTTATATCTATAGTATATTTACGTATAGACAATGGACCTGCCAGAAAGAACATCGAAACGCAGAGACAACGTTTACGAAGGTACGTACAGTATGTGCCTTTTTTAAATAATTTTTTTAAACATTCGTTATTGCAGGTATACTCACATGCTCCTTGATTATTTTACATTAGCTAGATGTCTCTTAATTCATCAATCTATATGTAGTATAATAATAATAATACGCGTCCTGTGTACGTATCAATAAATAACGATACCTATAAAATAATTTAGGTAATATAATTCATAGGACATTTTACACACCTGTATCGTTCCTTACACCGTATACACAATTTATTTTCACTATCTCTCTCGTTATCTTCTTCACTTTCTGTATATGTATATGTTTATATACCTATATACCTTTGTTACAGCCAAGGATGAACTATGCGTCTTGTTATGCCTCGCTTTAAATGTTCTCTCTTATCAAATAACTTAATATATATTAACACTCCGTGGTCCCTTTCTTTCTGAACCGTTCGTAAGCGCGCATCCGCCATCGTGTATTTTTTATACAATCTTCTTTTAACTTTCCTCTTTGTCATTCTCATCGTTAATCTCACTCCTCCTCGTTATCATTTTTAATCCATCTCTTTTCTCACGGTTTCGTTGTATTGTAACTTTTAACCACTTTTTTTTTTTGGTCTTACATATCAACCCTTTAAAGAGTCCCGATACTTCGTCCATGTCATCAGTTTCACTCTGTTTTTTGACCTTACGCGTTTCTTATATTGACTAGAATTAGTTCGAAGAGAATCGTGGGAATTCGTGTGGTGCGTCACGCCAAGCGATTTATCAGAAATTGGAGAAAAAAATATGAAAAAAAAAAATATATATAATATGTAGCAGGTTACTGTAAGATTGTTCTGAGCGATTGCAAATAGAATTACTGTTATAGGATGACATTATTTTTTTTGGTTCTTGTGTGGTTGCTGACTGAATTGTCAGTCGGTAAGGTAGAGATTCGAGAGGGGAGAATAACGATCTCGCGAATTTGGCACGCAAACATAATAAATATTTATGATAAGGCGCGAGTTCGTAGGTATCAATTTAGGCAGAGAAAGTAAAAAAAAAAGTGAATTCGTGTCTGGACCCCATTGATCTCTCTCTAAAAATGTGCATTTACATGACGCACCAGGCGCGCTTCAGTAATATAATATTTGGTAGATCTTAACGTTTTCCTTATTTTATTCGTACTAGAGAATCGTAAAAACCTAATGGAATGTCATTTTTTTAAAAAAATACTCAAAATTTGAAAAATCATTCCAACAGCTCTCACACACGCTCTAACTAAATGAGTGCACATCATTGAATAATATATATAAATATATATATCGATGAAACAATCGCCATTCGCATTTTCCTTATTAATCATACAACTATTTTTACCTAAAATAAAAGAAATTTAAAACGCATAGTAAAAATTATCACGGTCGTTTATAATCAATCCTATGACAACGGCAGTCACTATAATATTATTTATATAATTATAATTCGCACGATCATTCTAAGTACGTACTATATAATAAAGAGCGCGTGACGACTACACGTGGAAGGATCCCTTGAGCTCTTACAGACTATTCGAAAGTTACTTATCTAGTTCCTAAAGTACAAGAATATTTCTGTCGAGGAGACGCTCATTCGTGAATATGACGAATAAAAGGTAGGAGATCCGTCTCTCCCGGCCGAGAAAGAAAATTAATTAACGCGAACGAGCGTTCAAGAACCATTCAGAACTTCCTAGAGCATTTATTTCGTTTCCCTGGCCACACACAAATTTAACGAAACTCCTAGGACACCGATCGGACGCTTTCAGGAGCAACCGCTGCTCTATGTGTTTCAAGAGAGAAGCTGCTAACATTGCGAAACTGTTACCACAACTTGTTTCGTAGTTAAGCGCATTGATAGTACATTAAGCATTGAGTAAAAGTTTCTACGACATTAATTCTATAAACTCAATGTCCTGAAATCTCTTGATAAGTTCTGAATTGCCGTTAGACCATCCGCTGCCCAGAATGTCTACCTTATCGACGCGTCGGTCGATAAAGCAGAGTCCAGTATCGAACGTTAAAGGGCTCCTCTTCTCGCTCGGCCGGTAATGCAGATAACCATTAGTACCATGATTAAACATCGCGAAATTAAGTTATATGCTACGTTACAGCATACAAGATACGTTTATACATTGGATGTTATTAAAATCGTTAATCGATTAGGAAATTAGAATTCAAAGGGACATGCCATTGCTCGGCGAGACTTTATCGACTACGTTGGTATTGTTGTTCGTACTGTTCTTGCCGGCTGTAGCAGAATTCTCAGCCTTCGATGGATCCCGTGGCCCGTCCAGAAAGTAGGTAACCATACTGCCCTTACCCTTTACCTGAATGGGTCCTCGGCAGGTTAAGGGATATCCTTTTCCATTTAAAATATCGCAGACCTCCTTCGTCACCTGGATCCCATCCAGGACCCCCGTGGAATCCATCCTAGAAGCTACGTTCACAGCGTTTCCCCATATATCGTACTGCGGCTTCCTGGCGCCTATCACACCTGCCACCACCGGTCCTATATTGATGCCGACTCGCATGCGAAAATTATTGAAACTGTGTTCGTTCACGTAGGCCAATTGCTCGCGAATTCTAAGTGCGTAATCAGCCATGGCCGTGACGTGCTTGAAGTCCTTCATGTCGCAGGTGTTCCTGGTGAGACCTGTCGAAACAATATCGATTGTTATCCCACGAGATCTATCCATCAATTAAAAGTTTCGTTGCAAAGTCAAACAAATAACTTGGACTACACGAACCGGATGCTGCCATATACGTTGCTCCCGTGCTCTTGATCTTCTCGATGTACTTGAACTGCTCTTCGGCCAGGAGCTCATCGAAATCCGCGATAATCTCATTCAGGAGTCTGAGACACTCGACGCCCTCGTTGTTCGCCTCCAGCTCGATGTAGAACTCGGAGAAGTTTGGGATTGATGCGAACATTATGCAGACGAAGTCACACTGTTCGTGATAGAGTTCCTGAGGGATTAAACTTACAGTAATATTTTGGCTTTATCGATGCTGCTGAGTTAGATCATTCGCGTCATCACTCTCTCTATCTTTTGTCCAAGACGATGACAGGATCTTCGTTAAACAAAATGGATGAACTCACGTCGGAATTGACCGTCGAGAGAAAGTGGGCTGCCACGTGTTCCGGAAGTATATTAGCCAATAATTTTTGATTGTAGGCCTTTAGATGCTCCATCTCTTCCTTCTCCTCCGTTGCCTGAAGCTTCCACAGGAAGTCCAACCTGTAGGTGGCTTCCGTGTGCTGGGAATGAGCTACTAAGAATGCCATGAAGAATACTACCAGGACTCCGGATAACCAACGACCTACTGGCTCTATGTCGTCCTCTTCGTTCAAAGCCTGATAGATGCTGACACTCAGGTAACAGGCTACAACTACACTCAGGACGGCAACCTTGAAGACTGAGGTTAGTATCTGGTAAACGGCACAGTTCACCATCACCAGCATCACCAGCACTGGGAATAGCTGGAAAAGAGCAATAGGAAATCTCAGAGCTTACAACTTTACCTCGTATCCTTCGAGTCTCCTGCGAATATCTAAATCCCTCGAAATCCTCGAATCAGACTTTCCAGACGTTTCGAACTTTTTTTTCGTCTCTTCACATCCGCCCCACATCGCTCTCTCAATATTTGTCGTACAGACTAACTGGATTTTTTTATACTTGCTTACGAAACTCTAAGAGCATCCGCTGACTTTATTTTATTGTATGTATATATGTAGAAACTTACGTCCAAGAACAGTATATAGTAACATGCGCCAGTGCTGCCATCTATACTTTGTACTATAACCGTGGAATTGTCCAGACTTCCCGTAGAGGATAGTAAAGTGTTATTGGTACAGGCGTCGCTTCCTTCTAGAGTGACCTGAAATGGAGAAAAACTCTTATCATTTGTTTTTTATTTTCCTTCTCAGTTCGAACGAGCATTTTTTGTGTATGTATATAGATATATAAATAGTACATATGTAAGGACTCCGGAACTGTACTAGATCTTGTGTGTAAATATATATATATTTTTTCACCCTAGCCTTACTTGTTTTCTTTCTCTCTCTCTCTCTCTCTCTCTCTCAACGTCATTCCTTATCCACGTATCTTTAGTTTTCTTTAACACTTTTTCAATTTCCCGTAGGGATCCTGGTTACCATCGATTGGATATGAAGACCAAGGAACCTCGTATGGCTCTGGCCCAAATGTGTCATGATTTTGAGGATCCAATCATCCTTATAGATTTATCTATATCCTGATAAAACTTTACAGCTTGGTCGACGCGTGAACTTTCTCGTGTCGTGTATCTCGATAAAATTTTCATGGCTTATGTAATTTATGGGGCATCTCGGCCATCGCGAATACTCTGGTTTAGCGTTAAAGGTCAATGTGTTTTATGGGGTAACGGAACGGGCTGTCAGTTTAGGTTAGTTTACGAAGTCTCGCGTATATCGAGGGCTCCTTAAATGAATTATTGAGAAAGAATGATTTGATCGAAACTATTGTGAAATTTTGATCAAGGAATTTTCTGTATGTTTTCTTTTTCAATTCTTTGATTAGTGGCTTGAACATGTTAGATTTATTGGCTAACGGTGACTTTCAATTTTTGGATTTTGGTTTTCACATTGTAATTGGAGTTTTGGAAATCTTGGAAAATTTTGATTAATAAAAACAAATACTTACCAGTGGTGAAAGCACTGTGATGAACGTTAAAAAAACGATGGTCGACGCTATGCTTTGAGCGACTATTCGGTTTTCGAAAATCTGAAGCGACACGCTTCGCACCCATTGTGGTACCGCCTTAAATTAAAAGAACACTTTGCGTGAGAGGATGCGCATTAAATTTTAACAAGTTCGTGAGATAGCTTAAAACTATTAATCTTAAGGCAGACCCTTTTTTTTAATGTATCGCGTAAACCGATAACTTTCGGCATGGCAAGCTGTAAGTTCATTATTTTAACAGCGTACAAAGTAAAAGCTAACGTCACGGTACAGTGGAATTTGAATAATTCGAACTTGGAGAAGTCTTAAAATTTTCTAATGATCTCAAAATTTAATTCTCTGGAAATGCAAATTTGTCTGCTATTTTTGGATTGGATTAGGGATAAGAGCAGAGAGAAAAGGAGAGTGATGTCGGTATACAGGAAGAAAAAAAAGGAAGACAAAGAGACTTCGTACCAGAACAAATGAGATTTTTCCCACGAGCAGCATTTATCATCGCGTAAAAGTTTCTGTTTTTTCAAATTTGAATACATGTCCGCGTACATATATGTATCTGGGTGTCACAAGTTTCTCTGAAGTCCCAAAGATTATCAAACGAGTCGCACGAGAGGATAAAATACAGGACGGATCGATCGCATCGTGGTTAACCTGAAAACTTGCCATTTCGTCAAGGTTAAGAGAAAATGGCAGCTTTCCAAAAAAAGCCAACAAGATCGATGAGGCACAACATACTGTAGATACCATATGGACGTCGTATGTGCATACGTTCACCCTAAGGAATGCTGAGGCTGCACAGCTGGGACAAGAGGATGAAGGATTTTTGTACTCCAGTTGATGGGGTTCCTTGATTTTTACCTCGTTCTTCTCAGCCAATAAGATTCCATTGACCAGAGTGATTATCAGGATGTTGACTGCAGTGCAGGCGTAAAAGTAGACCGTACTGAAGAAAGAATATTAAATATTTAAAAAAAAAATTCATTATCGAATATCCTTAATACTACGGCTATCGTTACTGATGACTACTTTATTTTAGAATAAAAAATGAATCAGAACAATTAATAAACGTCTGTTTACCCTGGAAGAGTTATCGCAATGGCGATGACGATGATCACGGAGACAAAACCGGAACACACAAAATAAGCAGACAGCATCCGGTC
>JARQSV010000690.1:366430-380596 GCA_030142285.1 Calameuta idolon | reverse complement strand
GTTAGAACTCCAACGCCACATGTCCCAAGGTTTAGTTTAAAAAAAAACATGAGCTTGCCGTTGTGAACGCCGCATGTCCTCGCAACTGCCCTTGTACACGTATATATACATATATATATATATACATATACATATAATATTACAAGCCATTAAGCACAGATCAGTTTATGGCCAAGCAAAAATAATCCTGTGTTATAATTATTTATTGGTAATAACCCCCCCCCCCCCCCCCCTCATCACAGCCCCTCTTGTCCTTTCGTTTAATATCTTCGAAAGTGAAATTTTTCGTACTTTATCAAATTCAACGACAAAACTTTTTGTACGGTAAAGATCGATAAGAGAATTACGGGATGAAGTTACTTGAGTGAATGAAATCTTTGTAAAAAGTATGACAAAAAAAAAGTGACTATTTGCTGAGCATTAAAATTTCATTGTCAGATATGAAATATTTTCAACCTATTTACTAGGAATCGCGCGAGACACAACGATGTTTGCGGTACCAGGCAGTAATTTTTACGAACGTACTTATTTCCCAAATACGTATCGAATGAAACTTCTTATATTCATAACAACAACAACAAGAATGGCACTAGATACATTTCTTTGGTGAAATACCTGCTGCTGATTCTCTCGCTGCGTCGTCAATCGCGCCTCGACGCATTGTCGCGTCTCTAGAAACGCCTGTCGCTGGGCCAATTCACGCGGATGATGCGTCAAGGCGCCAGCGACGTTCGTACCTCCGACGATGACCATCGAGCTTAGGAGCTGAAACGTAAAAATTAGTCGTTAAATTAAATATCCAGTGTTTCGACTATAGAGTATGTGCATAAATTAATTTTTAAGGTACAATACGATATGTGAAATCTTTTTAATATATAAATTAAACAAACGGGGGGACTACGTTGGCATGATTAGTTTTTCGTCAACTACCCTGTATATGTTCGGTACGTAACCTAAGGATTTATCGGTGTCTTTGTATCTTCCATAATTTCTAGCTTGCAATTCACACTATAATATCTGTAGGCGACATGTTCATCCCGGGGTGCAAATATCATCCCTCTACCCCTTCGGCAACGTTCAGTGAAGGGGATGATGGGATTTTCTATCCAGTACGTAAACTTGGTATACTTATATTTCTCCGGCGTATTGTCTCTCGTAAACCGGAAGAGCGGATCTTTTTGCAAGCTTATACTTGGCTCGAGCTTTTTCCGTGTAAGTACGTATTTCCGTGTCTTTCTCGCTGCGTGTGTGTTTTTCGGTATATATAGATATACCGTGTGTTTGTTCGAGGATGTGAGCTTCTCATTTGAGGGTAGCAAAAGAAATTTTATTTTTAGACGAGTCCTATATCCGTATATATGATATTGGGATCATCCCCTAATCGCAGCCCTAATTCGATTAGGTCTTTTAGCGATTTCGAGGTTATCCCAGATAGGGGTAGAAATGAAAATGTGATCGCTCGGTCAGTTTGTGATTTGCGACTATATTTTACCTTCGTGCATCGAGGGTGCCTGTTATCTGCGGGGTCTCGGCTGATCTTGAATCGATAAGGGGTTGAAGTAAATTTAAGGGTGAGGAGTAGACGATCGATATAAAAAATTGGGAACTCAAAGCAATTTTTTGGAGGTCGAAATTTTTGAATGGTTTTTTTCTTCATTGGTGAAAAAAAAAGTTCAAACGGGTACTGAAGGCACGGGCGTTCGATTTTTTGTATCTATTTATTTTTTTTTATGTATTTTTTTTTGTACTCTTTACAACAACCGGCAATATTGCCTATTGTTATATCTCCGGGGAATTTTCATCCACAGTAGAGTCTTTTGTGGCTTACTAAATGCTTTCTTAACCCTTTGAGCACTATAGGCGCATATGTCCATCCGGTTAAATTAAATTTTGAAATTTTTACTCAAAAAATTTTATGCCAAGGACACGCGTAAGTTATTTGAATTTCCAATCAGTTTTTCGGAATGCTCGCGCCGGTTATCTCTCTTTCTCTTTCTTGGACTCGTGACCGGGGGGAAGGGGGGGGGGGGTGAACCCCCGGCCTTCGCCCTTGGGCATTACGTAATAAGTTAGGAAAATGTAAGCTCTAAGAGACTCGACCGTAATAAGATCTCCGTGGGTGATCAAACGGATCCGTTTGCTTTCCCATTGGTTTTGGGAGATTAGAGGCAACGTTCGAGATAAAGAAATTCGGATGTCATTTATTTGCGACAAACTTTTTCCTTTGCTTCCTTTCAAAAGCTATTTCATGGAAGAATAATGTACTTTACGGTCGCGATCGATAAAGAGGATTCAGAAAGATGCATTGGTATCAAAAGGTATGAAATAAAATAATAACGGAGATAAACCTTGTGCAATTTGCTAAAAAATGATGTCGGTACGCGGGGGCGGGAAGTTCGAAATTTGAAATGAAAAAAAGTTTATATGACGTAAAAAAAAGTTTTCAGTGAGAAACGGCGGATTTTTTGTGAAATTTCATATGAAATATATTTCAAAAATTTTGAAGCTCCTTCCATGGTACGTATAGCTATAACGATCCCAAATCACTCTAATCGTACCGATTTTCAAGATGAAAGGATTTTGAGTTTTGTATTCACAAACCGAATGTTCATGAGGTTCGCCGTCTGTCGTCGGAGTTAGACGTAAGGTGTGGGAATCCCCTATGGGACTATAAATCGAGAAATAAATTTGGACACTTTCCACCGGTCTACTCTGAAGATAAATTGCTAGACTCAGGAACAGTTTGAAAATTCTCAAAACTAAATCTTCCTGAAGAGATAAAAATTCGAATTTGGACAAATGAATTGGGAAATTCATGAATCGAGCTAGAAAATGACATGCGGCAGTAAATTTGAAAAAAATCACCGGAATCCTTTAACGAAGCAAAAGGTCAAAAACTTTTTTAATTTTCTTAAAGGTCATAACGCCATCTTGAAATCACCCTAGTCTACTCTGACCTTACGCCGCGTTTCATCTGCGAACCAGCCCCATACGTGTGAACTTTGTTTTATCTATAAAAAAAAAAAGTTAAAAAAGTTGGAGGGATGGTTTTTTGAAGAGGAGAAAAAAATTAAAAGTACCTTTTTTAATAATCCAAATTGCGCACGACTTGTCACAAACGATTGAAAAATAAAAAGGAAACCATAATTCCTCCGTCCTTACCTTCCTTCCTTTCCTTACGGCTGCCTCCTCCAATGAGGAGATGTGCCAGTATTCCGTCCTTACCTTATTCCTAAAATAACCCTGAATCCACTAAGCATTGTCTTCCCCTTTTAACCTGGCGAGGGATACCGCTTGGATGTAGGGGGTCTGGAAACGTTCGTATACGGTTGGGGCATCCGGGAAAGCTTGAACCCTGAGATGGATCAAGGTAGAGGGTTTCCGGTGGGACGTCACGGTAGAATATCATTTTCATTACTTAGCACCCAAGGGTATCTATCACTTAAAGACTACGGACCATGTTGGTCCGTGACATTCACTAGAAAAAGCACCAGGACGATTCCTGTGATTATCTGAGGAAAGGACCAAGGACCCACCCTTGATCCAGCGACCCTAAAAATATTAACTTGATCGTCCTCCAGAAACCTCAAATAAAATGTCTCATTATCCAAAGAGCTCAGGGAGTAAATGAAACGGCGACTGGGTACGTGATAATGGTATACAAAAGAGAGAGAAAAAAAAAATTCTTCATGAGACAAATCCGAAGAAATCATACGATCGGCTCTCAAATATCCACAGTATGTCCCAAAGGGACGTTTTAAGGATGCTTGAACGATTTTGAACTAATTTTGAAAAAAAAAAAATTACATTTCTGTTATTCCACTGCAAAATCCTTGTTTCTCATCGAGTTAACGGTTAGCATAAAATTGTCGGTTAAGAAATAAAATTGTAGGTTAGGACTAATAAAAGCCACAGACTCCCAAGTAACTCATCTCTATTCTGTAATTACATGAGAAAGTCAAAAGATTCTCATAAAAGTCCCTTTAAGTGCCTCGAGATGATTTTACATCGATTAAACGTATTTCAATTAAGTCACCGTATAGGTTATCGCAGCTACGACCCGTGAATCTAATTACGTCGGATGCCTCCTGTCATGGAGTTAATTTCGGTACACCCTGTACGTATCACCTCTTTGATCCGGTCTCTGTGGTCCAGAATGGGATGCATTGGTGACCGCTTAATGCGTTGACTTGCATCCTATAATGGATTTTCTCATGTCGTCCCTTTATATACAGATAGGTGGACATCCCATCCCTGAGATAGAATAATATACAGGTATATAATACATCACTGTATACATACATATATATTACCTGGATTGAAATTCATACCGAAGTACCCCCTACGTCACTTTGCCATTTGATACATGTTGGCATAAAACAGCCTGATTTACCTAAATCCTGAATATTCCATGGGAGTGGTATACTTCTCAAAGGCTAACCAAAAACCCGTCATAAGTAACGCATGAGCCAGGTAAACCGCATCGGTCGGATAAGGCTTGTTTGGTTCGTTTGAAGAAAAATTTTTTTTTTTTCATAACAGACTAATTGCTTTATTATCGACTACCGTGAAATTTATGATATTTTTGGAAATTCTTTGTATCAATACAAAAAAAAAGTCAGTATTTTATTACCGACTGTACCGCGTTACCGGCAGTTGGCGATTGCTTTGTTTACTCGGGACTAACGAGATAAGGATCCTTATCAGATTTATATAGTGTATACATATATACGTGCATGATCTTTTATACACCCGTTATACAAACCAAGGGCTTTTACGAAAGTTTTCGATCGTCTGTATTTCTGACGTCGGGTCGGGCCTGTAGCGAACTCACGGGAAATTGACGTCGATCGGCGGCTTTGATTAATGACCCGGTTGAATCGAACGGTCGTAAAACTCAAATTGCCGATGTTTGCTAGGTATAAGATTAAAAGGGTTATCAGAGTTAATGGGGTTGGTTGAGAGGGATGTAAAAAAAAAATAACGATACAATTGTCGATATATTTATATTTTTATATATGTGTTAATCTGATTGGGTAATATGCTTATCGGGGAGAAACGACCCCTTTGATAAGCCATTCTCGGAAACGGTGGTTATTCGTAACGAAGTGTCAAGCGACGATCGTTAAGGAACGATTTATAAAAATTGAAAAAAAAAAGAAATCGAAAAATATTGATTTTTGATAAGCAGGGTTCCGTTTTACATTAAGAAAGCATTAAGTTAGCCCAAAATCGATCCTCTGTTACGATATTGATATTTTAAAAATTTTCTGTTGTAAAAATCGTTCGCAGTTCTCGATCGTTAGAACGGGGTCAAGAGACGTACTGCTCAATGTTCAGCTTCGATCTTGTTAAATCGGAGGATTTTTTAGCCATACAAAATCTCTTTCGAAAGAGAAACAGGACGGGATTTTCATTTAGTCGAGGTTAAAATCAGCTCGAATTTCTCCAAAAGTAGAAAATCCAGAACCAAGATGGGAATTCCATTGCTTTGAAGCAAGGTGAGACCCTACGTTGGAAACTTCGTATAAGTCTAATTAGATCCGAAAGGGGTAGAAGACGGTACCGAGATAGCCTGAATGACGGGTGTAAAAGAATTAAAGAATAATTTTAAGGATCTCGAGCATAAGTCGACCTTTCGCGAATGCTTCCGGGGCTGAAGATAACGAATCCACTTTACCTTTTCTTGGCACTCCTTTCTTTCTTTGCGCTACTCTTTAACGTCCATTTAAATTTATTTGCCACCCTGTATTATTATACTCATTATAAACGTCCTATAGCGACATTCTTATCACGAGCACTTTACAG
Source organism: Calameuta idolon (assembly GCA_030142285.1). Lineage (NCBI taxonomy): Eukaryota > Metazoa > Arthropoda > Insecta > Hymenoptera > Cephidae > Calameuta > Calameuta idolon. The sequence goes on along the minus strand of JARQSV010000690.1, from coordinate 374,788 downwards.
ACAGTCTTGCCTGTTTCTCTTTTCTCTTTAACCAGTCTGCTTTTGCTTGGGATGGTAATGCATAGATACATTTACCTTAATATACATTAAGGAACAAGGTCTGCCAATATGGCGGAGATGGATGCTATTATATCAGGAAGTGCAACGTGCATTGGAGGAAGCAAAGAAAACGAGAAAATATACGGAACTACGTCACGCTTAAGTACCCCTAGTTATTCATACTCGAAAAGAAAAAGAATAAGACGGGGGAAAAAAATAAAAGAAGAAAAATGTAAATTCAAGATTCGAGATGGATATACTTTTATTTTTTAATCACCCGTTAAATATGCATCCGTATGGTAAGCCTTAGCTCTAGTTCGTAAGAAGTCCGCTAGGGACTTTTAACAAGGAAGAAAAGCAATGTTGCGACACGTCTCGATTGAAAGTGGCGATAAAAGTTCAAAGTTGAAATTGAAATTTGCACGAATTCAAATTGATCCTATTCAAACGTAACACCCGATAGCTATCCGAAAGGACACACGGTACCAATGTAAATACGTACGTGCTTACCAACTCGTTAAAAGTAAACATTCAAGAGGTTTGCACTGTCGGTAAAGAAGTGCTTCCGGCATTGTCAAAGGTGTGGTACGCAAAAGAAAATAAATACCAACTGAAAAGCGTGCTAGAAATTGCTTTGGTGATTGCGGTACGAAAAACTTTTTTTTTTTTTCATAGCGAAAACCAAAAAAATATTTCTCGTTTCCTAAAACTTTATCACATTTCATTCCAAAGCTAGTAAAACACAGAGAAGTAGCTTCTCGCGAGAGCTCTTTTCGTTAAAGCTTTGAGTATTTATGAGCCACCCGTTATTCATTCGTCTTTGCACAAATGATGCTAATTCTCTGAAAATTTCGTCTGATCCGATCGGCAGATTTCTTGAGAGTGGAATTTAATGTTCAGCCGAAAGGCACAATTTTCTTGTGCATACATAATAACAGTGTATACCTAATAAATACTTTGTGTATACTTATAATATATATATATATACACACAAACCTTATAAGAGGCTCTATAATGTATATGCAGATATGAAAACAAATGTATAGTCTCTTTGGTTTACAAGAGCCCAAAGGTATTCTGAATGGAGATTTAATGACGTCATTCCTCATTATTAAAGAGCTCAGTGCTCATGAGGGTCTTGTCAAATTACCAGTATCTACAGGGTGGCATGTTTGGCATTCATAGAGCGTGGCGAACAGGCCGTCAGCTCCAAAGTAAAATAAAAGAATAGTACGAGACACAGACGCAAAGTATTTTTCAAAGTCGAATGCATAATTTTAACATTGGCAACACTTAATTTTAGCAATCACGAGGATACGCATGAATAATGTATCTCAATAGTAAAATAAATTTTGGGCCACACTGCGCATTTGTGTTTGGAACGTTGAGTGTGTCGTATATAGCGTAGTGATATTACTATAACTATGTAGTTACAGATCTTGGCCTTTGAGATACAAACGTTAACCTAAAATTCCCGAGTGTCGATAACACTTGGGAATCTAAAGGCGCCTCCGCAAATTGCGACAGCTCCCTAAGGTCTATATACGCAAACCGTTGTTAACCGCGTTAGTTAAGTGCGAATTTCGACACGCGTCGAAAGTAAAGGTACGTTTCCATGAGAGCGACATGCGTCATGTAGAAAAGGAATTGGAGAAAAAAAATATGTATATAGTATACGAAGTACACTGTGATCACTTGAAAACTCCCTATAAATCAACAGCTTTCACAGAGAACGTTGACCCGGCGGAGAAAGCTGTGTATATCGAACTTTATTTCGTTTTCCTTGGAAAGAAAAGAAGAAAAAAAAAATACTAAATAAAATTTCGGTAAAAGTCTCTCTTTTTTGAAATCCTCTTGATTTTATCCTCCATGGCGCTTCCATCGAGCTCTCTGACGGAGTGCTCAAAATTTTATTCCCTTTGACAACGTAAAGCTGGATTCACAGTCGGCGATTAATACCTCACGAGCTTCGACCACGTTGAGCCAACTTGAGCCGGTCGAACCGTGAGGTAAACCAATTACCGATTTTCCTAATTACGAGTTGATCCCGTAAAATGTTTACTTGATTTACGTTGTAACAGTCACGTGGGGTGTCCTGAGACTGAATACAGGAATTTTGAAAATTACATTAAATTCACGCGAGAGAGACAGTTCGCAGGTAAAGCGGATGAAACCGAAACAACGTATTGCTCAAAAATGCTCGAGATATAAATTGCGAGACTTTTTCATAAGTTTTCTGAATACAAAATGTAGAATCCAATGGTATCGTCAGCCGTCTTGTATTTCGACACTCCCGTCTTAATTCGTTCATCCCTGTGAAAGACTGTAGGCGCCAAGGTACCCTGGAACAGTCGCATTTCCCATTGTAAAATTCAATAATTTTCCTTTCCTCCAGATTTACATTTTAATTTTCTTCATTGCTCCACGCGCTTTTAACAATGGCCATAGCCAATTTTCCAACCGGATGTTACGGAGGCAAATATTGATGTTCGGCTGCCTTAACTAATTGGACGAACATTTTTAGGAATCAACCCCGTCGAATACAAAAAAAAAAGAGCAAAATTTCATTTCGAACGAAGTTTCCAGAATGATATTTTTCGAGATAAGCGGTCGTGCGATTATACATATATATATATATAAACTTGTCAAAGGGTAGTAAGGAGGACGTGCGGCGTCCACAATGACAAGCGAATGTTTAAAAAAAAACTAAACCTTGGGACATGTGGCGCTCTAGTTCTAACCTACTTTAACCTGTCGTGGCCATTTCTTAGCCCATCACAATTCCGTCTGTCAGGCATCAGAATTTTTTTTGAAAATTCGGTGTGTGTGCCGCTTTATGGCCCTGACAGTATACCTTAAGTATGTAAATTTTATCAGGACTGTCCTGCTAAACACCAAGTGTCCTCGTAACTGCCAATTCTTTACCATACAACAAAAAAAAGTCCTGGAAACTACCCTTCTTAAAAAATATACCTATCGATACCAACCTTTTTAAATCTCTCTGATATTATGCCAAAGCTTCAGCATCATCCACATCGATCAAGGAGTACTCGGAATAATTTGAAAAAAAAAAACCAAAGCAATTTTTTTCCAATATAAAAAAAAATTCTCTCAAGCGTCAAGGCACGTCATTCTCTTCTTACGTCCCTGACTGAAGAAATAATTTCAAAGGGATCTACCAACTTTTCTCATTATTATTTTTCAACTCCCTCCCTCCCCTCTCCACGTCTCCTCTGGCCAACGTCACAATTTTTTCCGCTCATCCGCGCTTTCCTGTCTCCGCATCCACATTTGCGTGAGATTCAAAATTCATAGAAAATCACAGTAATTTCCATTCTTCCAGCTAAGAAATATTTCTACGCTCTCCGATCCCAAGGGGACGCAATTTGTCATCCCCTATTTCTCATTGGCTGCTACGTGATTCACACGCACGGGTGGCAGAAAGAAATTAAGCTACAGGCAATTAATACGCGAAATTTAGAGCGTTGGTAAAATTTTTTTTTTCAACGACACCCCCAATTATTTCGCTACTCAATAATCATCCCCTTCAGACCTGCTCTCGGAGACGAAGCGACGACGAAATTATCGAAACTCCACGAGTTGCTCCAAGAGCAAGTTCGAGAGGTTAAATTAGGCGACCGTGTCGCGGGATCCTGTCGCAAGTGTGTACGCCACTTAAGGCGTACCTTGTTACCTTTAAAACGGGTACCGTGTAACGTAAGGATGACTATAGCTGTATTAGGTTGGTATCGGTATACACGATATACAGGGTGTGAGGAATAGCGATTGATAACGCAAAGGGGATTCGTAGAGACGCAAAAAATATTTCACGAATGATACACAGACGCCAGTTAGTAACGGAGAGTCGCGAGGGACAGAGCGACGTGGGAGTATCCCTAAAATTGATAGATTCGACGAAAAAGATTTTTTTTCAGAGACTCCCTAAACTTTTTCATTTCCGACGTCGCATCACTATTGTAATTCTCGACAACAAGGAACGGCACTCTGAGAGTTTCGATGGGGAAACAAAATCATACCGACACTCGAAATCCGCGGGAAACTTTTTCCACGTAAGGGACGAACGTCAATAAGACTATATACGTACTCGGGAATGCTTTTTGTCTTTCGAGTACTTTTCCTTGGATCTTGATCATAAGGCGTGGTGCTGCCATCTAGTGAGAAACGTTGGAAACTGAAATGACGAAAGTTCTATTTTCAAGTATTTACCTCCCACTCCCCTAGCAGATCGGACTACGGTGGTCCTTTAGGGCGTAGGAGGGATAATTTTTTGAAAATGAGACCACGACCCTCTTTCACGTTGATTTCGAAAAGCGCTTACGTTTTTCTTGTACTTTAGCCGTTCCCTCGGCTACGGGGCGTGTGGGCATTTCGTGTAATTTTCAAAGGAACCATAATGAGATCCTGTATGGGAAACTGCAGAGGATCGGAGTATTTAAGTAAAATTGGGAAATGTTTATCGTATTCCAAAAATCAGCCTATATTGGAAAAATGACTTGAGGCTTTACACTGTATGCTTGGGTACTGAGATACGTAACACCGCTGAAAGCAACCCATGCAATGGTAAATACATAAGTGAAACATGCCAGAGCCCTGTGAACCCCGCATAAATTAATTTCACTGAAAATTACGTCCTGGATTATATTGAGTCTAAGGGTGTCATCCCCCTTGATGCGAGGGACTCCATTGAGTAGAAGCTGAAAAGGAACTCCGGTTGCTCGTTAAACATTCTTCGTCTTCGTGATTCTAATCTGGAATATTCAAAGCATATCATACGAAAGGACTCGTACGGCGAAAATTTACAAACATAAAACCCGAAACGTCAGAATATACGAAGATTACGAAAAAGACTCATTTTCTCAAGAAAAAATTTCTATATAAAATTTCTAACGTAAATATTCAAAATATTCATACACGCGTGAAACACATATATATCGCAGGTAACGTAGCACCCTCTTATCGGTGCGATGTCTACTTGCCTACATTATATGATAAGCCAAAAAAAAAAAGGAGAAAAAAGAATTTCAAGGGTTTAAAGCCATTCGCGTGTATTCACATAAGTATCGATCAAATCAATATGTGCCTGGTTGTGGAGATACCCTTAGGCTTTCCAGGGGCAACCCTCGAGTCGCGTGCTCTCGAGCGAACTACTTTTGCCAAGAGTACGTCATTGCCTGGTGAGGGGGTTTAGGTAGGAAAGCCCCCCCCCCCCCACCCCCACCTCTTAAAAGAGCATACAGACTCACCTGCCCATAAACTACAGGGGGTGAGTTTCGAGCGTATCGCACTCGAATTGCACTTTTATACAGTGGGCATTCGAGCAACTCCCGAGAATCACATTTCAAATTTATTTGTCCACCCAGTATATAGCAACCCCCTAGAATCTATCTAGGAATGTCAGAGTCGACAAATTGCCAATGCAGGAAAAATGAGATGGAAACGTGATTGGGGTGCGAAACTCTAAGGGGTTGCTACGTGACGTCTATTCTTGCAAAATAAAATGCACACCTTTTGGATTTCCTATGAGCCGTATACCCAAATTCTATAGGGTGTCCTACGAATGATAGTGAGAGAGACTTCTTTTTCTCCGAAAATATAAGTCGGAAAGTATTCTTCGATTTTACGTATCCACCCTCTATCACGCGTATATAACGGGTGTCGAGAAAAATCGAATTCGCATCGCCGAGAATAAAAATGAACGCGACACACGGAGTACAGGAAAGAGCAGTAAAGTCGGAATCCCGATGCTGTATTGAATAACGGGCAGTAGTACCAACCCCCGGGGGAAAAATATTTTCCAAACAGCCCACCTTTAACATCCCCCAAGCGCTTAAGAGTGCTTCGCTGAATATACGTGGAGAAGAAGTGTGTATAAGGTAACACTGTCTGTAAGGGATGCTGCGCAACGAAAAAAATTGTTCTTTGTCGCTGATTAGATCGTTGAATAAACGATTGATAAAACAGACAAAAGCGTTGTTACTCACGGATCTCAAGGGTTACGATATATATAAGTCATATATATATATATATATGTATATATTTTTTATTACTGATACTCCGAGACCGATGAGCCGTGAAAAAAAAAAACAGCTAAATGTATTCTCGGCGTTTGGGTTATTTACGCCTCTTTTCATCCCCCAAACCGGTAATAAAGTCCTCTCTCAAAATCTAAAATGTCGATTTACGGGGGGAGGGGGGGGGGGGTGGTGGTGGTCGAAGGATCGGTTTAACGACCCCTCCATCGCACCCTTTCTGACGAATAAAAAGATTCATTTAACGATCGAGCATTAAAATGCCGCAGTCTCGTGTCACCTTGAGGAATCGTGGAGAACAACCCCTTGCTTCGAAAAAATATTTTAACGATCCACCCCTTATTTTCCTTCTTCTCTCTCCCTCTCTCTCTCTCCTTTACACACACTCTCCTCTTTTCATCCCCTAGTCATACCGTACCAATGTCAACCCCAAGACCTTTACTCGCAATAAGAGGAATCGTTTCAGCCCGTTGTACCAAGTGTCGCCGCGACAAATTTCCTCTTACCGATAGTAAACCATTTGATTGGGCTTTGGAAAATGAGTTGGCGAATAAGAGCCTAAGAATTGCATGGGAAAGAAGAAAACGTGACAGATATTTTCCCCGGTAAAATTGTGCATCGTTCCAGAAAGTGACAAAAGGTGGCACCACGATGAGCCACAAAATGAAAAGTCCGACGAGTGAACGGGGTGCGATATTCATACCCTCAAGAGGGGTGGAGGGGAGGGGGGGGGGAGGGTAGTAATCGCTCTAAACAATATTTAAAACAAAATAACAATAGAAAAGTTACCCCTGCCTGACTACGAGACTCGGCGATACCAAAGTGACTTTTGGCAATTACTTAAATAATTTCTATAGGGTGTTCCCAATGTTACCGAATTATTAAAAGCCATCCACCCTCCCTATCTCGCCAACCCTTAATAAATCTACCCAACAGTCAAAAAGATTTCACGTTACTCCTGGCGCGATTTTAATTTAAGGCTTATCTCACACCGAACGGATCTGACAGCGTGACAACGTCGTTACCTCCGAGCCACCCTTACAAACCGGTCGTACCACCTGTTACCAGCGAGATTCCGAAATTCCAGCATCCCCTACGTTTATATTGCCAAGAGACTTATTTAAATGCCTATAGACACTTTACCAAGTAGTACGTAACATATATATAAACGTACAGTCAGCGCCAAGAATAACGAACACCAGGTATTACAGGCCCTGGATAGTACATACGTCAGCGAATAGTCTTCATTCGAGTTCGTCTCTATACCCACGTGAACCTGGCACACGACTAAAGAATATTTCAATTTTCAAAACACGATAAGATCGTAACTCTTTTTTAACCCTTTGTACCACTTTCATTTTCGTGTTTTTACCTCAAAAAGTTGCAAACAGAATTTAATTTACTATAAGTCGTGTGTTAGCGGTTTTTTTACCCCCCCCCCCCCTCCCCCCGTTATTCCGAACTCTTTGAGGCACACACGAAAATCAAAGTGGTACAAAGAGATACAAACAGGATACGATCGAATCGTGTTTTAAAAATTAAAATAGTTTTAATTTGGGTTACAGGTTCACATAGGTCGTCTCTATGGCTCTCGGTATCATCCTCTATGGATTTTCCTGCGACCGTCGTATTGTGTCGTAGAAAAATCTTCAGGCACCGAGCGATAGCCATAGATTTCGCAAGGATGAAAAATGGGGAGGAGGGGGGGGGGGGAGCAAAAAAGACGCTCAAGAGGAATTACATGGATTGCGCAATCCCGGGATAATAGTGAAAGCTTAATATAAGAAGAGATTGCGCGAGATATTCATAGAATTTCATTTTCCCTGGATTACAATGCTTTTTATATTTTTAAAGGATTACCTAATGGGTTGTGATGTATATACATATATATATATATCCTTATGTAATCCTAGTAAATATAAATATATACGCCCGATAACTTCGATAACTCGAATCTCAAGGGAAGCGAAACATGCTTCGAGTTATCGTAATTTCGACCTATAAGAGTTTTTAAGTTATTGGGAGTTATTAAGTTATATATATATATATATATATATATATATATTGTATATATATTTTAAGGATTTCAAGTTATATTCCATTTGTAAAATTCGAAAATTCCTAATCTTACAGAGGATTTTGACTTATAGATATTTGAGTCACCGAAGTCCCACCGCATACATAGCATATACATATATATATATAAACTTGTACAAGGGCAGTTTCGAGGACATGCGGCGTTCACAACGGCAAGCTCATGTTTTTTTTT
>JARQSV010000690.1:351479-366330 GCA_030142285.1 Calameuta idolon | reverse complement strand
TGGAAACTGCCAGATGTCCTGGAACCTGCCAATACACATCAGAAATGGTCCTGGAAACTGACTACTGACATATTTATGCGTATACATATCATGAAACAAGAGCGTCGTATGTACATACAAGACTTTTGACTGAATGACTAAGGGTTGTTCTCAATTGAGCAAAGCGTAAATATCCAGGGGTCTTCCTTATTTAGCCAGAACCATATTAGCACTGGTATAATGGCGGTGCTACCTTTAACTTGTAAATTCTATGAACCATCTACTTCCCATCCTTACACATAAGTTCGACGCGTTAACCAGTTTCCCTGCTCGCATCCAGCATCCCCCGAAAGTAGTACCAGGGGATCTGTTACTTGAATCCTTGTTTCGAAATACTCGACCTAGACGTTCGTCTGGCACCGCTAAGAAATTCTACCCTTAAAATGAAATTTCCTTCCTCTAACGGATGCACCCGCCCGTAAGTATTAATTATTATGTAGCACTATTCAAATTCATCCCCCTGCCGAGTATGGGAAAGGGATGTATGTACAACCCCTGCCAAAAAACAGACAAAGAATTTCTCGGTGAATTGACGTTAAATAAAAAATAAATCCCAACCCAGATACGAATGTTCCGGAGGGACTTAAAATGTATAAATATAAGAGAAAGGCTTTACGTAAAATTTCTCAAAAAAATTATTTCAATCGCGACAAATCGCTTATGCGTTTTCTCATTTGGGATTAGGTAGTTTTATTAAAAAAAAAAATCTTAAATTCATAGTAAATATCTCGAATAGCCCAGGCACCAGATATGCTGCTAAAGGGGAGAGAGTGGGGGTAATATAATAAAAAGAGAATCACAAGAAAATGCCCCCCACCCACCCACCCCCCTCGCCTGACCCTCTCCCACCATGGACTCGTAGTGCCCAAGATTAGATTTTTATTTTAAAAATATTTCACCAAAATGCGATTCTCTTTGGGACTTGAAGAGGGTGGATATTTCACATAAGGCTGTAATAGGGGACAAGTGGGTGTTGTATTCCCAGAAGAAAATTTCTTTTTTTCTTCTCCTTTCCCCTCTTTCTCTTTTTTCGCCCTTCTCCTAGTCTCCTGCCCATATCCCATAGCCCTCACTTTGGCTCTATCCCGTTTTTATCTTTTTCATGATGCAGAGAAAATTAGGTTTGCATAATCGTATCCCTGAAAGGGTACCCCCACCACTGGCACAAGGACTGTATTATATAAATTCGAGAGATTAAGAAAAAGCAGGTAAGTGGGTAATAAAAATAGTCTGGAACGAAAGAAAAAGTGTAAACAAATTTTGCATTTTGTATTATCGCGAATTTACATTCCTGGCACGTGTTGTCTCTGAATACTTACATTTTTATGCAGATATTCGTTAAAAAGTACAAATTTACGATACGGTCCCAACATAACGGGTAATTTAGTTTTCAGTTAAGTAGAAAATTCTGGGACAACAGGAGACTTTCGCATCTGTGAAAATTTTTTAAAGTCAAACCAACAGAGCCAGGAGTAATTCCAAAGGCATGCACTAAGGTACAATCTACCCCACTCTGTATGCTGATAGAAAATTTCTTATCGTCTTGAGAACAGCGTGCCGGAGTCTATGATTAAAACGGCTAATTTCCAGTTTCTTGATTAAAAATTTTCTTCAAAATAATTTATCCCACCAATTAAAGAAAACTTGCTACGACCTCAGCTAAGTCAAAATAAATAAAAAATATCAGCATCTTACGCGATATAAGTAAATCAATTAAAAGCACCGGATTAACGTTATCAATAAAAATCCCAATACACCTTGGCACCTTGAAGCGCGGCAATTTCAAATATTTACAACCACCTTAGCAAGAGCCTATGTATATACACGTACAAGAATACAGAGCCTTTAAGTCCTCCTGATTAAATCCTAATCTCCAATTACCAATTGATCCCCACGCGAACATGTACTCGGAGTAAAGTATCCACGGACGCGAGTTTCAAGCGACAAAGCGATATCAAAAATATCGATCCGACGAAAAAAAAAACCGAAACAACATAAATACAAAAAAAAAAACGGAAAATATCCCCAAAAAATTGTTTCCAACAAAAAATCCACCGCATCGATATCAAAGAAACTGAATGAAAAGTTAATCGTCTGTTTGATTGGATACTTCTATCAAAATAATTATTTCGATGTAAAATACTTTGCTCCTAATTAATCCTTCGTAATCAAATTTATTAGCCTTAGATCTCACGTTATTACGATAATCCGAGAAGCTTAAGGAATAATAACCATAATACCAGCCGTTACTACTATTGTTATTACTGTTATGCATAATACATCTTGGGTCGTTTACCACATAGCTTGTTAGCTTATACCTACCATAGGCACTATATATACATATATACACACATATAGACAGTCTGCACCTACGGCATTCCGTTAGCGTTGGAGAGTGCATCTTGCAATTTGCCAAGGGATGCAATTAGGGTTGCGAAACCGTCGACAGGAGGCAAAATCGATGCACCGGGACCGAAAGGGGACAATTTCTCGTTGCATCGATCACGGTCACTACTAGATAGCAGCTACTACGTATATAACCTTCAATTGCATAGGGGCATCGATAGATATAGTGAATTAGCATATACGTACTATAGCCAATTCAGCCGGTGCATCCGATGCACTTGCCAAGTCTTCTTTGCATTTCGATGCATCCCTCGATCATTGAAAATACCCTTGTACGCGCTAATGATCAGCATAAAAATCATTGGTATTACGTGAATCCGAGATTATAAGTTTTTGTCTTTTTTTGCTTTTCATATATCGCGTCGAAAACTTCTAAACTTTAGTCCCGTTTCGAATTTAGCGGCAAAACTCAAACTTTCTCGGACAGAAGCGGGATATTTTTGAACGTTACGTTTTTTTGTGAAACCTACTTTATGGATTCTGAATTTCTAAGGATATGGATCGTAATTACTTACGAGTAGGAGTAATTAATTGGTTATAAGATTTAATGTTTTTTAGAAGTCAATTTTTTGATATTTTTTTTCCCACTTTTCGTCGTCAAACTTTCGCGTACGTTCGTTCCAGGGACAAATCCCTGAACTTCCAGGGACCCTGAGAGTCATAGGAGAGATGACCCCTCTAGACGCTCATTTACTCGTGAACGGACTATAAGTACGTCAGATTCACACGTGCACGGATACCAACAATGAAAATACGAAAATACACGACATATAAAAACATACCCGTAAAACGTGAAGATTAATGAATATTAATTAAAAGTGCATCCATCCTATTTGTCTGTTGTCACTCGCCCGAGGTAAATTCGAATATCTTAACGTTTTTAAATATTCACGATGATCGCGCGAGAGAGCACGTGTAGCGGGAAGCTGATAGATTTCCACGAAGAAAGGTGAAAGAAATATTTTATTACCAGCGAGACGTCCCGACGCAGTCAGAACTTTTCTTCAGAGAAATTAAACTTTCACGAATAATCGTGAACGAGGGAAGAAAGTTTAATATGATCTAAAAGAGAAATTTTTTTCTATTATTTTTTTTAATCTGTTCCCCCTCCCTCGCACCTCCAACCAATATCAAACCTCGGGAAAACCCACCCCCGACCTTACGTAACCTACGAGTGCATAAGTTGTAAGAGACTCCACTGTATAGTTATATTATAACGGGTGGCAAATTCGAACGGTACCATTCACAAAAGAAATTTCTGAAGGTATTCAATTCTGACGAATTTACCGTATACGTATATTGTACGTTTCGAATGCCCGTGCTTGATTTAAAGCTTTTTATTGTATGTGTCAAGGTGATTGCGATTGCTTTGAAAATATCAATTTACCTCAAAACTGTTTTTTTTTCTCCTTTTTTTGGTCCCCCGTTACCCCAACCTTTAACCACCAGAATGCTTTTGAGCACCGAGGGCCTTTCAGTTTATGGAAAAGAAAAATAAGCAAGGCTTGCGTCAGGGGTAGTAAACGAGAATAGGGTAGTGACGAGAATAGGGTTACCATGGTAACGAGATAATTTGCGTGAAGAGAGTGATCACTGAACGTTCTTATCCCTAAACCAGCCTCGTCCACCCGCCCAAAAATATAAACAGCAAAGGCAGCCTCGGTCGCCAGCAGCAAGATATGAGGACGAGGTGTGAGGTTTGTTGAGGAAAAAAAAAAAAATATTGCAATTCCACAGCGAGGAAACTGCAATTCCGTTGTTGTTGTACGGAAAGAAAAAATAAAGGTTTACTCACGTGCTCCAAGAGGGCAGGGTAGTCGTGGGGGTAGAGCAAAAGCGCTCCTATCAGATGAGCCATCGAGAAGACAATTCCAGCGACGCACGCGTGACGCAATCTGATCGGTAGCAGCGCGTAAGCCATGTAAATGAAGAAGCAGACGGCCCAGGCCGCCGCCAAGGGGCCTCCGGTGCGCAGCCGAACGTCCTGCTGATTATCCTCGTCGCTTTCCCGAATGTAGGCCAGATGGATGCTGAGGATGATCTGTAGGGCCAGCAGCGTCACCAGCACGGCGCAACTGACACCGGCGAGCCAAACTTCGTTCATCCCGGGTCTCGAGATTGCCGCGACTAAGCCTGCAATTAAGAATAAATCGTTATTGAAATTTTACCCTCGTTCAAATCGCAATAACGGGTAGACGTAATATTTCGATGTTGAAGCTTGGGCGATTAAGAATTTTCTGACCTTCAATTTCTCTCCCACAATCGAATTCGTTACTCGTGATGGATCTGACCTTGACTATTTTTTTTTTTTTCCCCCTATTGAATTCGTAATTTACGAAAGCCCTGACCTAACCCCGTAAGAATAAAAACTTGTTTCATTCATATTGACGTTCAGAGAAAACGGCAGATACGGAAGGGGATGCTGTAACTTCCTGCGACGTTCAAAGCAGTTTTTTTTATTTCTGACCTTTGACCTCCGCCCCCCCCCCCCCCCTCCTCCTCCTCCGCCCAGCCGACCGTCGTCGGGACGGTGCTTTGTCAGCGACGGGAAACAAAGAAATTTATAAACCTTACGGACTTCACCCCTTGCGGTGGTTTACGTCGCTTGGACGACCCATGCGTCGCGACGCTCTCTACTGTTCTCCGACTGCATGGTTCGTAGGGTGACGTCCAATGTAATTTTTGAAAATTACTGGTTAACCGAAACGCCCCGAGTGGTTCTGGTTGACGGTACGTAATAATAGGCTGTTTTTTTCTCTCCTCGTATACACGCGCATACCGTATAATTGTGTATAGTATAGGATTGCCAGGGAGCTTGTATCACCTGAAGTTGGCACTGTACATTTAATTCCTACAATACGACCCAACTTCAGGTAATAACGTTACACTCGAATAACCCTGCATACGACACACTAGACTGTACGTATACTATTTACTGACTACTATAATATAGTATATATAAAATAGTATTATTATCCTACACGGAGTATATGATCTACGACAATCTTCGTTGACAACCTAAAAAAAAAGAAGGTACAAAATAATACCACAAGCCACCGCCAGTTGGAACAAAAAAAAGGTACACAGACTTTGACCACGTAATACCTTGAGCAATCGTTAAAAAAAAATGTCGAAGATTTAAAAACCGGAAGTGGGGTTTTTTTTTTAAACATGAACCATTCTCGACCAAGTACAGGAGGGGAGGGTCGATAAAAAAAGGGGGAAGACTTTTTGTCCTACCAAGGATGTATTAAAAAGATACCACGCTTGTATCTCGTGATCGTTATCGCTGAACAGAGACGTTACAAAATGGATGAATGTTATACAGGTTCATTCATCTCTCTACTCCCAAGCACCCCAGGGCTCTATACAAATTCAGATCGATCATCGCACCATATAACTATCCATTAAAATGGTCTATCCGCTGCGTGTCGCATCCCTGTATCCCCGTATACGAGGTTAAGATTACTTGGCGAGTTGGCCAACAGATGGCGACTCACCGGCATATATAGCTATACAGCCTATAACGGTAACAGCCAGCGTAAGATTTTCGGCCCTCTGCATCAGACTCAGAAACGATTGGCTGCTGGTGAAGATCAGTCTCAGGGCGAGCAGGAATCCCAGGGCGATAGCGAGACCAGTCAGGAGGCCAAGAACGTGGGTCATGTTGCTCTGATTCATACGTAGGAAGTAACGCTGATAGAGCATCTCCACCTGCGGACATATGAAGAGTCGAAAAGTCATTAGGCAGGGAAGAAACATTGACGTTGAGCATTACACGAGTTTGCATGCGGGGGGTGGTGGATTTTAAGGGGATGAAAATTACGGGATCGATATACGTCTAAGGGTTGAGTTAGACTGTAGGGAGGGTAGAGGGGATGTAACGAGAAAAAAATTGTCTCGAAACAATATGGCTAGTCGACGGTGGACATTGAACCCCTATTATGAATCTAGGGGATGAAAAGTTGCAGATTTTTATTATTATATCAGCCGTCTTTCTTCTCTGTATCGTACATGAATACGTTCATAACGTGGCTGTATACACGTGCGCTAAAGTATCGTGTGTATCAACCCCTATTTTTCGAGATTGCATCTCGACAATTATTTTTCTCATTTGCGTAAACGCAAAATGGCGGCCTCTCGTAACACGCGAGTGGTGCATTAGAAGTAAGAAGCTTTTGCGAGGGGCGAGGCAGGGGGGGGGGGGGCAATATTTCATGAAAGTTTCATATGGGTGCTTTCTTTTTACGTAAGTTTTAAAAAAAAATTTCATACTTTGTCTCTTTTAAATTTGGATAATTTTAACAGAATATACTTTCTCAAGCTGGCTCCAGGGGAGGGGGAGATCGATTATTCGGAAAATGTGCATAAACAAACTAACGCTCACGAATATTCCCGTTGTTCGATCCCTGCTTTTGTTTCTACAACGCGAAGGCAGTCGGCGTTAATTAACGTACGTTTCATGTCAAAAGTTTACGCGTACCAATTATAATTACGCTCCTGCTCCTGTTCGTCCCTTAGTCCGTCGGGACAAGGAGAACGCGTGGTATATAGAGAATAATGCAATACGAAGCAAAATCTGTTGTTCGATATAAATTTTCGATAATTACGTAAGATAATGCAATTAACGATCAATTATAATATTGAATATTAATTGGAAAAAAAAAAAACATTTACCAATAACCTACAAATATTTACCGATCAAATAAAAGTGCCCATCGAGAGTCGCCCTTTAGGCGAGCACACACAGACCCACGGAGGGACGATTAAAGAATATCGAAAATCCCATAAGGGATGATTTTGACGATATTAAATTATTGTTTAGTAAAAAAAAATATCTAAACCGGAAGTTCAACCCCCGCAGAGTCTTATTGAATATTTTTCTTTCTGTCGGAAATTCCGCCCTCCCCCCCCCCCCCCTTTTTCTCCACCCCCCCCTAGAAATGATTTTTCATAGAAAGCGACGAAAGGGTCTGTACACCCGAGGCAGCGGAGGAGGGTTGTTCTCCCAAAGGGTAGGAATTTAGGAAGGGGATGAAATGCGGCTTACGTGTTTTGATATGCTAATGTCGGAAATCCTGCGCTGGTTGTCCGAAGGTCCCAGGTCTCCGGTCGAGACCGTAAATAAATGATAGGGGATGCAAGAGAGCGTTAAGGGATGCTCGGTGTACAAAATAGACACACGTTAGCGGCTATGAAAGTAACGCGAGATTTTCGTGAAGGGAGATAAGAAAACGGCGACTGCGCTCACGTGACTCGCTGAGAATATATTTTTCACCCTGTTCGACTTGGGGTTGAAAGTACGTCGGGGATGCCTTTATAAAGTAAGTAAAGGATCTTCGAAGGGATGGAACACGGTAAAGGCAGTTCGCGTGACTCCAGACCATGGGGTGTCTCTATTCGCCAGGGAAAGGGGTTGCGAGAGTGCCGGGTACAGTTTCTGATAAAGGAGGCTGAAAACATCGCCAGTTTCGTGCACAGCCCCTGTGTATAGACAAAAGGACTGCTGGGAAATCTTGCGGAAAGCATTAGGGCATTTTGTATGACGGTACACTTGACTAAGAGTGTGGTTGGTGGCGGCGAGAAAGTACAAGGGAGAAAGCAGAGATTCATGTAATCGAAGGGGGCGGGGGGGCGAGGTGGTTTTAGGAACCCCCAGTGTAAAATCAGGTCGCCAATAAGAAGGAGAGTAGAATTTAATTGATGTCGATTAATCCGAGCCGCCAAGTTTTGAGCCCTTGTCTCTGGCCTAATTGCACCCTTGCGGCGACGACCGCTTCACTCCAGGTCTACCGATCACCTTCCTCTGGCTCTCTGACAGTTTCCGTTTTTAGACGGGGTTCGGAAAATCCACACCCGACGCTTATCGGCGCTACCACCCCTCTATCGACAACCGCCCCTTTCATTCCTACACTATAGGTACAATGGACCTGTCCCTTCCCCTCGCACCCTACGGCCGCGTCCGACGTGCATTAATTAAAAGATAATTGGTTCCCGAAAATCGGGTAATTAAAAGGCATCGAAATTGACGTGAACGAAGAGCCAATAACGATTACAGTACCTGACCCCATCGTCCCCCTGATAGATTGGCGAAGTTCGTGGGGCTGTTTTGTGTGGCACCGTTGCACGCGATCACCCTGTAGATTCAAGCACTGTGCACTCGGTGAAATTCACTCGTGACTGTCAGAGCGAGGGTGAAATTTTGGCCAGGCTCCAGTACGACTGTCCGGCTTGAATCGCGAATAAGGGATGCGAGGGACTTTAGGAACACGCGATCAAGCCCCATTCCCAGGTCATCCCTTAGATACAATGTGGAGGGGGGGGGGGGGGGTAATAAGATTGGATGACGGAGGTACAGGGACGCGCCTTCAACTCCGTATATATGTACGTACTACTTTGATTCTTTTTTTTTTTATTAATTAGAACTCTTTGAAAAAAGTCAACAATTAACCAGAATTTTTTTAGATTATTCGTATATACGTTGGTTACGTAGGCAATGCCTTATTAACACCCTCTCGAGGAAACCCCTAACGAATGAGAGCTCGTAAGTTACTCGCAAGGGATTTCGAAGGATTGGGCGCGGGCGTCGCGACGCCCAGGGCGTCTGGGCAATCTTGACGGGCGTTACCAAGTCGTAAAATAAAAGACTTAGGCTTACATGGGTAGTGAGGACGACGAGGCACAAGAATGATAAGGGGAGAGTAAGAGCGAAAAAAAAAAAAAGAAAACCGCAGAAAAAGGGTAAAAATTATATGAGTGGAAGGAGCGTGGAGGCGGGAGGCGAGGGGGTGGTATACAGGAAAATAACGGAGACTGAAACACCCTCGAGTTTGTAAAATCGATAGATAATACAAATCTGTGTATTTCCCCCATTTTTCATTTTTTTACCCTTTTTTTCCTTCTTTTTTAATTCTCGATCAGATACTGACGCGCGCTCGCAGAACGCGTCCTCTTATCATCGACAGGTAATCACCGGAATCGAATAAAAAGTTTCATTATCAGAAATTACCTTGGGACCGGGCCGCGCGCAAAAGCCGATAAGCCCGCATGGAAACGCGACCTACGACCGCACGAAGTTGTCTGTTAAAAAAAAAAAAAACAATTTTTCGCAATTCCGCAAAATCGTGTTATCGAACCTCGCCAATTTGTCTGTTCGCGCAATTTCCTCGCCATCGACAATAATTTGTCGGACATAATTTACACCAATCATATATTCGCCCGGTGCTGCCAGTTATCAGTCGCCCCTTAATATAAGAATATCGAAATTATCACTGTCGCTTTTACGCGATGCCGATTGGTCGTTGCTATCGTCATAGAACCCGCAGAAAAGTTTTTCACAGCCAATAGATCTTCGCCAAGATTAATATCCCGCGCTCAATGAAAATACAAAAAAAAAAAAATATTTTTACCTTCGGCAAAAAACCCATTGACAATGTAAAATTGTCCCACGACAATGCATACGAGTAAGTTTGATCTTCGACCGTCGCGTCATAAAGTCATTCCGACTGATTACAGTTACCTCTTAGATCTAAGTATACGAAATAATTGGGTTAATAATACATGAAAATTATAATCGGTCCGTAACAGCCCTGCCAAGTGGTGCACGGAATGATGACGATGATATCAGTGAATTTAATTTCCGATTATCAAATACCGCCACGTTAATAAGGTTCTCTTGGGCTCGGACTGTGATATTTAAACAAATTGATAACAACGAAGTAAACTACCCCTAAACCAATTTCATGCTGCCCGGCCATACAAATCCATCCCTGTGGGATATCGAAAAAAATTTTCCCAATAATAGCACCTATTAAAAATTAACCCCTGCGTTTTTTATTCGCTTACCCTCCAAAGGGTCCAAGACTAAGGGTTGCAGGTAATTGCAGTTTATCGCTCGAATAATAAATAACTGTATAAAAAAAATTCGCAAGTGCATCGGACTGCCTGTGGCTAGATTGGGAGGAGGGAGAGGGGGGGGGGGGGGGGGCTTTATGTCGACTAGCCAAGCGAGCTCTAAGCTTATCTTCTTCTTCTTCTTTATGACTTTATGCCCTCATAGAGGGCCAAGTGCCTGGTGCACAGCCCTAAGCTTCAGTGGAAATGGAGTTTTCAAGTTTCTCCTGGTGACTACCAGCTGTCGCTGTCATCGAAAAAGGGTTGAGGGGTAGTAAGTGGAGGTTTGTTCTTACCAGTATAAAAGCAAGCCGAAGTAACCCGAACGACATCATCGCCATAGGAAAAGACCCAGATAGAATTTTCTAAGGATAGCCGAATACTAAAAGGACATCATCCCCCTTCAACCCCTAAAGTAGGGTAAATGCAGTGGAAGATACAGGAAGTTGAAAGCTATCGGACGGATCGAATAGGGTCGTGCGAGGGGTGATTAGGGGGTTGCATTATTTTCTTTTCGACTTGGCCCCATCGGGTCCACGGGTCATCTCGTCCTCGAGGAAGAAGGACGTCCAGCATCCCTTGGTTCCGTTTGGTCCACCCTTGCCAGGGGATAAAGGACGAAGGACTTTCTTTGTAACCCAAGGAATATTCCTGAACGAAAAAATGGAAATCCGATTTTAGAGGCACGCCGGTCAGCGTACATTTTTAAAGGCCAGCCTCGGGGTCCTGTGGCCATTTCTTTTTTTTTTTCGGCACTTCAAACGTACCAGACGCCGCGAGATCGTCGAAGCTACGTCACTCGAGGGACAGTTGTCGCGTGGACTCTGTCTGAGATCGGGTGAAGCTTTTGAAAGGACGGAAAAAGAGAAAACAGGTTCAAAACGGTAATGACGAAACGACGTCCGATCGGTGTCTGCGTTATGAATTTCGATATTTTTTTGCCTCAATTTTATTGAAGCTTTTATGAAGAATATACCTTGGACGTCAAGAGTCCAGAGTAACGGGGAAATATAATATAATTTTTTTTTTTTTTCCAAATTTTCACGTATTTCACTTCGAGCTGACTAAAGCGTACTGTAGCTGGCGAATCAGAGGAAATACGCAGGGAGATTTTATAACGAGGGAGAAATGTATTTTAAAAGGTTCACCGAGTAAACACTTTCAGCTAAATCTACTATGGCAAATGTGTATACCGTGTGTACAATATATATTTGACGCGTTATACGTTCTGCTATGTATGTTTTTTTTTAGAGAAAAAAAAACAAGAAAAAAAAATGTAAAATCGTAAACAGGCTTATTCACGAGAAACGCACCAGCTGAAAAGTTGGTAAGCTTGCAACTAGTTCGTTTCTCATGGTCAGACTGCCTCGACTAACGGAATCGTTAAATCGCGTCCAATTTCCAGCTGGCGCGCTTGTCGTGAATAACGGCTATATATGGTGACAGAGTTATATTGTACAAGGGTCGCGATGCGGGCAAAGCGTATTTTATCGTTAGAGCGGAAAATATCATTATGCCGAATCGTCAGAACGAATGGCCAAAGTCGTAAAAGGGTTCGCGCTTTCCTTTATTTATCATTCGCGCAAAAACGATCTGACGGGAGCCGTGAGGAGATGTCGAGCGTGGAGGGGTGGGGAGGGGGGGGGGGGGGGCTCGAAGGACGTATGAATAAATAAAAGGAAAAAATGTAAAAATACGAAAAATCGCAAAAAAATGTACACTGAAAATACACGTACGTGGAACAACATGAATTTTCCGTGAAGCAAAGAGATCGGAGACAAAGAGAGAAAAAAATTATTTTTTTTAAAAAAAGGGATACCACGGAAATACAGAAACATTTCTCGGCTATAAATAAAAGTCTTCGCTTTCTCTAGTATAGCTCTATATTTTTTTGCGATGTCTCTTCTCTTCTTTGTTAGTGACTTTATTTTTTTTCTCTCCATTTTCCTCTTTTCGCGATACGTACACTTTTTAGAGCAAGAAACACAAAGTTACATCCGTCTGAGACAGAGCAACAAACCGGGTGTCGCTTATCGATGATGAGGAGAAATAACAATTGACATCTGAGAGAAAACGTGGCGAGAAAAAATTTCAATGAGAGAGAAAGAGAGTTGAAATAAAAAGAAAGCAACAAAAAATGAATAAAATTCAATTTCTTTCCCACCTCAAGTATTCTCGGCACTCAAGGGATTTCTTCACGGCAAAACGAGGAATTGGTGTGACTGACAGGTTATTTTGACGCGAAAACCGAAATATCAGTGTACAGGCGTTACGGGACGTCAAGACGTAGCAGCGCCTGAGAGGAGCGACGTTGAAAACGAGCGCACGAACAAAAAGAATTTCTTATACTTTCTTATATAAAATGTACATTTCCGGAAGAATCCCGTCAGCTTCGTGACGATAGGCAAAGATCGAGTGAAACGAGATACGTAATAATAAGCAGGAGGGGGAGAGGGTGGTGGGATGAAAAAAAGGAAAATTTCAATTCCAATCGAAAGTATAGACAAAATTTGAATCGCCAAATATACAATGTAATTTAAAAAAAAATTACGGACTGTATAAGAATGTTTTATGAACGCACGAAGAAAATATCAGTGCTACAGTCTGTTTCAAGGTTACAGGAAAAAAAAAAATTAATTTTGTAATCGAGCGTCAAATATTTTTTATTTGTCATTCTCAATGGGATGAAAAGCTCTCGACGGTGCTGCCACCTAGGACGTGTCGAAAAAAAAAATAAATAAATAAAATGATAACAGTGAGAAACTGATACCAAAATTAACATCCACTAGAGAAATCAAGTCGTGAGGGTGGCGCGGCTTGGATTTAAGGGTTGCGATACAACCCCTTGTCTGGTAGGAGCCGTGACAAAACATCCGGAGACGCCCAGGCGCCTGCTTTAATCCCTGTGTACATTCTTGTGAAACAACCCTTAGCAAACCCCTCGAATCACTTCCACCTACATCATCCCTTAGAGTGCGACTAATGTCGTTACGTTCTCCTCTCTCCAAGGCCGACAGAGAGCCACTCGACATCCGATCCTAATAGCCATGCCAGAAGCATTTTTTTTTTATTTTTATAGAATTAATCTTTTTGAGAAAACAATGAAAAATATTGCATGGTAGATGCACGTGTTACCAATTGTCTTGTGAAACAACCCTTAACAAACCCCTCGATTCACTTCCGCCTACATAATCCCTTAGACTGCGACTAACGTCGGTACTTTTCTCCTCCCTCCAAGGCCGATAGAGAGCCACTCGACGATCCGACCCAGATAGCCATGACAGAAATATTTTTTTTAATTTTTATAGAATTAATCTTTGTTAGAAAACAATGAAAAATATTGCACGGTAGGTGCACCAGTAGCCACGTAAGTAATTACCGATCGGTAAGAAGGATAAGAGCGACAATGATAAAAACAGTAGAGAAAACTAACTTGAAGATTTTTAAACCGATGAGATGCGCAAAGCGCACTGAGAAACCTACTCAGTGCGCATCGCGGAGGATTCTCGGTGACGCGTGAATTCAGCGCAGCTTCCACTACGACGTCTCTTCCGGTGTTAATTCCTATGCCAGCTTCCGATCCTCGTCCCATCTGTAACAGATAATTCATGAGGATCAGGTATTTTGGACACCGTGGAGAAACAGTTTCGAGAGGAAGCGCGAAGACGTGTCAGTGACGTTTAAGAAAGGTGATTGACGAGAAGAGAGATTATTTTCAAATATTTACATAAATGTCACGTGTTATACGGTGACGAGTGATTGGGTAATCGAAGAAAATTTGAATAATATCTAAACGACGTAAAATCGGACTCCGATTAACTCAAGGTCGATTGAGTGAAAGATCTCGACAAGACTGCGAGTCTTCGAATTTTCTTACGCTTAGCTTTTACAGCTTGAAAATCGCGATAGGTCGAAGCTACGATAACTCGAAGTATATTTCGTTACCCTTGAGATTCGAGTTATCGAAGTTCCACTGTACGGTGAATATTTTCGTAAATCCCTTTGTCAGTCAAAGTGCTCGAAAGTCGGCCGGGCAGGATCCGTTGGCCGAAAGTGGGAAATACGGGTCTGAGGTTGAACACGATGAAAAGTGAAAAAATCGAGCGGCATAGGGTCTAAAGTAAGTTATGACTTTTGAAGTCCCTTCCGGTCTATAAGGTGGCGGATAATTCGTATTTCCTCTAGGCTGCCATTTTGACATATTCGTACGGTGCTGAAGTGACGTCTTGACTCTTGTTTATCGACCTCATGCCGGTCAGCTGATTTTCCCAGTCCGACGTTCAGCCTCGGCGCCGCCGTTTTCCCACTTTCAGCCTATAGATTTCCTCCCGGCAGACTTCAGGGCACTTCGACCGGCAGAGTCTTAACGGCACCGCATTGTCTCTGACAAGGTTATTCCTTATTGTTAAAAATACAGGTCTGAGGTTGGACACGAAGAAAAGTGAAAAAATCGAGCGGCATAGGGTCTAAAGTAAGTTATGACTTTTGAAGTCCCTTCCGGTCTATAAGGTGG
>JARQSV010000690.1:337484-351379 GCA_030142285.1 Calameuta idolon | reverse complement strand
GCCTCGGCGCCGCCGTTTTCCCACTTTCAGCCTATAGATTTCCTCCCGGCAGACTTCAGGGCACTTCGACCGGCAGATATCGTTAACGGCGCCTCATTGTCTCTGAGAAGGTTATTCCTTATTGTGAAAAATATTTAAGCTTCCCGACAAGCTGGGATAATCCGCTCCGAAGAGACGAAACGCAGCCAGGGGCTAAGACGAACTTCGAAAAGTCCTCTGGGTACGTTGGATAAGCTTGGGAAAGTGAAAGTGATAGGAGAATCTTATTTAATAAATGCGATAGCTGTCTTCTAAAAAGCGATTGGTGAACTTTGAACTTGAAAAGCTTTCGAAAAAATTATCCGATAGACTCCGCACCCCCCGACCATTGTCTTCGGTTTCGTCCCAGCAATGTTCGCGTATGCGAATTTGACAGACGCCCATGTGCGATAATAATAAATACGAAATTCCTCGATACAAAAGTGACGTGAAGTTCAATTCTTTCTCACCGTGACAATAGAGGGCCGGGGAGCACCGGTGAAGTGCTCGATGACTTCCCAGTTAGACTTTTTAACGGGCGTGTGCGGCGTCCTGGGTGTGTTTGGCGAGTGGGGTTGTGATCCGGGTGTTCCAGGCCTCGAGTTCGGTGGGTCCAGGAGGAGCTCCACCACCGGTTTGCTACCGTCAAGGGAAGAACCGTGGGCCACGTGCTGTCGTAAACTGGCCCATCTTCTGCTACTCCTAACAGAACCGGTGATCGTCCTGGACCCCATGGAACCCTGAAGTTCGCCCTGAGAATGAAAAAGAAGAAAAGCCCAATCTTTACTGGCGGAATTGAACATATTTTTTTTTCTCCACATTTCTACCCCAAATTACACGGTTCTCTTTATCCATTAATTTTCTTCCCTCGTATCACAATGATGACCCACAAAGCTTCGCCCATGTTTAAAGCGAACGAAATTAATCTCCCAGCTCCCCACGAGGAATTTAGTGATAAAGAGAAATAAGTGGTCAAATTATTGGACAAGGGTTGCTCGATTGCCTCGTAGAAAGCGAATGTCAAACACAGAGTCCAGCTTGAGGGAGAAAAGAAGATAAAAAAAATATAGACACCACCCTTTACATAGAACCCAATATCCCTGTATCCACCCTTATTTTGACCAGAGTATCTCATTCTTCCTGTTTATCTACACTGCTTATATATACATATACATAACACCCGTCAGGTCAAAGTTACACAAGCCCAAGTAAGGGATGCCGTGACACGTCCAATGTTTCAGCATGGATCGAAGATGCTAATATCAGCCGCCGCTGCGAAGGGGTAGCTAACCGTGGGGTTAGAAAAAAAAAAGAAAGAAGAGAAGCGGCGTTACGAAGTGTCCTTCCGGGCGCTTATAAATAGAATACTTTCATCCCAGCTTAGTTACGGATTTTTATAATTCAATACGTCAGCTGCTACGTCACTGAGATAAGGGACAATGCGAAGAGGGAGGGCAGCTGTTAAATTCTTCACCGCCCCGCCCCCGCCCCCTCCCCCCTCCTCTCCCTCCCCTCGCTCCCTTACTCGTACTTATTCAAAGTAAGCCCTTCTCGAACGGCGGCAATTTCAAGATTGAACAACTTTTCGAAAAACTTTTCAGCGCCATTTTGAATCGTGTGCGCCACCCTCCGCGAGCTTAATTTATTATTGCGTCATCGACCCCTTCAAGCCACAGTACTGACAAGCTTGTATCAAAGGATTATGCACATACAATGATGGATGAACGTGACTCGAGTAACTGCTTATAGTAAAGGGGAGGAATAAAATGGACCAACTCGTACTGTAGAGAATGAATGTTTCTCGTAATAAAAATTTAATACCCGTGACAGGATCTGACTCGGCCCTCTATCCAGCAGCAGCCATCAGCCCGACAAAATCTGAGTTCTACCGTAGTCGGTGTGAATTTTGCTTCCCTTGAACCCATTTACGAACGGACTATACTATACATGTACATACAATTGATCAAAAACTCACCCTCCCGAGGCTGCCACTAGCTGTACCAACAGTATCATAATAAATAAAATATACCGGAAATAATATATCGTGTATATTGAGACGTTATATATATATATATATCTACCCCTATATTTCACGGCCTTTCACAACAATACATAACCTTATCAGGTTGTGTCACCCTTATAACTTCAGCATGTTCAATTCATCCCTTAAAGCATTTCGTGTCCCCCCCCCCCCCCTTCCCCCACGGACACCTACATGCACACGCGTAGACGCGTATTCTCGATACACCCTTAGCGTGACCCAGAAGGGGGCAGGCAATATAAAAGATTACACTCTCGAGGGTAGTTTGTGAGATTTAATGTAAGAAAGAAAGAGAAAAAAGAAAAAGAAAGCCACACGGCCGGGTTCAAGAGAAAAATACGACTCCAATGAATTTAAAGAAAAGCTTCCAGCTAATTTCACCCCGGGCGTTTATTAACCCTCTGCGAAGTGGGGTATCCGCCCACTTAGGTACGACTTTCCTTCGTGGGGGTAGCTAACCTGTCTTTGTCAATTTCCCCATTTGTCCGCAACCCTTGTTTTCGATTCACCACCCTTACCCCACCAACCCCCTCTTGCCACACTATAATTATTATACCAAATGCCTAGGTGTAGTCTATGGCGCCGGGATAGAAGCCATTTTCCTCTTTCGACTTACCGTGACCGACTACAATCATCCCTCTGGTGCGTAGGAGGGAGAGGGATGTTCTTGGCACGGATACGGCACTGGCAATAGGGGTAGGTAGAAAAGAGGTTACATCTCAAATGGAATTGAATTTTAAGGGAGGCTGGCGAACGAGAAGAGACAAAACAAGAGAGAGAGAGAGAGAGAGAGAAAGTAACTCGACTGCCAGACATCAATTGTATAAGATGAAATGTGCATTAGCCATTCAGCAGCTACGTAATAAAATTAAACTACCCTACAAAATCATCCCTTGGACATCAAAGTACCAAAACTCAGCCCTACGTACCCAAGGTACGGGGGGGGGGGGGGGGGGTACGTGTCGGACCCCCGACACTGAAAGATTTCGATGCACGAAGTTTCAGGCTCTGACCGTTTTACCTAACCTTCCTGTCGTCGAATCGCGCCCGAGCACCCAGGAACGTAGGCAGAGAGAGCGTTCGCCCCGGGCGAAGTAATATTTAATACACAGAGAGTGCGTGCACGGATTGCCCCCCGCTTTAGCGACGGCACTGTCGCCTCTGTCAGTTTAAAAGCTTTTTAAACGGTAAGTGCCGCAGGCGTCCGACTTTACTCTTGTCTAACCAACTGGACTTCAACTCGCACCCTGTAAACCGATCAGAGACGTAAGAGACGCCGATACAATATCCATAAGACCGCAGCCACCGGTACTACAGACCCTCGTATTTTTCAACCCGTATCAAAACATCGATACCAACGCGTAACAGTCCCACCCACCCCTACGAAAAGTGAAGGTCGAAACCTATACAAAAAATTGTCTGCTACATCGAACAACCCCTGGTAAAAATTTTCATTATAAAAACCTAAGGGCTCCCAGAGGTCCTACTTAGACCCTGAAGTGGTCCAGCGGGACTACCAGGACCAAAGCCCTGAAACTTACCCAAGACAACTTTTATGAGGGACAATTTAGCTGTGTATGACGTCACAATTTTCTTCGGATACAACAACACTTAACACGTCCCATTATCTGGTCTTGTCTATATATAATAATAATTACCATTCTCCATTTACTGCCGATTTAACGAAAGACCATCGTGCTCGATGCGGTATGCTCGATTTCGGATGGTAAAAGTTGCAAGAAAAAAAAAAAAAAAAAAAACGAGGAATGATAAATCAACCTTACGTATTTTCTTAGCCACCCGATATTTTTCTTTCCCGATGAGTCAAGACCGACGAAAAACTTTTCGAATTGCTTTCACGGCATCGCGACCCTTCCGCAAGCGGTTACGAAAATTTCTGCTGGCAACTACCGCGGACCGAAGCAGATTCGCGATACTCGTAAAGGCACTGTGTGCCATTTGGGCGAATGAAAATGTTCACCGGGGACCCAGAGCTGATTACGAAACTTTATCCCTAGCGCGAAGACTCTTAGGGGATGATCGATCGTCTGAGTTGTTGCGCGGTGAAACCACTTGGAAACAATGTCGGATAACTACTACTTGTCTGACTATGTGCAGACGTTATCTACTTAAGGTACGCGGCATTTTACGTGCTACAATGGCTGCACAGAAAATGTGTCCAATTTTTGCTCCCGCAATTTTTCAAAGCGTAAAAAATATATTTTGACTGCGTCACATGCCTTGTATACATTTTTTATATATTTTCGATATATTTTATATACGTGCTATATATATATATATATATATATATATGAGTTCTGGTAAACCATGTATTATACAGAAGTACTGACCGAGATCAGTTCTCCTATCACTTTATACCATATTACTCGACACGTGTCAATAAAGCTTCAACCTTCCTATTGGTAAAATAGTAATGGCACGAGACCGCACAGGCTCGAAAACTTTGAAACCGGCTGGCTCGACTGGGATTTCAGTGAAAAAGTATCTTTTCGGGAAAACGAAAAAATCTCGCGTATACCATATACGCGATTACGTGGGAAAGTCGTACGCAAAATTTCCATACAATTATTAAATAACACCACAGGGTCGGATGAGATAAATTTTTTCTTTCCATTTCACGTCGATTCTACTTTCGATAAGCGTATTTAAAAAAAGGACGTAAATAGGATCGGTGCTTCGAACCAAAAAAAAAAAGATCACCCTGCCGGAATGGACACTTCGTATGAATATGCGCGAACAGACTATAGTCAGCTTTAATCCATTTTCAATAATCTCTTATGAAGTATCATTGAAAACAAAAGCAGAGATACCAAAGCTCCCCGGGCGACGAGTATTTTTGAATTTCGCGCCAATTTTTCGTAATGATAAAAAAACTGACTTCGAAAAAAGTACAATGATACCATAAAACGTACATACACGGTGGGTCGACTCTTTCGGACCCGTATATATAAGATATGAAAAATAATAATAAAATTTTTAACCGACAGAAATCCTGTATAGAAATATAATACATTATAAATTGTATCCAACGAAACAAACATGGCGTCGCGCAACTCTGGACCAGATGTCCTGATAATCTTCCTATCTATTCAAATAGCTACTCAAACTATGCAATTAAAGCGTCACGGCTGTAAAATCGATGCTTCCTACGCGTGCTATAAGTATATATACACACACACACACAGACACATATATCCGTATGTGAACAAGCGCCAGAGCGTATACCACGTGATAAAAGGATTTATATTTTGCGTAACCCGTTTCCAATGTACGTTATACGTAACGCGTCTATTCGGTATATATGTATAACCGTATAACTCTGATCAGGATGCGCGCGCATCTATCATTCAGTACGAGCATGGGGCGGGGGGGGGGGGCGAACGCTTGGCAGTAGATCATAACCTCGAAATGCAATGTGTCAATTTATGAGAATATAATAATATTACAATGATAATGATAACAATAAAATTTATTTTTTCAAAAATCTTTTTCCGTACAATTTACGATATTCAATGTTATTATCCAGTTCGATAAAGACAGTCTACAACGATCACGTGTAACTTTCGGATTCGAGACGACAGTTGACACTTCAAAGTTCCATTAAAGGCGAACGTTCTATTAGATCGGTTGCCTCCCTGACGAAACCCGCGAAAATTTGAAATTCCGACAAGGACAGTGAAGTTTCGTGATTCGAAAGACGCCCCGATATCAGCCCCTACGGCTGTCGAGGTATATTTGCTCAATTCACGGGTGAACCAAACAAATACCTCGTTAGTAATTCAAATCCAAGTCCCATCGCGTGTACGTACGAATCTAATTGGCAGCCGGTGGCAACGTGCTTTACGTTATACGGAACACGCGGATACAAGCTGACAATATGCTGCTTAAATATTCACACGTATACCTATAGGCTACGGTCAGCGGAACTTTTCGTACGGATACTGTAGACTAAATTGAGAATTTCTTATAAACAATGAAAAGGTGATACACGGTAGTCCAAAAAGAAGGATAACAATAATGCACGGAAGTGTATCATTAATTTTCGTCTAATCGAACCGATAAAACGAACGAGGAAGTTGAACATCTCAAAAAAAAAAAACTAGTTCGAAACAGTGATCAAAAAGTGACAGAGGGCCTTCGAAGTCGTATCGAATGAAGACGCCTCGTCTGTTAACATTACCTTGCGATAAAAATCTCCCTTCGTCGTCATAATTATCGGAGCCAATTAGCGTAAGCCAATGATTAGTGAAAAAAAAAATATCAAAAAAATGACAGAAGTAACATCGATACGTGCGCATAAAAAAAATATATACATATAAAAATAAATAAAATACCAACACAATAAAACATAAGTAAAACACATACGTATAAAAATAATAAAATACCAAAATAAATTCGTTCTACCAACCTGATGACTTCTCCGACTGCCCCGTAAGCTGAGCCGCTGGCTCCATTCACGTTTTGGAAAATCCCCACCCATCCTTTCCATCTTGTTTCTCGTGTCCTCCTCTGCCCTCTCTCTCGCGCGCGTCAGCTCCGCGCTGGCGTTGGAAACGCTCCGCACCGGCGACCGCTAGACCATTGTTTAGCTGGAAAGACAAAAAGACGGATGAAAAAAGAGAAGCCGAATAAAGGCAGAAACAAGGCACAGATCAGGC
This sequence comes from Calameuta idolon, assembly GCA_030142285.1. Taxonomy (NCBI): domain Eukaryota; kingdom Metazoa; phylum Arthropoda; class Insecta; order Hymenoptera; family Cephidae; genus Calameuta; species Calameuta idolon. The sequence continues at coordinate 344,641 of JARQSV010000690.1, read as the reverse complement.
TTATAATTAACATGGCCAGTGTGTAATGTAACTTTACCCTTTTACGGTTCTTGTTCGTCGTGCGAACGGACGAGAGAGACGATAACGATTACGATGAAGAAAAAAAGAAAGTAAAGGTTCAAGAAGAGCAAAAATCCATTTCACCTTAATTCACCCGTTAGAAACTATATCTGGACACTTTGGCCATATCTGTATACGTACGTATACCTCCTATCAGTTTATACTCTGCGCCGTAATTGCTACAGGAAAATTTAATATCCAAGTAAATGAAGTCTCTGTTAGCGTCGCTAGTATCCTAATGACTGTTTAAAATAAAATTAAAACCTACTTAAATCGACCCGGTATAAAATTTCAACCACTTCGGCTACATTTATGCCACCCGATACACACGTCACTCGAGCAGAATTTATACAGGAAATCTAAACGTCCACGTAAACGACAGTCTCTATTATCATCACTTTTATCTCATTAGTGTAATATGTAGAGACACGTATTTTGTATATGCATAATTATTGCGTCACTTCTCTTCAGACCCCCTGACCCTTTATATACTACAAGCATATATGTATATATATATATATATAATCTCATTCAGTAATTCCCCCGCACATACTATACTAGCATATAAGATAATGTCGTCACACTATATAAGGTTATCAAAGCCATCCATTTTGATTTTTGCATTTGAAACGTCTTTCAATGATGCATTAGATTTTGAATAAATTTACATAAAACTGTAAGCATCGGTATCGCACTATATACTTTATATGTAAAATCTTATATATCAGTATCATACTATATATTGATATACATATATGTATACATATACGTATAGTATCCGACGTTATAATTTTTCAAAATAAAATAAATTATTAATCCGCGTAGGCTTCGCGGACGGGTTGATTGAAAGTCGTTATTACTACGTGCAATATAGGGTGTCGGCATATTTACGGACATAGCGCAACCCCATTGAGTTTAATACGCTAGTTCCATTACGCCCGTTAGATTCAGTGCATTATAAGAATAACGTTGGCAAATGTATCGCATACAGTCCGTCGCATAAATATTCGAGCACTGTCATACTTTTCATAACTTTACATCTCGATCAAAATACGTAAGTCTGACGGGAGTAAAAAAAATATTAGGCATAATTGGAAATTAATATATCTCGTAATAAAAATTCAATTAAAAAAAAATCGTTCCGTGACCCCACGATAATGACGTAACGCGAAATAAAATAATTGATTCGTCCCTGTCATGATTACTTGAAACTCGAAGAATTGATTCCAAAAAAAAAAAACACCCCCGGTATACAAACATTCATACACTAGACTGGGCATTTGTTGGGCTCGAATAATAGTCCTTGGGGTTGTCAAGATTTAATCATTAGAAACGAAGTATTGCTCGCGTTAGCTGGAGACACTGCTCAATTAATTATAATTAAAAATGACGATAACGATAAGCGCTTCGACGTTCGTACGATAATACACCGAACGGCGTCTGATCGACGCGTTTTTTTTTTCACTTGACATTTTGACGTTAATTAATCAATTAACTATCACTGCACAGCTTATGCATGACTGACACCGGGCGCGGTTCAAGGATCAATGATATCCATATAATAACAACATTTGATTATTAGTGGAATACATTCCACTGGATCCTAAACCAGGTTCCAACGGAACCAGAGAGTGGCGGTAGACCAATCGGAAACATATTTCTTAGCAAATATAAGAAATATGTATGTATATAGAAATACCGTATTTACTGTTATAAGACGACAGTCTCTCAACCGTACTCCGCGCGACACTCCGACAGCTCGAACCACGAACTAAGGCGAACGTATGAGATTGGCGACTGCGTTGGGAAAAAAAATTGATCCCAGTTGTCAATTGTGTAATAGTAAAAGCGGGTTTCTCCTTTCGTCGTGACTGACAAACTGACTGACGAACTGACTGACGATACAATAACGACGGATAAGGGAATCAACGTGTAGCGTTACCAAAATGGATGACGTCAACGTTCGGAATTGCCCAATTCTACGTCATTATCGTTAGCTGACACCTTTATCTGTGATTCACGGCTGTCAGCCAAAATAATAGTGTCGCCCATTTGCACCGGAATAACGAAATTTCTCCTTGTCAAATTTGCCTATTGTGTCTGTAGGTAGATTGTACCGTACATATATGTGTCTTATCTAGTGCTTATACTCAGACACGTGTATATGGAGTCGAGTTTGAAATTAGATTGACTCACAGTCACGTTCGTTGTAACTTTTCGTGAAATCCACTTGACGTAGCTTATTTCGTTACGTCGTTATGTGAACTCGTCCAGGAACTCTGGAGAAATGTACCGTATTGTCGGTAGTTGGTGTTCCGCATTATAGGCCTGTGGGATTGTGTTACGGGAAAATGAATCGAACGAGGTTAAACAGGGTAACGGATATTGTATAGGGACGGTATGTATAATTTGTATTTAATGTTGTTATTGATATATTCGTATTTACGTATTGAGACTGAGGATGGAAAGTTATTCCTGCACGTGGTGAAAATCTATAGAAAATTTGACGGATTTCTGATGCGGGATCCCTTGGGAAATTTGAATGACGCCATTTCATTCGATGAATAGACCCGTTACGCATCACGCGTTAAACCAATTTCAACGGTTCTTACGCAACGACGATTTTTCTGTGACATCTATCGCCATCTTTTTTTTTTCTTTTCTCTTCTGATATATTCTACCCATATTTTCAGATTTCTGTTTTTATTTTTTGTCCAACATTTAAATAGGAAATCGTTACTTTTTTTTTTATTTTTTTGATAAGAATACAAAATGGCGACTGTGCACACTGCCAACGTGAAATACCAGTGGTTACTGTGATTAAGATTTATTTTTTATTACAGCAATTTATTTTCTATATATCACTGTTACTTTCAGTCTTCCTGAGAGCGACGGGAGCTCTTAAGGGAAAGCGCGGGATTTTCGAATTACATTCAAATGTACCATCCTGAAATTAGACGCTCTCTCGAGGTTGGAAAAGAAACGTCAAATTAAAATTTCATACTTTTCAAAGTTATACACTTGACATGAATTCACCCTTAGTCAGATTATACTGAGTGACTCCAGCGAAAATAATTCTCGCCAATGGCAGATCTGAATGAAAAAAAAATCGGCCCCCCTTTATCCCACGGCAATAAAGTACAATACGATTACCCTGATGGGCCGTAACAATGTATACTTCTAAGGGTTGAAAATAAGGGTAGGTACAGCATTTAAACATACCACTGTACCTATACGTACGTAATTCGCGTAGTACTTTTAAATTTCAAAATTAGAATGGTTGGCGGAAAAACAATTGGCAACCAATATTTATTTTTACCCATGAAAAAAATTCTGTTTCTATAATTTATCAATTATGACATTAAATTCTCAAATTCGACATTCTTACAGCTTTACTTGTTCCACTCTTAAGGTCGATTCTACAATGGCACGTTGTCGGTAGACATTTGTCGTAAGTCATTTCTATATACCAATCGAAATGATTTTTCCACTTTTTTCGTTGCTACGGTTCGCTTGTAGAAACGACTTGCGACAAACGTCTACCGACAACGTCCCTTTAACCCTTTCGAACTACCACACTACGTTACGCACACCCAGTCCGACGTTTCCGTCACTCGGGCGTCTGTCAAATTCTGACGTTTAAGTGCGAAGTATCATATCGTATAAGAAATAATGGTACGAATGAAAAAAACATTTTTTCATTAAAAAAAAAAAACAGCTAACATCCCTCACCAAGCGAACGAAACTTTTACCTTCGAGTCTCATAATGAATAATTTGACAAGGGCGAGAACCCCTCGTACTTCTGAAAATTCAATTTTCCGGCGTTACATTATACCCGTCGTGATGCTGAACGACGGTGCCCCCCCGGGGGCGGGGGGGTCCATACCAACCATCGGCATATGTATAGACATAGACTATATGTCAATATGGTCCCAACCATCGACATATGAGGCGATCTATGTCACTTCAGCCAGTAAAAAAAATTCCACAAATAATTTTGAAAAATCGAGTTACTTTATTAAAAAAATTTGTAAAAAATTTGTTAAAAAATTTCTGACGTTTTTTCTCGTTTTGGATAACCATTTTTAATTAACCATAAAAATCTCTTTGATAACGAAATTATTTTTGGAATTTTTTTTACTGGCTAAGTGACATGGATCGCCCCATATAGCATAGACTACGCACAAACATATAAAAACATCCTCGGCTGAAAGAAAGAGATAGCGTATGGTAGCGGCCAAGCACTGTCTCTTTCCCTTTGCACTTGTTCTCTCTCACCTCGGTCCTTCTTTCTCTATTAGAGCTGACATTATTTCCAAGGGAGTTTCAAGTAGGGATCGCGTAATCCATGCTATGTGTCAATGATCCCAACGATCCTCGATAGATCGGCATATCTCATTTCATCAATCTCGACCGACCTCGACTCGCCCCACCCACCCGCCATACACTGTACCTTATTTTTGTAATCGGATCGTATTCATGTTGGTACATATGTAGATACAAGACGTACTATATACATATATACGACGGCAACCAGCCTGACGAAGTACATATGAAAAATTAGCCGTGCAGCATATTCGAGACAAACACGTAAAATTCCAAATAATGAAGTTGCGTATCCCAAATTTGCATACTCGTGTCTCTATGCGAATAAAATAAGTGCAGATAGAATTTGTATGTTTAATTTTTTTTTCTAAATTTTTTTTTTCCTTACCAATTACACGAATCCTTGCACGATTTCGCTGTAAAATTTTTTCTTTAACTTTTCATCCTCCTCTTTGCTAGCCTCAAACATCAAGTCAATCTTCCTGGACTCCTTTCGAATTGGCTTTACTCACTTCTGTCTAAGATTAAGTGAGTCTGTCTCTTCCGGGTATACCGATTACTGCACGGAAATCTGATTTGTTATCTTTGGCTATTCGGTCGATCTCAAATATTATCTCAGAGCTCGGAAGTATTATCGATCGATACATCACAGACGTGTACACTGTACGTAGATGCTAAGAGCCTATAGGTTGTTTATTTTTTCAATGGTTGCCACTTGGCAAAGTTTATCCCACTTGCAGCACGCGAACACGAATTCACATGGACGAAGGGTTAGCCTATATCTATAGCTATGTTTAATTTACCAGCTTATAAAACAGGCTAAATGAAGGAGAAATAATTTTCTTTTTTTTTTTATCATTAAATATCAAAAAATTCAACGCATAAATTCGGTCGGACTTTTCGGTATCAAAAACAAAAAACCATTTATACGACAGTCTACAAATAAACAAATTTCGAATAAGATTGTATTTTCAGACAAAGGAAATTTTTTTTTTCACTTCTTTTTTAAATCACATTGATTCTCTGGAATATTTTTTGTTTGTCTAACAGACGAATTCATCGATCGATTGACCAATGAAAATATTAATTTTTCGTTATAGCCTCACGAGCGATGTTAAAACTTTCGTAGTTTTGTCATCCGAAGAATTTTACGCTCAGAGAGTATCTGGTGAGCCGATAATACAATACGGATAGAATTTCGAGTAACCTAACCTAGCCGTGCGCAACCTAACTTGCACGAGGATAATCCTAGCTAGGCAGGTATCCAATTGTCAGTCACCGTAGACTGGAATAATTATTATCAAACCGATAATTAACAGTCGACAGAAAGCAGAAATCGAACGTCCTTCGCTTAGACTCGGAGCCAAAATCAATTCCGTAATTGATGAAAAACCTCGCAAAAAATTGTGCATCACTTTTTGCATACGAATAAATGGTAATAACAGGACGGTTGACATTTCGCAATATTATTTGCAAAGAATCCTCGTTAAACTTCGTGTCGGATAATTTTTGGAAAATTTCAATACGCGTTATGCGCCGACCCTCGCCCTTCCCCTGCATCGTAAAAGTGAAATGATAAAGAAGAAAAAGAAGAAGGGAAAGTGAGGAGAGCGATAATAAAAAAAATTCATTAATCACAGAAAAAAAAAGTACAGTGACGTAATGTTAACAATTTTTTTTTTCGCAAAATTTTACGAATGTTCTCGTCTCCGTGTAAATGAAAAAAAAAAAAATTTCCCACGAAAAAACCCAAAATCGTCGGACACGGTAATCCCATGGCACCCCTTAAAAAAAAATCTGTAAGTCTCGCGAGTAAAGTAAACTTTAAAAAATCGTATAATAAACAGAATTAAGTGCTCTAAGCACGAGGAAGGAAATTACCCCCACGAATCCAGTGTAAAGCACCGTCCACCCCTCCGCCCGACAGAGGGTGCAGTTAAGCGCGCACGAGGGTTGAAAATTAATCAAACTTCTTGAACAGAATAAGCGAAGGTGGTCGGGCGGATGGAAACTGAATTTAATTCGCTACACGACGCTAGTGACCCTAAGGGTTGTTTTCTACGAATCGTCTATTCCTCCCTTATGGCAATCCGCAAGAACAAAGCCATCCGCGAATTATTCGTAAAAAAATCGAAACGGAACAAAAAAATCAAAACTGCACCCAAGCCCGATCAGGCTTACAGGGGATGAAGCCACCCCCCCCCCCTCCCTCCCACACTCGTAAAAAAACTTCGATACTTACCAAAAAGCCATAATCAAATTCAATGAAAGGTTTTTTTTTTTTAATCGAAGCAACGACTGTACACGGGGCTGCCACTCCCGATCGAGCTAAAATTCCATTGAAAACCTCTGTCGTGACAATTTCTCCTATAGACCACTGGATAATAAAATGCCATAGGATATCTCTAGCACCACCCCTTTCAGTCCCAAGTGCGACCAACGACCATAATCGGCCCTGTATCCCATTACTCCATAGTAGATTATAGTAGCCAGGATTTCAGCTATGGAGATTTCACTATATACCTATATATATAACAATAATTTTTTTAATTATAAAATAAACTAGTTACAACAAAAAAAGTGCGAAAGAGCATATAATTAATTAAGAAAAGTAACAAATTTTTTCCATTCCTTTCGCGTAATATACATTGTCGTTAACGTGTAACTGATAACCACGGAGTCTCGTACGATTCTAAGTCATTGAACTCTGCAACGAGAAAACACGAGAAGTTCAAAGTTTCTTATATCGCCTTTAGCGCTGCCTAAGCAC
>JARQSV010000690.1:321979-337384 GCA_030142285.1 Calameuta idolon | reverse complement strand
GAAGCGAACACGTCGTTAGCGCACGTAATTCCCCGGCGTTGTTTTTCTTTGGCAATGTTATTTAGTTATCAGCGCCTTTCCGACTTTCGATAACGTCCCGTACGCCAGGTATTAATTAACGGTGACTGTTAAAATTTTTTTTTAATAACAAGGTAACCCGACCAACAATTCTACAGCAGGGAAATTTTCCTAACCAAGAAACATGTAAAATAATCCAAAGGCTTCGTTCACACCGTACTGAATAATAATTACAGAAAGTAAATTCGTACCGCCCGCGGCTATCGTTTCTCTGTACGGCTTTATTTTCAGGCTGGTTTTATTTATTTTTTTTTATCTACTCTTATTATACGGCATATAGACACACGTGAAGCCAACGCTTAGCGAGATACATATTTGAGACCGGGCTGTGCACATATACATATACGACAATGGGTATAGTATAGCTATATCGCATAGGCGTAAGTCTGGCTTTATACTTAGGCCGCGTTCACATCGTTGAATCTCGCGCGACCGTACGGGATACATGGTCGTGGCCCTGATTAACGCTGTTGGGATATTTGATTACGGATAGGTGAAGCGACGTTAATGACAACGATAGGCGTCGCGACGCCTGTTCGATCACTTCAATTTCGTTACTCTGAATAGTCTTTGTACAGCTGGCTTTTAACGGATGTATCTATCCTCCGAATTCAGGGTTACGAGTGTGACGTAAAAATTATTTTTGACATACTTGGTCTCGTCGATGCAATTAACATTAATGTCGAGGCCACTGTTGTCAATAAAAAATGAAAATTTTTTATAAAAATTTTACGTAATCCCGTACGAAGGGTCGTTAATAACAATTGGTAGCTTTTAGTCGCTCGTGAAAAAAAAAAGCATTGTCAGATCTTGTCCGGATTTTATGTTTCAGCGGACGTTCTAAAGTGTGTGTATGTAAACAGATACGCAGAGAGGCGATGGTCGCGCGAGGTATCTTGGAATTAGCATAAATTAATTAAACCCTCGAACCGTCACCAAGATCCCGACGACGTCGTCGCCATTGCCGTCGCCATTGCCGTCGCACGCGGTGAAACAACTTTTGCATAACGCCATTAGCGCAGCCCCGTGACGCCTTAAAAATTACAGACAGTTTATCGGACTTGTGCTCGTTAACTCTGAAAACTGCGTTAGCATTAACCCACTTTGATGCATGGGGGTCCCCCACCCATTTCGTTCGCTTCCCTCCAAAGATTTATACGACGCCGACCTCTGTGCGCACTAGCGCCGCGTTGCGGCAGTCGGTCGTAAACGATAACAAGCAGTCCTACGGAAAGAAAGGCCCGGCTGAACGATACGTTTGGCGAAAAAATACTGAAAACGATAATAAAAGTTTTGGACAATTTTCAATGCCACCGAAAATAACGAAAAGTTTTATAGAAAAATTATGTATCGCGTCAATACGCCACGTAGAGTTCGCCGTTGAAGAAAGCTCGAGAAGAGGCCGGGGTGATCTTGATCCGCCATCTTGAAAGCAAGTCTCACGATGACGTACGTATTTCTTGTGTGCAAGTGCTGGCGTACTGGCTGCAAATAATAATAATATCGATAACAAAAGCCTAGTCGCGTTTTGCATATCGAGATTTTTCTTTTCTTTCTCGAACTCCCATTATATGCCGGATAAACTTGGATTGACGTGCTGCTCGGGTTAGGCTTCAAGTGGGGGTTAGGTTGGGTTAGACCTGACTCTAACGTATAACCGGCGGACTGCATTCAACGGGCAGCGACCGTTGTCGCACACTGAGCACGCGAGCGTCTCGTTGATATCTTTACTCGAGCATCGATCCGGTACACACTCCCGTGATAAAGGAAACGATTTATCATTGGCCGCAGAATGAGATGAAGGGTATCGATATTTTTGTGATAACGTGTTAAGCTGACCTTAAGGAGATTCGTATTGTCATAACAGGATACGAAGGTCATTGGAAGAAGGTAAATTAAAAGAGGACGCAAGTCTAACGAATAAGTTTTCAGGAATTAACGAGTTATGGAAATTTTTTAATATGGCCGCTCGAGACGCTTCCTTCTGTTAATGTAGGAATAACAATTTGAAGGAGTAAATTTACGAGTCGGATGTTCCAAGAGCGACAGAACGAAATAAGGAAGAATATGAAGAAAAAAAAAAAGAAGTTGCCCTTTGGATGACCCTGAAAATAGATCACGTGAACTCGAGAGAATCACGTGTCGCCTGGCGATGACGTCACGGCTACGTGACAGTACTTAGTGTAAATGCAGGTTGGCAATGTTGTTTTTGCGAAAATGCCAACGTCGAGGCTACCGACTGTTGATTCCCTTTATTTTCCTTTTTAAATAGAAATCCATATTCTGGTTCATTTGATTCCATTTTTTTTCCCCCTCCTCGTTCATAGCAATCAGCGACAACTCTGAAAGCGCATCGGGAATTAACAAGCAGCCTCCATTATCGTATCGATAGAGGGCAGAAGGATAACGACTAATAATAGTAGGGAGTGAAGCTGAGTTGTGATACTACAAATTGGTTAATCAGTATTGCATAATGTAACAAAAACATATATGGATATACATATAATAATACTAAAAGACATACTAAAAATCCCAGGCAAAAATATCATGTTGTGTATAGGCTTGTATGAGATCCTGTACATTTTTTTTTATTTTCAAAATTTTAATATAAATTTGGACCTTTGCACCATTTTAATTAAACTAATAAAATTCCTACAGCGATTTCAGTTTTGTTCTCAAATAGCGATGTACTCGTGTCGCCAGCCTCCACGTCACTGAGTCTCTCAAATATGTAGTATCCCTGAGAAAATATACCGGGTGTGCTTCTGCAAACAAACACTCCTTACCACGATGACTTACACGGGATCCACTTATCCCTTGAACAGTACCAAAGTCGTGCGCAATCAACTTTGATAGATTCCCAAGTTCCCCAAGTCATGACATAACCTATATGTATAATCAATCCTGCAGGTAAACAGTTCTTGGCTGCCTCCTGGTTTTCAAACAAAATTATGCCAAAAAAAAACGTCAAACAAATTTACCGCTGATACGACGCCTCACGATACCCAATGACAAACAGTACGTAGACAGGATCATCGAACGAAAAAAAAATCACACAGCTCCACCACAAGTTACTGAACTCAACGATTCGATAAGCTGGAAAAGGCTACCAGACTTAGGAATGGCGAAAGTCCAGAAGAAAAAAAAAACAGACGTCTCAATCTCTCGTGGTAAAAATATCTCTCTCTTATGGCCATTTTACGATGCAACGGAACACGTAACGCGGCGCGATATTCAATTGTATTTTTCAAAGATTCCATTGGATCCTCAAATGTACCGTTGCATTGTAGAATGGCCATTAGTCTCGTGTCCCTTTTCAATAATTACGTAACAATTAAAAATAAAATATTCTACGCGACTGTTGTATCCATTGTCAATCTCTAGGATTGATAAGCGTCCAGAGTACTTGAGACGTGCGTCACGAGACGTCCGATTGAAAAGGGAGCTTTACTACTTACTGCTTAAGTAGTACAACAGAACGAATACGAAAGGCGGATAAGTAATTTCAATTAACAAATTGGTTAACTAACACCGAGCTACACGCGGATCGACCTTGTTTGACTTTCTGTACGATAACGCCGTGATTCTGGCTGAGTTTTCAAAAGTATAATCGCCCGGCGTATTAATTATAATGGTGAAGCCTTCGATGAAATCTCAGACTTACTTTGACAGTTCATTTAACGGATTTACTTATTTTTTCTCATCTCTTATCTAACTGGCAATTTCTGTGGTGTCATCCTGGTACTCACCCTTCTTTATTTCTCTCTCTTTCTCTTCCTCTGTCTCTGTCTCTCTTTCTCTTTCTTCAACACACTTATTCACCCTGTTTTCTTATTCGCATTTAAACACTCAACTCCATTTCTCAATTGCCACTAACAGTATATGTTATTATCTCTCCTCTATCGTTGCATCGATCGTTTTCGTGTACTTAAGGTCTGCTCGCCGTTATCGATATCGCGAACGATCAGTCCGTCGTAAAGTCCCTTTCACATTTAAGCACAGCCGTTCCCGTTCCAATAGGAAGCGACGACCGCAGTCGCGCATTCTGCATTTTAATCTTTCCGTAAAACGATCGATTGGAATATAGATCAGTAGATAATGATAATAGCAGTGTACAAACTATATAAAGACGCTATGACAACAGTATAGTAAGAAATACCGACTGAAATCCGTTCAGTCGATAGTTATGTCAATTTTTATAGAATCGTTAACGTAACGGAACAGTAAACGAGGTCGATTGAAAATTCGCCCAAATGTCGATATCATTTACGAGCACAAATATCGTACAGCATAATTCCAATAGTCAATCAATGATCGAATCGATTTCTTTGTTTTTTCTTCCTTTAACTTTACGTCAATTAATACGGTCGAATTGTTACTCGATTTCTTTTATAATCGCGATTAAAACTCCCTCCTTGACACTTATTATATTGACTTCAATAAACTTGTCGTGTGGATGACCTTTAGTCACTGTACACAATGTTCTGGGTTAACTGAACGACACGCTTATGCTATCCAGATTATTTGTCATTTCAATAATTTAATTATCACTTTCACAACGCTTTCTTTACTATACTGTTTAACCGAATGGCGACACTTATTTCTTTTCTCTTGTTTTATCTTTTCATCGTCACATCCATGAATTTTTCATAAATCTAACGATACTCAGTCTCTTGTCTAACGGCCGACGTCGCCACCACACGAGACGTCTCGTTCGGATGCCGCGCGCTGACTGACTGTACGAACAAAGCGACCTCTATAGATTCGCCGTTGAGACGCTGAGGGACGCCGCCATAAGATCTACGTCTGGCTCCGGGAACTGATTCGTTTTCTATTTTATATTTGCCAACGTACACTAAAATCCTAACATTACGCACGTGTTTACTCGTACGCTGTATATACATATATAAGCCCCTACAACAGAAAAGTTCCATAAACGTCCTGAAGATGTTCAACGGACAATACAAGTCCCATAGACGTCTTACCAAACATTCCTAGAACTTTTGTGCTGTATCGATGATATCTTCCTAGTCTAAGCAGACCTTAGCGCCTCAACGTAAACTCTAAACATGAAAATATTAATTTTGTAACCCCATAATATTCTTTTTAGGACAAAAATCTATTATAATCGACATAAACGATATCGCATTATAACCCAATAAGTTTCAGTGAAAATAATAATAATAATAATTAAATTTCTCAAAACAAAGTTCTGCCATAGCAACAATAATATTTTTCATTGCAATTCCTTCTTTGTGGGATAAAAATTCTTCCGAATGTCTTAGAAGTTTCTGTAATTTTTCATTGTTATTTAATAATCCACTTTAGAAGTATACTTTGTATTAGGAATAGTTATCACTGTTTACAATCAATGTAATACACTAAGCTGGTGCATTCTCGTGATTTATATATCGGTGCGTAGTATGTCTATATCCATTCTAAATATAGAATTTCAACGTAGGCTAAAGAAGTCCTCTTTACCTGATCGTATTAACCTAGTTCTTATCGATTCTCCCGCCGGGGTTTCGTTCGCGGACGGGAGTGAAATGAATTCCGTAGAAAAATAGATCCTTTGCATACTGGAATCAAAGGACGTGGAATGAACTGTGACCCTACGTAATAGCTGGATGATAATATACGCTGTGAGTATATTTTTCTCAAGTAAGGAAACAGATGAGTAACTCTTAAGCACATTTACAACAGTCTCGTGGCGCGGAGTGAGAAAAAGAAAGATTAACGATACCTCCATTACTCCCAGTATGCACGCTCCTCTCACGTGACATATGGATAATAATATGACATTTTGGATCCCGAGATAAATAAATCTCTCTTATGTCTCTTCTCGCCTATTTGTCACAAGGCTTCCTCGTGGATAAACGGTCTTTCAGGCGGCTCTTAGAGGCTTGACTGTTTTATGACTACCAATGTCAACAGAATGTTAGGTTAGGTTACGTTACGTTGCTAATTATTTATCGATCCTCGGCGCCAACTTCAAGGTGCACTTTTATTTAATTTGATTCTTTTTTTTTTCTTTATATTTGCTACAAACTTTTTTCAATATTTAAGGTTCACTGTACTGATTATTGTATCTTGACTATGGCGGTGACTCTCTTGCTTTTGACTCGATTCTCAAGCGCGCTATGGTTTATCGAGATGGAATGAGATCGAGATGAGGTGAAAGAAAAACAGACTGCCACTTTATTTCTTACGTGTGTAAATTATCGACGCCGAACCAGATGCGTTACGCACGTAACACCCTCCTGGTCGTTAAAACTCCGTCAACGCTAACTTCACTGGCGTTGAACTCGCGTACTACCAAGAATTTCTTACGAATTACGTGACGTAATATTTTTATATTTAAGTCTCGCTCGATCGTCTTATCTGATCGTTATTCTATACCTCACAAGAGCATCAGCTTTATCGTTCAAGCAATCAACAAGAACTTAAATCAGGATTCTGGGAAAAATTTGAAGAAATTCGAAAAACTCTGTTTAGTAGTAGGAGATTCCTCGAGGCCATAATATTCTTGATTATATTTTAATGATTCAATTAAAAGTTTAATAATAACTGTAAATAATTATATATATAGTTTCGTTGCCATTTTGAACGAAAAGCTGAACAGGAATGTTTCTCGGTATCTAATATACAAATGGCCGCCATATATTTTTGACTAGCGTTGTACGCACATACGTCACTTAAATGATACACGAAATCACAATAATGGGAATATAGAAAAGCGATTTTTAATTCAATCTTAATATTATTATTCATTCCCAGTTGAGAACATCTGACTCTCTGATAACTTTCTTATAGTTAATATATAGTTATATGTATATTGTATAGATACTACGTGAGTCTATTTCGCTACAGTAGAAGCAAAAGCGCGTGTTGCTGACATCTTAACTCCCCTCTAACAATAAGTACCAAACAGGATGTCTTCATGCTGGGACTTGGAGAATTTGACGTTTTGCGCAATTTCCTGTATTGGGTACATATCCTATAGTAAAGCCAATCTTTAGGACCTGAGACTAATAGTATTTAACGTATCACATTGTTCTAAAGGCAAAATGAATATAATGTTAAGACAATTAAAAGGAAGCTCTATTAAAAAAAAAAAATTTCTTTTATGTAATTCTCCCGTTGGCAAAGTGTACAGTCCGGATGGTCTGTTTTCTTTATAAAATTATTAATAAAGGGAAAAAAGCAAATATAATGAACATATAAAATGCGACGCTCAAAGCACGGAAAAAAAGACAATTATGGGACGAGCTTTTTTTCCAATAATAATTGTGGGTAGCCTGAAAAGGGGTTAAATGAAAGAATGTAAATTCATTAGAGTTACTTTGTCTAAAAAGATTAATTAAAACAATGTACCATTATACCGGTTCGGGAGTTGATTGAATTCATTTTAACTGCAACAATCAATTTATGTATATTTATATATATAAGCCGAAAAACGAACTATGACGAACGATTTCGTTATACATTCTGTAGGCAGATCCATTTCTGTGTAGGGTAGTCAATAATATTTCATGAACAACTGGAATCATCCCTCCGCTTCGGCTTTCATTTTGGATTATATCAATTCGGTTGCACGCGGCCATTGAAAATCCATTCAAAGTACTCCATTGTTGTCACAATTGAACTGCGTAACAATTCACAAGGAGTCTCGGATCCAGAGAGATTTCTGATATAAAATTTGATAAATTTTTATGAAAGTTAATCGTGAGTCCACTTAAAAAGAAGTTACCGTAATTCATATAAATTAGCCTAGACCGGCGTATACGTAACGGTATTAAAAAATTAATTAAATTATTAAAATTTCAATTCCAGATTATCACGATAACGAGACTGTCATGGAAATCTACGTACTTGTAATTAAAGTGCTCAGTACCACACGCTTGATCCAAGTTCTCGCAATGAATTAAACTTGACTAATCAACTTCTATGAATAAATAATTATAGGGGGACGAAATACGCAATGGCGGCCATGGCTGAATTGCTTGACTACGCGAGTTAATTTTTGCTGAAATAATGTTCAAACACCGTGTATAATCGGCACTGAAGGCAGAACAAAAGAGAAAATCATTTTTTGCTGCCGCGATGCAGTTAATAATTCAGTCGGCTTTTTTGTATTAATACGTTAATGTCATAAAGACTTGCGCAGTGGCAACTTTACCCTATAGGAGTTTGCGCATGCGCATTAAACACCAAGGGTGGAACGTCTCCTACCGAAGCATCTTCGAAGAGACGCTGTGTTTTTCGCGAATTACGTTCTACTCGACTAACGACTGCGTTAATTAATCTACGTGACATTACCTAATCTCCAAAAATCTCGTGAGTGTTCAGGAAGTATTGATCGAAGGCACAAACCTATCTTGGAACGACTGATTGTGAGACATCTCTGAATAGGAGTTTCTGATTGCCTGACTGGGCGGTGTCAGGTTAGGTTTCTGCGAAGCAAGTAAGTTATTTGACTCAATGTATGTTTTCAATCTTTTTTCTTAAATTTTAAAGTCTTTTTTACTTCACTTACAACAATAACTTCCATTACTGTTTATTTACTTACAAACAACGAGTCGCAGTTTTATACACACGTATATGCAGCTTCCATTGTTTCCAGTGCCAGAAATTCATAATACAACCTATCATCTTTATTCCTTTGATCTTTTATAACCTGTGGTGTTTTTGATCAATTGAAACTTTAAACTTGTTTTTCTTTGATTAATGTCAGCAAAGTCGGGTCTGGGCTAAATTGGAGAACACGACTCTTTGAAGTTTTTTTTTTTTTACATGTAGTCCTTCAAGAAGAAATTGTATTCTGCATTTTTACCGTAATTTATATATATATATATATATATACAGACGTACTTAGGTATATTATGTAAGAGTATATTTGGAACGCAGTGTGTCCAAATTTGAAATTGATAATAAGGACAGGCCAACGAGCTTTTAGATATGTGATGCGAGAGAAAAGTTTATCGTCATTGAAAATTACCGGAATTATCAAGCTTGCGGTTTAATTTATTTCCATGTTTATTTTACGTATTTATTATCATTCGTGCTCCCCGCGATAAGCGCGATCTCATTTCTTATTCCTTCTATTCCTTTATCCGTTGTTCGATTTTCAACTAATTAGTTCAGCGGCCTCCGGTAAAGAATGGCAAAATAGAAAAAAAGTAAAGGGAATAGAATATCCCTGGAAATTCGTTTCATTGTTCGGAAATTGCCCACCTACTCTCCAAGCCTCCATATTGTTAGCTATATAGAACGATCCAATGAAATAACCGCAAAATAGCATTGTTTTCCAGTTTGCCAATCGTGGGAAATTGCCAATTTGCCAATAACCAAGTAAACAATCTATACGCAAGTTTTATAGAAAAAGGGAAAAAATTCACTCTGTATGAAAATGTAATATTAAAATAATAAAAAATACATGGATTCATATAACATCCGTACTAATTACTTTATCGGCTTTACCATCGCTTTGAAAACAGTTGATACCACAATATATATGTATATATATTCAGTATAAGATTGACGCCGAATCGTATAAATGGAATACAAATCGCATAGAAGTAAATGAAAATACATTAATTCACAGTCCCTGCCATTTAGGGACAATATTTAGTACGAGACCAGTGTCAAAAAAATATCACAAAAATTATCTAATCTCGAAGAAGAGACATATGGACTCTAATACGTACTCAAATGCCCAATGATTCATGGGAGAAAAAAGCCACGAAATATTTTTCCCTTGAGTACAAACAAACATTCGAAATCTGCAGCTATCTGTGTTCCGTAGATAAATATATTCGTTCTACAGGGTGTACTAAAAATTCTTGATACCGTGATCATTCGTAAGTCGTATTTCAATGATTAATGTCGATGACGAACGATTGGCCGAAAATGATGCTAGAGAAAAATATACATACATCCTATATAAAGATATTTGTTTCAGCATATTAATATCCGTCAACCTGGCGAGCCTGACGAGTTGCGTCTCGACGATGATGGACGACGAGGAACAGGAAGAGCTACGTTGCACCGGAAGTGATGTAGAAATCGAGGAATACACAGACACCGAGGAGTCGCCATATGCCGCTTATCAGCCGACAGATAAACTTTTCGACACGGATCAACCTGGCTGGCAAAAATTTGGCTTTTTGGCCACCCTCTGCACCGTCATCGCCTCGGTTACCACACTCATTATCAGCTTCCCACTTTATCTTGAAAGTGTCAGCGCTGTTTCCAACGCCTACACAGGTATCGATTCATCGATGACACAAGCCAGGATGATAAAACACCTGTTTTATAAGATAAAAGCAATCCTTATCGTACCTGGAATTTCTAATCTTTGACACCTGATCATCTTTTGTACAATTAAAAACCCATGTACCTTTTTGCTACTTTATGACATACTTCAGATCCGGTTTACTTCTGCAGGTCTTACCTTTACGGCCCTCTTATCAGCTTGTATATTGGGGATGGTGTGCTTCCTGGTGGGAAGGGTTTCACCGCCACCACCTTTAATCCCTAACAGTATGCGAGTGAAGATAGCGCGATGCGCCCTTATGAAAATTGCCACTCTCTACGCCCTGGCTGGTGTCTTCATTACTCTGTCCCTGGACCAGAATAGAGTTCTGTGTCATCTTCAGGACCCCATAAAAGGGATCACCCTTGTCTTTTCGTTGGTCTACTATTTTTTCTTCTGTCGTAAAAGTAAGTCACCTTAATTTACCTTGTGTGGATGCTCAATGGATGATGTTTATATCTGAGGGTGAATTAAGGGCTGGTTTACATATTAATTATTTATTTTGTTCCAGTGATGAGTCTTCAGCGCATCTTCTCCACTACTACTATCATAGTGGGTCTGTTTATAAGTGTCGATTATGGTCTTTGTGATGAATTTCGTTGTCGAGGTCGTGAAGTCTCTGCGCACACAGCATCCATGAGAGGATCCTGGGGCACCAGGGCGGTATGGACCTTTGTATACGTCGGTGCCCTGGCGGCCTTTGCTATGGTCTTCACTATGTTGGAAAGTCATTATAATACTGGGGTGAGCTATATTTAAGGGCTGTTTTCTTTCAGATATTTTTAAGATGGTTTTTCATTATTTTGCAGCAACAAAACGTCTGTCAGCTTCTCACTACCCAGAACAATTCCTTCCTGTATACGGTGTCCAGGTTGGTATCATCTAGGGATATTCGACGTAGGGGATCCGAAGAGGAGGGTGGACGTCTTCTACATGTTACCGATCCGGATCCTTCGATCAAGCCGAAGACTTACCCTAAACCGCCCATTATGCGAACGCTGTTCCATATGCACGTTATCACGTTCCTTGTTATCTTGGCGTTTAGCTGGTTGGATATTCTACCTGGTATCGGAAGGGTTTGTCTTCGATTTTTTATATACGAAAGTTGTGGACTTTGGGATTTTTTATTGTTCATTTTGCTTCTTAATCTCAGGGTCTTTCGCCAGTCGAACTTTACAAGACTATTCAGCATGGCCTACGCTGTCACTTTCGAGGTGGCAACACTTGCTCCAACGTTTCCGGTCATGGATGGACCTTCCTCTTCTCCTACGTCGTCTTCGCCATCTCCAGTATGAACTTCCTGGCTATGACGGAAAGTGCAGTTTTTACGGTGGCTGCAGCTACCGTTTCGCTACCCCTATCTGGGATTTGGTGGAGTATTTACAAAATGGACGTCGGCGTGAATGGAGGTGAGTATTTTTGAATTTCACAAAGTCAGCCGCCAGGAAAGACGTAATAAACATTAAAGGCATAATACATAAAAATAAACATTTTTTTTATCTATTATCATTCTGTCCCTTTCATCTGTCAAATTTACAATTGTTTATTTTTCTCTTATTATGCCAACAAGAAATATATTTAGTCACCTTATTAAAATATCTAATAACTAAAGAGGATCAAAAATATTCATTGTAACAGGTACCATCTCCTGGTCACCTGGTGTAACCGGCGAATTAATCTGCGCCTTACTTGGACTTCCCGTTGTGCTCCTGGGACTTGGACTTTTAGTAAGGTCTCACTTCAGGGACACCCAGCTACCTTACCAGAATATACAACCTTCGGATATCCAACGGGAACCTTGTCACAGATGAATCATGCAGAAAGTCAGATTCCGTCTGTCGCACTTCGTCCCGATCCCACGAAAGTAAAATACCAGGGAGAAGAATTAATAAATAGAACTTTAGTCTCAAGGGACGAGGGCAGACGAGTACCAAAGTGTGAAAAAGGCATTTCCAAGGTTCAGGTGTCGTATTTCTGGCAGCTTACACCACGCGTCTTACGAGAACGACGAGATATGAGCAAATAATGCAAAAAATAATAACAAGAAAACTGTTTCCTATGTATTAAAAAAAAAGGACGTCCATCAAGTCACGTTATTGCCAATTTATATTTTATTTTGATAACGAAAATATTTTATATTTTGGATGATGGTTGATATCGGTACTTATAACACTTGCTAGTACAGTATGAGAATTTCACGGAGACACTAGCTGAGGTACTGAAGTATCCTGCACCAGGTATACCTTATACGTGCTCTTTATACACAGAGCCATTCAGGCTAAATGTACAAACTGAAGTTAGCCTGTCTGTCTGATCTCCATGGTAAAGCTAACTTCAGTTGGTACATTTTTATTAAATAATTCTATCGATAAATAACTACCACGTATATATATGCCTTCATTATACACAGCAATACGGTTATTGTATAAGGTATGGTCTGTTCATGCTCTTTTTATACTAATAACGTTCTTGTCTCTATTCTCGTTCATGTTTGTTTTTTAATTTTTTTCTTACAACCTCTTGCTGGGCACTCGGCACTTACTTGGATCGTGTCTCCTTAAATTCTCTAAGATAAGCGCAACGTATTTGCCAAAGATAAAAAGACAAAAATATTTATTGCTACGAATCGTAGGGCTCCTCAGTATTATTGTGACGCTACGCCCGCACGTATGTCTCTTTGTGTCACATGAGATGTTTTATATAATCGTAAGTGTAAAAGCAGCTCTGTATAGTCTTAAAAGTTGCACAAGAGCATTAATAATACACGACGAATCAAGGAGACAGAAATTTTATCCGTTTTATGTACATATACGGACTTAGGGAAATATTATTAATTTTAATTATTGTAATTAATCATTAATATTTTAATACAGCAGGTATCATATTTTCGAGTAATTTAGAAGAAAATTTAATTTAACGTTTCATCACTTTATTACTCGTTGAATCATGTTTGGAATGTTTTTTTCTAGCTTTACTGCTTTTCTTTTATCACGTTTTAACGCGAAGATTAAATTATTCAAATAGTATGAATGAAATCGTTAAGTCACGTATCCATGATGCAATCACGCAAAACGGAATGACTTTCTTGTGCCAAATTTTTCGTGTCAACGACGGTTCCTGGTTATTAGTACGTAACGACCGTTGCTGTCGCATTAATGCGCAATTTAACTGAAACTATACAATATTTATGTAACGTGCGAGGGGAGGAAAGGGTTAAAATAAAAAGAAGAGGATAGAGAACCGAAAAGCGTCCTGTCGCTACGTTACAATTATTATTGGTATGAATAACTATTAGAGAATTGTTTAATTCGATATAAGAGAGAGAGAGATTATAAACACGTTGAAAATGCGCCAATGGTCATTCCACAGCGAAGATATAAATACGTCCAAGATTTTTTATAATAAAATCAAAAAGTTGAAAAGAAACGATTGACACTGAACGATAAGGAAGAAATAAAATAAATACTGATAAACAATTCATTGTACCGTAAATTGAGAAAAAAAAGAAAGAAAGAAAAAAAAAAGTGACGAATCGACAAAAAATAAAAGAATTTTAGATTTTAGACTGTCCAATTTTACTGGACGTATGTTGTGTATACATAGGACTTATTAGCATGTATTTAATCGTGCAATTTAATTTTTCATTTTAACAGTGGGAACGTAATTTCCCAAAAACTGACGAAAGTCTGCTCAATGCGCGCTAAAAGAAATAATCAAACACGCGCGTCTTGATTATTTTGGAGGGGGAATAAAAATATACAAAAACAATAACACGCCAATCCACAGTCTTTACTGTAACGAATCGTCCGTAACAAGACGGATGAAGAAACGAAAAGAAAAAGCAAATAATTCCTAGACTCGATGTTAAAAGTTGTTGAATCGTTGTAAAGTTGATCGATAAATAATCTAATCCTGTCCTCCGGCGGTAAAAGAAAATCGCAAATCGATCCTAGGATACGCATATACATTTTCTAGTGCAAAATGTCATGTATTTTTACATTTATTCTGTTGCTGTCGATACACAAGCGACGTCCGTACGTGTCATTATATTTAACGTATAGTAATTCGAGGACCTGTGGGCTTTGTAATTTTGACATATTCATATTATCGCCAAAGACGTTTCGTAATTCTTGACGTCTTACCGGATAACAAAATGGCCGATTTAATATAAGTGGCTTTTAACAGCCAAGGCGCAAGTATGCTTAGGGTTAGAAAAACACTTGTTCAAAGTTTCGTGGACGGTGAGATCAATTTTGAGAATAAAAGATGCCGGCGACCGTCAGACGTTCTTAGAAAATTAATTTCTAAAGGCAAGCATATTCGTACAATATATCTTATGGTATATATTTGTTATGTTATATTGAATAGAATATATCAATTTATTATATTGCAGTTATATCGTTATCATTTATATATATATATATATATTTATTATTAAGTTTACTGTCTTTCTGTATACTTTTGTTAGTGTGCTCAATTGTAACGTATACTTGTTCGTTTTAATATGTAATTCATTCTCTGTGTGTATTAATATAATTGTATAAAAAAGACATAATCGATATATCGTCTCGATTATTACACAAGCCAATCTTAAACGATATTGTGCGTGAAATATTAGGTTATTTTTTTTAACTCAAATTTCGTATCCTTTTTGCAACGCTTCCTTATATACTCATTTTCTTCTCCATATATGTATATTCATTTGGATATATTATATAGATCATTGATTTTGAGTCTGTCGAAATTAGTCGAGTGCAACGATCTGACAATAAAGCTATAACTCTTTACTAGCTGTACCATATGTACTATCTACATAGTTTTTCCGCTCAAATGCACAACTTGAATGTGATTTTAATATAGCAATCAAATGGACGTTCTAACTTCAAGTGGTGTCTGTGAGCTGAATAACCTGGTGTATACATATATATATATGTATGTATATATATATATACATATACAGTGTGTTCATCTGTTTAAAATTATCCCTTAATACTGGCTTCATTTTGTACGTA
>JARQSV010000690.1:305943-321879 GCA_030142285.1 Calameuta idolon | reverse complement strand
TGTATATATATATATACATATACAGTGTGTTCATCTGTTTAAAATTATCCCTTAATACTGGCTTCATTTTGTACGTAATACCAATTAACTCAATGATCAGACTAACTTCAGCTAGTGGGTTTACTTGCCTAGCTCTATATATAAGGCCAACATTCTTAAAATACAAAAGCAATAATACCTTTAAAAAATAATTCTAACTTTGTGAGTCCGACTATCAAATTACTATTATACATTTATCAGTGACGATACGAATTATTTCGAGTGGTTATTATTTCTGTACATACTACAAATTAATTCAAACTTTTGAACACTTCTGCTTAGCTCGGTTTTAGAAGATTACTATTTTTTGTGAAAAAAAAAAATTGAATCAATTATAATCTAATTGCCCCCAGTCTAGCCGTTTTATGAATATTTCCAA
The DNA here is from genome assembly GCA_030142285.1 of Calameuta idolon. Classification (NCBI taxonomy): domain Eukaryota; kingdom Metazoa; phylum Arthropoda; class Insecta; order Hymenoptera; family Cephidae; genus Calameuta; species Calameuta idolon. The sequence goes on along the minus strand of JARQSV010000690.1, from coordinate 321,461 downwards.
TTCTATCCGAAAATTTTTTACCCTCGTAATAATACTCATCGTAATACACAGTCGTTAACCAATCAAAGTTTAATTTCGCTGCTATTCTCTGACTGTACTCCGACGTGAAGACGCCAAAGGCAACTTCCGGAATTGTATCACGATTAGTCAATTCCTTCCCTATGGGAGTTTTCCTGCATTTCTCATTGCGAATGCAACGTGCCAATTCCAAGGAAGCTTCAACCACTCTCTGACCAATTGAACAACCTCGATACCTGGAATCCGTGCCTACGTAGAAGATCTCCATTGTACCAGACACACCGTACTTCTTGAAAAGATCAACACTGGATTCGATCTAAGAAGAAAACATAATCATTTCCTACCTACAGTTAACCTAAAAATAATAAAGTCATTCGTACCACGTAAAAATATCTGGCACGAGATTAGATTATCGAAACTAAGATATTCTTAAGATCATCAAATTGAATTCAACCTTAATTGCCAATTAAGTGTCAGTTGACTTACGTTGTCCAAAAAATTTATTAGTCCCAAGCTAGCTTTGCATTTTATATTGTTCTCCACGAATGTTTCCAATGGATCCTTTCTCCCATTCGTCGATACCATCTGAATCAGAAAGATAAGAGATTTATATGTGGAGTTAAGAAATTTTACCATTTTTATATTTCACATCGTTATTGTACTCGCGTGTAACTTGTTGAACGCTGCTGCTATCACTCGGTCGGTATTGACGTCTATTGCTACGACGCTGCAGCCATCTTTGATCACTTCCCTGAAGACGAGCTGCATCTCTTCCGCTGCGCCAGACTCACCGTACATGTCTACGCCTAAGGCAATGCATTCCTGGTACATGGAGCATTGCTGCACAGCGATGGCCTCTTCTACTCTGTCGTCGGTAAGGCTGACGTACTTGACGTCACCATTTGGGTTTTCGCCTATGTAACTGTACATTTTTTGAGGACTGCAAATTAGACGTATCAAGATCAATCCTATTGCTGGTGGTTAAATGTCATTAAAATAATTATTAGAGGGTATTTTTGCTTGGAGCAGAATTTATTTTAGTATTTTGATTTTATTAAATATATTAAAACTGTTACGTAAATCTGTACTTTATGCAACCGCGATTATAATAATTTTTGGAGACTCGATGTCGAATATTTACTCCGACTTAGACTGTACGTAAACACAATGGATCGAAATTATATGACAGTTTTGGGAAACTTTTTTAGGATTTCAAAATCTAACATTTACACTGTATGGGGTTCCGCACTATACTGCAGTAGTCGCTACATTTATCTACGATTCGTGATGGATAAAACCACTTAACCCTAATCAGTAAGAAACTACACGACTAATTTACACGATTGCATCTATATGTAACCAAAAACTGCGCACTTTAAATTGCACTACGTGGTGTATTAAATATGAAAATTTTATACAATTTTTTTACAGATACTTCTTTTAACAATCTTATTGTGTTATTGAGAATACTCGCTACCCGCATCGAAATATATGTATGACCATGCGTCCCAGATAAGAATTTTAAGGCAGTATAACTTGGTCTAGATCACGTCTGATAACAATGTATGTATGCAGCGACGTTTTTTTTCGGTGATTTAAAAATACTTTTAATTACACGAAAAGTTTTATTATAAAATAATAAGCCTGTATCGTTTATGAGAAAATATTAAAATTTATTTCTTCAATTAACAATTCAATTTTACTTGATAGCTCATTTCCTCGGTGATTTATTATTTATTAGAGTTATTATATGAACATTTTTCTTTTAAGCCACAGATTCATTCATTTTATATACATCCTCTGTCTCTGGGTTTTATCGTTTATTATGACAATTTCCGGAATTTCATGAAAATCTTATCAGTAGGAGATTCGAAAGAGACTCGAAAGTCAAACTTACCTCATTTTGAGAAGTTACCACATGCTTGGTAGACTAGCAAAACAGTACTGGCTTCGGTGACCCGTTTACGTATCGACTTAGTTTATTATATTAGAAGCCTAACCCTGATTTCATAATCCACGTATGCTACGTATATGAAATATATAGATTACAATTCTTTCATGCTAATGAATCTTATCATACACCAGGCAATTTTTTATTTGAATTTCATCATCTTATCGTCAAGGTCAACTAGATTGATATAGATATTTGCATCCTCCATTATAAGATCCACAAAGGATCCACCAGTGGGATTCAGATGTGCAAGACATAAAAATTCGTAGTAGATGTAATTAAAGGACTTTTAACGAGTACAACGTATATATTAAATAATTTGAGTATACATATATGATTGTGATTAGCAAGTTAATGATGACAATCGGTGATGGTAGCAATGTCTCAAATCTATATGTGAGATGGCACTGGCATCAATGATAAATTAATATGATGATTAAATAAAAATAACTAAATATCATTAAGAAACATGAAAGTAGAAAGTAATTATAAAATATTTTTTTTCATAAGGAATTATTTTGATCATTATAATTTTCATCTGTCGGTCAAAAGCACTAAATCTATTTGTGCAATTGACTGTGTATTATTTAATTAACGATTAATTAACCTCAAATTATTCGATTCATTAATTCTTCAGTCTTTTGGCCACCAAGGCACAACTTTTGTGAGTCTCGCCTATTCTCTCACTGAACTTTTTACCTCTGAATTCAAATCGATCGTAACTAACCTCAGCCAATGTTTCAAAGCCTAATTTGAGAGCGATCTTTTTCGAAAAATTCGAAGTCATAATTGCAGACGATAAACTAGGCACTAATGACTTATTAGTGATGGTGTCATCGTCGTTGATATATACTGGCGTCTTAACATTCTTTCCTCTCTTCAGTTCTCTGCCAATTTCCAAAGAAGCTGCAACGACCAGCTCGCCGATTCTTCTCTTGGAGTAATCAGGTAACGTAGCCAGGAACATAATTTCGAGGATGCAGTCCACATTGTAATGCTCGAAGAGATTTATTTCGGAGTCAACGTCGATCATGAAGTCAACCAGAGCCTTGGATGATTCATACTTGCACTTCTGACTGAACAGTTCAAAAGAACTTTTTTCCGAGTTCAAAGGCCGCGTCTAAAAATTACCAAAAAAAATTTGATTCGATAAAAATAATGATAAAAAAAAGAGGCTCTTTCTTTTATTTACCTGAATCTTATTAAAGGCAACAGAAATAACTTGTCCGGTAGGAACGTATATGGCTACTACACTGACTCCATCTTTGGCGGCATCCAAACACAGTTCCTCAAGTTCCTCCATAGCACCAGGTTCCTCCGTGATCTCTACGCCCTTGCAAACACTTTCGTTCTTGAAAAAATTTTCTCTTATCACACGAAGAGCACCGTCCAGGGTCTCGCTGGTCAATGATTCAAATTCCACGTTCCCATCATCCATGGAACCCCATAAACGGTAAGACGGCATTCTTTTACGCGCACTGTGGAAAGATCGAAACCTTTGTCATGGTCAAAATTCAAAGCAACAATTAAAAACATTCTTTAAAATTCAAGAGAAACTTTTCGTTTATTCCAAGAAAACGACATTACTACGTCCCCAATCACACGGTTATACGCTTTCATTCGTAACAAATCAAAGGTCGAGCCTTATCGAAATAGTATTTTTTTTTCTACACGTTTTCAAATATTCTACGATAGGATTTAATATGACATTTTAAATAATATCCAATGAAAAATATATAATCGCTTTCACGGACCTCATAATGAAAACTTTGGTAATGCAGACAGTTTGTTAACCCGTGACTGACTTTATTACACTGACCACTTGTTCAGTCTACATTACCAGCTGAGCAACGTATGTTTCCTACTACGTATAGATATACATATGCGTATAACAGCTACACAAAGCTGACCTTGTATTCATATATAACCATCCGACCTGATAAGCAACAACCGGATAAATTCACGAGTTGGTATTGGGCAAGTTGCCGTCACAAGTTGCCATATCATTGTATGGACATGTGACTAATACGTATATATAGATTATATCATGGTTATATTACACACACATGTATATATATATACACATATATATATAGTATCACTGTACCGACTGAACTTAGCCCATTTATTTGATCTCTGCTTTAGAACCAAACTTCAGGCGGCTCAGTGTACTGGAGAAGAATGTTGTACAGCATAGTGTGATCAATAAAGGATAATATACACGCTGGTGAAGCAGATATCAAATAAAATTTGTATAATCTAATTGTGTAACAAGCATGGATATTGGAATATAAGTGTAAAATGTGAAGATCAGAAAAATTTTGTCGTGTACTGTACGTGCTTTAATTCGCGGGAAATATCAAATCTGGTCAGAAAAGTTACTGACCCGACGTACAAATTGTCTAAAACCGCGTTCCACAAATATCACCTAAAGGAATTCGCCTGGTGATAAAAATAGAATATTCAGAAGACGCCTAGGCGGCAAAAAAAATTTGCCTGTGTATTTCACTTAGACGAGATACATCTTGTTTAATGCATGAATGTCATCTCGTGAATAATAAAAATCAGCGGACTGTGATGGTAAAAGCAAAACACGAACTTAATGAACGATGTGTGTCAATTTACGTAGTTTGTAGAATGTATGCATCTATCTATATATATAGATATTAAAGTATTGCGTAACACATTAATAACTCTGGAAGGCTAACAGAATGTTGAGTAGTATAAAGATCTTCGAATGCAGCAATTGCTTCGATGGCAATAGACAATTTCTGTAGCAATGCTGCTTATATTAAAGAAAAAAAATGTGTATTGTACTTATAAACTGTCACTTACCTGACTAACGACGTCTCATCGATGCGCGCTATGATCTTGCGACGTTTCTTTCGCGTTCGCGAGGTTTCAAATGTCATGCACGTAGCGCCTTTGTTCTTAAATTATCTCGCAAGTACTTCTATAATTCAAGACTGAATTTCTTTTGTGGTGTAACGTTTCTGGGCTATTGTATAACATGATAGAAATATTCGTGGAAAAGTCACTTCAGGTAATTGTTCGTAATAGACGATTTGTTGCCGGGAGTAAATAATGCATTTAAACTGAAATCGGAACAGTGGCTCCATCTGTGGTAAAACGCGCGAAAATACGAATAAAATGGCTAATGCGCAGTCGCGGTCCTTGGTTCTGTAAAAATAGACGACTGGAGAAGGTTGAGTTAATGAGAAAAGGTACTACTCGTATAGGGTCGTAAAAGTTAATCTCGTAACATGTAAAAGTGTAAGTTTATTCAATCTACAGGATAATCTTACATTTATTTTGAAGCATTATACTTTTTATATCGATATATACTTTGATATACTGTGTTTTCCTTTTATACTATTTCTAGAGCCATTACAGAGCATACATGATTGGGTATTAAATCCTGAAATATTGAATGGCCACGATCGTCTTTGAATCTTAATAAATCATATTTCAGAATGGATTTCATGTTGATTTTTTCAGCTACGCGTTTCGAGTATGGCGATGTGTATAAACCGAATATCAGACCGATATCTTTAATCTTTTTCGATTGTTCAAGTCCAGATAATGATAAGACTTTAGCCAGACCCAATTTTCGATGATTTTTGTCGACGGCAATTATACAAAATTCCAATGCAGCTTTCACGTGTGGATATCGATTAAAAATATCAGCCTCGTCCGATATAATTGCCATATAATTGAAATAATCAGCAATCACTTTTGTTTTCTGTTTTATTTGCCCGTAAAAGGACGTAGCACCTTCCGATCCGTTTGGCCTTTCAGTCAAAATTGTCACGTTGACTCCGACAATCTTGTTCGATCCCTTATGAATAATTACAGGACAAGGCGATCGCTCGAAGGCAACGGCAACCAGGAGATTTTCGTCTTCTTCGATGAGCTTCTCTTCTTCTTCGTCAAAATTTTTTCCAGCAAAGATACACTTGGCGATCGATTCTTCGCGATTAAAATTCTTTCCAAGAAATTCATAGATTTCTGGAAGTTGAGATTTATTTGCTAATTTCAGGACGTATCCTTCCGGCAGCTGAATAGATCCTGTAGATTCCATACCAGTTTCTTTTCCTGAAGAGATCGATTAGTTTAAACTATTTCAAAATCAATTGTTTAATTATTCTCGGCTTTAAAAGTTTGGCATTGAAAATTATTCGTATCTAGAATAATTCCCGGCGAACAGAATATTGTTGCATGGAAGGTATACGTTAGCTGGAACGTACCTCTCTGTTATGTAACATCAATGTACCGGGTGATATCATATAAATGATGAAACACGGCCATTAATGTGCACTTTATACATATGTAATATTCTGTTTGCTGGGTCTGAGCTATCGGAAAATGATAAAAAATAAAATTATACCGAAAATACTATAGGAAATTCATATTCTAGCATCACTTAATATATCTTATCTCTCCTATGTCCTCAGTAAGAAGTTTATCGGAGATTAATGTTAATTCGATGATTATCGTTCAATTATAAATAGACTCCTCCATTAGCTTTAAATGTAAAAATCATAACTCAAATGCAGTCACAATTTAAGAATACAATTTAATACGTACCAATCTGAATAAAGAATAAGCTAGGTTAGATAGATTAAGTACAATTTATCGTGACTCAAAGAAAAAATAAAATGCCAAGAGCTCTCCAGCATTCCAATGCGTATAGCTGAAATAAAAAAGTTGCATCAATCACCTAAAATATATATTTAATTACAAAAGTGATTCAGTATGTTATTATTTCATAGCTATATTAAATTCACGTTTCTACGTTAAAAGGAGATGGTCAAGGAGAAATTGCTCTTAGTACGCAATGATGTTACCCCGATTATAATTGAGTATTCTCTCACCCTGATGCTCAATAGAGTTCCAACGTTTTCTTCGTGGGCATAGTATATGCAATGTATGTATGTCTAATACAGCCGGTTTGGTAGTGAATTCGCACGCGGCCCGCGTTGCAGCCAGTCGGCCATGATGCATTTTCGAGGCGCGCAGCATAGTGCGCATGCGCGCAAACCGCGCAACAACAAAATAAGATGGCCACCCAGCGAAACAAATAGAGCGCCGTCGTAAATAACAAACCGTCCGAGGGCGTTTCAGCGGTGAACTCCGCGTGTATTGGGCAGGTACGTTAGTCGCGTGGCCGGGCTAGTGCCAGGGCTTAGGGCGACAACGTTATTCTTTGTGAAAAGAGAAGCCAGAGTTATACTTACGGATAGAGGAACCGACCGGGTATCTACGGTCGTTGGATGCGTCACGCGCGTGTACCAGCCACACGAAACAACCAGGGAAAACCAGTGGATCAGGTATCCTTGTCGACCTCATCGTCGTCGGCATGTCCCCACGAAGAACAAGTACACGAGTTCAACCTCGTCGGCTGGCCTAGCTCCGGCTGCTAGTCTCGTCTCTCGGGCCGCCTGGACCACAGCATGAAGGAGATGCTTGGAGGGTGCTGCGTGTGTTCTGATGAGCGGGGTTGGACTGAAAATCCGCTGGTGTATTGCGATGGACAGGGATGTACTGTCGCTGTTCACCAAGGTATGTTTCAAGTTATTTGTAGGGCCATCAGCTGTGATGTTCTTTCTTGTTGGGATGCTGTGGTTCTTGCTGTTTACTCATTTTAGGTTTTGCTGTTGTAGGCTAGCATGGTTTGATTGATGGTATTCAGCTATGGTATTTTTGTAATACATTTTATTTGTAGATTATAAGACATACTGAAGCATCTTATTATGTGAATAACAGTGAGATAAATGTTTGGAAAAGACTGATAATAGATCTTGATAAGTTTTAATTATCGATAGGTAAAATATGAATTATCTTATTCTTATTTGATAACTGCAATAAACATTGTTGACTAGCATATTTAACTGAATGTAAATTAATAGAACTATATGTTTATTATTATCAGTATCAATGTATTATATTTTTCTGTGTTGTGCTCATCAAAGTGTATTGTATAGTATCAAAATATATAAGCCTAATGCTTTACCCCCTACTGTCGTAAAAGGGACCACCTCTGTGATTCTACTATTAACGCCATTTTTTCAGTATGACAATTGAGAAAAACATAGAGCTATGAGAACAATATAAATCTTGCTACACCATTGTGTGTATCATATTACGATATACTTATGCACTAAAAAAGATTAAAAATAACTTTTTTCTAATTTATTACTCATAAATTACTATTTGAATTTTTATCATATTTTTACTTATCAGCATATTTTATAGATTAAGTTTAATATTATACTTTTTATAACACAACTCAGCAGGTGCATCAATGAAAGTGTTTTTATTTATTTACAGCATGCTATGGTATTGTCACGGTACCAACAGGACCGTGGTACTGCAGAAAATGTGAGTCACAAGAGCGCAGTACACGCGTGGTAAGTTACTTTTACCCCTTATTAAGTTATTCTCTTTTAATATAAATATTACCTAATGATACCACACATAAAAAATCAGTGACCTTAATTCATGACTCATGGTTTCTTCAGAAGCCTTTAAGTCTACTATTTACTTGAGGAATTTGCATCAAATAAAAAGAAGTAGGTCAGGGTTCAACAAGCATTCTATGGAGTAAAAAATATGGAAAAAACACTCTAGCTTTTAATTTATATGTAAGATGTCGGATGTAGTAATTGTGTGGTTGCAATGCAAAATGTTGGAACAGCGTTGCGAGTTGTGTCCGAGCCGAGATGGAGCTCTTAAGAGGACAGATCAAGCAGGCTGGGCTCATGTGGTATGTGCCCTCTACATTCCAGAGGTACGCTTTGGAAATGTTACCACGATGGAGCCTATTATACTACAACTCATACCTTCCGAAAGGTTCAGTAAAGTGAGTAATCGACTCAGTATACAAAACTATAAAAAGAGATATTGTTATTAGTTTCCAATGGATATAAACACCTGTTATTTCAGACGTGCTACATTTGCGAGGAGCAAGGTCGTGGAAGCAGGGCAAACGTGGGAGCTTGCATGCAGTGCAATAAGACCGGTTGCAGGCAACAGTTTCACGTAACGTGTGCGCAGGCTCTAGGTTTGCTCTGTGAAGAGGCTGGCAATTACCTGGACAATGTAAAATATTGCGGGTATTGTCAGCACCATTACTCGAAGCTGGTTAGTAAATCGAAGGTGATGTTTCTGTATGCGCGTGTATCGGTCGTGCAACACATAGTCTTGTCAGTACTGTTGATTCGGATGCATAATAACAAGAAGGGCAATGACATATAATTCCAGAAGAAGGGCGGCAACGTCAAGACGATCCCACCATACAAACCAATACCAGCGGACAATGGTTCATCGGATTCCTCGCCGGAGAAGGAAGCGGAGACCCCGATGAAGTCAACGTCTACTAGTAGCAAGCGGAAAAGTTCGAGCTCCAAGTCGGCAACATCGAGCTCAAAAAGCAAGTCTAGCGCTAGTCCTGGCCTAGAGATAAACGGAGTCGCCGACGACAAGAGCGGTAGCGGTCGTAACACGCCCAAAGAAAACTCCGCGAATTCAAGTAAATTCACAACTTCCAATTTCGTAGAGACCGTTGTCACCCAGTCAGAGAGCGTATTCGGCCACGAAGGCACCGCCGTCACCGTCAAGTCCTCCGGATCTAATTCAAATTTGATTCACAAGAGCAGCAATCAGTCGAAGTCTAGTTCGTCGTCCTCTAGCAAGTCCTCGGGTCATTCGAGTAAAAAAAGAAAGACTGGCGCGAGGACACCTACTGTCATCAGTAACGATAATTCGAATCACTCGATTAGCTCTGAAGCCAGTGGCTCGGTTGTCGTTGCTGTTAGCTCTGTTGTTCAGCAGACTGTCACTTCCAATCAAACAGTACAGCCGACTGTTACAGAAGCCACGAGTCTCAGCACAACGACAGAACCTGAAAAATCTAAGAAGGTACTAACTTCACTCCGAACAATAATTTCAAATTTCAAATAATAATAAAACCGCTTTGATGGTCCAACAACTGATTCTAGCATATGACTAGAGCTAGACGTTAAGCTTTCAGAGCCTCTAGCAAGTGAGTTCTCACCTTATCATTGTCGTTACAGTTGAAGGTTGAAAGTCCACCGATTCAGCCGTCTATCAGCACTTCCATTGCAACAGAGGCAACAACAACACCTGTGATAATGTCAATAACTCACAGTCAGCCATCAGCTGTAACGCAGTCACCAACAACAATATCAAACAGCATAGTGGTGTCAGTACCATTGACTGCCACTTCCCTACCAAGTTCTGTTCAGAGCGTTGTCACTAATGCACCAACGTTGTATCAGCAACTGCAGGAAAGTATGGTTACAACTGCAGCTTCGAAAGATGCCAGGACAAATGTGATACCCAACACTGCTGAACGATTTCTATCAGAGGATCAACCAGTGAAAAGGTGTCGGTGAGTTTTTATTTATCATTTGAGATGCATGGTATAGGAGGATTTCCTTATAATATAATTTCAATAATATTTACTCGAGAAATACAAATAGTGTTATTTGTTTTTATTGAGTAAAGACGTCACAGCCATTTAAATATCTACTTTCTGAATTGTCTTCTGTTTTTTCAATACTATCTTTACAAATCAAAAAAACTTCCAGTTCTGTTTATAAATGGTCAGGAAGGAGTATAGCTTTTGTATACATATAATCAATTCTCGTACTTAAAGTTTTGTTAAACAGCTGATTCTATGTCAGAATAATACAATCTACATTCAGTGCGCCTTTGCAATCAGGCGGGCTTCTCAGCACCGCCTGCTGGCTTGCAGTTGCATGAGTGCACTGTGCCGCATTCAAAATGGCCGATGTGGGGGGTAAACAAGCAGGTTGCTCTAACCTCTTTCACGCGTGATAATGTACTCCGTCCGACGAATAATACGGTTTTTCAGTGAGAAAGTGACATAATTTAATCGAAAATATCGAATATCAGGTAAAGATCATTATTCGCCCGAGCCATTCTCTCAGATTCGTCAAAGATATTTTCGCGTTCCTCAATAAAAAATAGAGTGTTTATAACAGTAGTCCGCTCGCTATGTATTGAGCACAGCGGTTCATTCGAGGTCATTTCATCGCTATATATTGTCGTTCCGTTACTAACGAGACAAAAGTGTTGTATTGTTGCCAACTGGAATACTTTAATTTATTGGTTTTTTTATGATCTTTCGACGCTCGTAACTTACTTGTTACTAGGGGTTGATGAAAATTTTGAGGTTATGTTTGTGTTTGTCCGCAAAGGATAACAGGGATAGCGTGTGAATGTATCTCGCGTGATGTAACTCTATTTATATAGCAGCTAAATGCTGTTTCCACAGAACGACGCGATGGAATATATAGATATGAGCTTGGCTGTAGCATAAGTGACCTCAGGATGTACGTTGAAACAAAAATTGTAGATCTCAGTCGTCGGACAAGCCGGAGAAGACCAGAAAACCGAAACGTGGCTCGACGCCGAGTAATCAGCCAGCTACAGCTGTTCCACTTCCATTGTCAGCTTCCACAGCAACATCAACGACTGTATCAAATAATACTGTGGTATCCACGACGAAGCGGGGTGCCAGGAGTAATCATCAGACGCCACCACCGTCCATAACAGTGGCTCCTATACCCTCCATAATACAGGGTCCCACGCTAGGCACAGGCCACTTTAGCAGTGTGGGCTCTGGTTCGGTCGGTACTATGGGACCTACAGTGAAAGAGTCACCACCTAGTAGTCCTGGTTCGGAGAGCATGAGCAGCTCTGGACCAGGACGAAGAAAGAGAAAGAGTGCTGGTGCTGCTTCAACGACACCTACACCTTCTACATCAAATACACCGACTACACTTCTAAGCTGTACTAAGGAAGAAAAGGATGTTAAATTGTAAGGCAATTTGTTGAGTTTTTATATCGTCTGGTAAGATCTCTGTAGATGGTAGACAATGTTCAAATTCGTTATGAAATGTTATAGGTTTCAAAATGGAGTAAGCGCACCTCACATGTTGGGTAATCAGTTAAATCCTACCTCGACGATGGCGCAAAAGATGTCGGATACTCTTTCCCAGGAACTGGAGGCTCATTCTATTTTCACGGAAGCCAATAATCCAACTACCAGTTTAGTTGGACCGCAACTCCACAGTCGTGTTATTGCTTCTGTAAGTTCCTAAGACGTATGGCACAGCGACGCTTTCTAATGATAATGGAGCTGCAAGACGGATGCTTATTTGCCGACTATTCTAATACTAGATAAGATCCAACCAACCGACCGCACCTGCAGCCTCTCTGTCGTCGGTCTTCTCGACGAACAGCAACACGAATTCTAACAATGTAGCTGGCGTAGGGACTTTGGGCGGCGGTGCAATTCCGCAAACACTAGATCAACTTCTGGAGAGACAGTGGGAGCAAGGCAGTCAATTCCTGATGGAACAGGCCCAGCACTTTGATAGTGAGTGTACGGCAAGGAAACACGCTTCATAGTAGCATGGGTTTCGCGAATGATGGGATTTTTATTTTTTATTTGTAATTGCTGCACGCCACGTTATTTCTAAATGAGAAAATTTGACCTTCACTTCTTATACTGTTATGAGACTTGTTTTTTTTTTCAGACTTATTATTTCTTGCCTTTGAATAAGTAGTTTTGCTAATATACAATGTTATATTCTGGAATACAATTTTTAACTAATTTTACTTAATAAATTCTGCTTAATGATATTACAGTCGCGTCACTACTGTCGTGCCTGCATCAGTTGAGAGCAGAAAACCTGAGACTCGAGGAGCACGTGAACAGCCTTTTACAAAGGCGAGATCACTTACTGGCAGTGAACGCAAGGCTGGCAATTCCATTGACAACGCAACCTAGTACACATCCAGGTAAGAAAGAACAAGTAAATTTTGTAAATAGTCATACAAAAGAAAGTGTTTTGACATGTTTTCTGTTTCTTGCAGTAAACAACATACATCCTTCGGTGAACCCATCGCATGCTAACATCCCACATCCAGACATCCCACCAGGTGCACAGGCCCAATTACCCCGTGTAAATCGCGAGTCTCGCGTGAATAATACTTACCTCCCACACTCAAGTTCCAGCAGTCATTCCACAGCGATGGAAAATGGTTTACCACCGGATCCATCACCACCCGCGGCAGCTTCCTTATCTCAGTACCAGCACAGAGGTTCCCTAGTACCGCCGCAACCCAGCCCGACGATAAGGTAACGTACTTGTCTTGAACAAGATTACGGAAAGATTTGGTATTCAAATTCAATCCTTGTTTTGACGTTTGACACAGGCACAGTCCGGCCGGAAGTGGCTATCATCAGGGTCAACCTAGTAACATCGTCACCGCCGCCAATGCTAATAATTCTGGAGTAGTACGTAACTCGTCTGTAACTCCGGATCCTCTTCGAGGAGTTCCCAGGTAAGGAATCACATTCCTTTGCATTTTTGTTACCCGCGATCAATATTGATTAAAAACTTTTTTATCAGGTCAGTTCCGCAGTCATCTAGCAGCTACATGCCTTCTATGTATCAACCAGCTATGTCCAATCTGACGAGTAGTCAGGTTGGTGCTAGTATGCATAACCTTCATTCGCATGGACCTTCCCCGACTAGCCATGGTCCACCAGGGAAACCCAGCTGAAGGTAGATCCAGGCCCAGGGCCGGCGAAGTCGGGATACGCGTGTCAAGTCCAACACTGGTACTAATTACTGCACAGGCCAGACCCGTTATCATCGTAGACATTGAGGATTACTTCTGGTAGCTGATCTCAGGATCATCCTTGGCCGATGAATTTCACTTACGCATCCTTCTTCACCTCTTCCTACGTCACTTCCTCATATTTCTTCTTCTTTTACTTCATTCTACTACATAGCTCGAATACAGTGGCTTCACGTCACGTGATTATTTTTGAAAATTTGATGACGCGTAATCCAATGTTCGATGAAGTTTGATGTACCGGCGCTGACTCGAAGATCCTGAACGTTTAAGCTTTCCCTTCTGTCCTTTGGAGAAAGCTGTAACGTTCTGTTTTTGACCCCGGATTTCTGACTCTGTGTCCAGAACGTCAAACTGTGATGTGAAATATTATGTAAGGTCTCGATACGATTCATTTTCGTCATTATGTAAATATTGTACTTGATTAATTCATCCGTTGGTATTTGCATACGTCGATCCGAATGACGAGTTCAATTTTCTTTGATGATTTTAAAGGGTTGACCCTGTGGTATTTATGTTCATTTCGTATATCTCATTTGTATCTCTATTTGTCACTCATCTCGCGTCAATCATGTCACAAAGTCAAATACGAAAGGGAAGAAAAAACTGCCACGTAAAACGTAACGTAACGTAACGTAATCATTGTGATTACGTTTCCGAATCTGGTCGCACTTTTTATCGTCGTTTGAGAAAGCTGCTAATTTCCATATCATTGTGTTCTCGTACTAAATGGCGGTTACGGCCAGTTTAGTTTAAAATAGTTTCGGCTTGTAATCATTTTTGTGTCAATTTTGGGGAATATTGTTTTTTTTCCTTTTTTCGTTTGTAATTTTCTAAAGTTTATAATGGAAGTCTAAAGAATTTTGAGCCTAATTCGCGCTGATTAGATTTATATTTAATCTAAATTCAAATTCAGTAGTCTAACTCGATGATTGCGTACGATTAATGTAAATCGTAAATCGCTTTTAAAATTTGATTAACATTAATTATTATTATCATCATGCTATTGTATCATACATCACACAATTCAGGCCCATAGCAAGGCTATTTATTGAGAGGCTAAATTGGACGTATTAGAAGTATAAAAAAAAAGAAGAAGCTAGATGCCACTGGCTCTGCGTAACGACGTCGGTGCCAAATTTTTGCGACTAATGTGCAACCGAGAAAGAGGCGTGGGGAAAGAGAAAAAAGAAATAATGGCAATGGAGGGTTGGCCTACGATGGTAACAACGGACTCTGCCGAAGCGACCGTGAACGTTCATACTTTTTTATCCAATCTGTAATAGGATAAGATTTCGGGATTGTTTGAAAAGTTAATTATTTTTGTTTTCTCTCCACTGTCGATCAATGCGAACCGAGAAAGCCCACAGATGTACAAACATTAGCGTGTAAGTGAAACCTATGGCGACGAATAGCAATAATACAATAGGTGTACATTGAACTTAAACATAAACAATAACTGCCTGTAAGTCAACGATGGTGCTTTTGGCAATTCAAAAAAGTAGCCTCCTGCCTCTTAATTTTCACAGTGTTACAATGCGAGCACACTTGTAATATCTTATACTTGACATCGACAGAAGAATAAATCCATTGCGAAGTAGAAGACGAAGCAGTAAAGTTTGTTATCAAGAACACTTTTTTTTTTATTATGCAACAAAGATATTAAGTAGCAATGATTTTTAATGACTGTGTTCTCAATTAGTTATCAATTTAGATTATTCTCTGTAATTCGTATTTGGTTGTCTGATTCATGAGTGACTTCTGTCGAAGGACAGTTTTTTTTTGTTAACAACTTGAAGCGCCATCGTTGCATCCCCTTTGGACGGCCATCACTATTGTTTACGTGGGTGCA
>JARQSV010000690.1:274429-299032 GCA_030142285.1 Calameuta idolon | reverse complement strand
AATTTTGTTGGGCTTTTTTTTGTCAATAAAAATCACGATTATACAAAAAGTGGATATGCCAGGGAAATAGTGAGGTAAAGTATTCAATTATCCGACGACTAAGATTCTTATTTATGTACGTTCACTAGACGTCGCCGTGACTAGAATTCAATCCTTACACACTAAATAACACGATGGGCGTTTTTGAATAATAGAAAAGAAAAAAAAAGGTCCCATTGTCATTGAATTTTGGAAATTTTAACAACGCGGTGCATCACTCGACGAACGTCGTGCCGCTTTTCGTCGCTCGCGGATCTTCCGGGGTCCAGACTTTCGCGTACATCATCCCGTTGGGCGAAATGTCCGACTTCCGGGACCAGGAAAGCGAGTGCGAGATGTACGGATTGCCCCCGCTACCTGAAAAATAATTATGCATAGAATTACAGGTGTGAAATCATGGTGGATTCATTAATCGTGCATATACACGGAAAGTTAATTGAACGAGAAAAATATATGTTGTATGTACGTGGGAGGTGGGGAACGACGCCGAGCGTCGTCTGCAGACACCTGTCGGTCAAAGGGCAGATGCGTAATTATGATAAATGATAGAGAATACAAGGACTATTAGAAACCGGAAGTTCACCTTAGTACATAACTACCGGATAGATAGATGTTTGAGTATGTAATTTAAGTAAACAGTAATGCGCACGCGGTACAGTCCTTCATTTTTCTTGTCAAAACAGACAATTGTAACTTTCTGATTTATTACAGTATCGTGACGTTTGTCTTTGTCAAAAAAAAAAAAGTACTTATTATTACCATTCAAATTTGAATCGTCGTATCGTCGACCATATGTGAAAGTGACTTATGTCCCTTTACGACTCGTGGTCATTGATAACGTATATTAACACGTGTTCATAAATTCCTTATCGTAACATTATGTACCGTAATCTCTCGATACGTAACAATCGAACTTTTATGTGATTTGGATAAATTTAATTTTTCAGTTTTCCGAGAATCGATAAAGTATATTAAACTGATTATAAATTCCTTATCATGACATTACGAACCTTACGTTAATCCTTTCACGACAATCGATTGTCTGTAAAGGTCGATTGAATTTGTTCTTGTCAAAATTTTACGAACTACGTGCAAATCATTCGATTTATATTAATCGAATTCTTCAACGGTTTCGATTGTCGTATCGAACGATTTTTATGTATACAATTGGAACTACCCTCACCACGGATTATGATCTTCTTCGTCTCGTCTCTTCCTGAACACCTGGACAATCCTCCGTTTCCAGTAAGTGGATCGTTACCTTTATCAGCACGGACGAGTTCGTTCAAAAAATTGATATAACCAATAGCAAGCTTCAGCGTGTCCACCTTCGAGAGTCTCTTCTCGTAAGGTAAGGTGGGAATGTGGGCTCTAAGACCTTCGAATGCATCGTTTATACTCTGCATGCGTCTTCTTTCTCTCATATTGGCAGCCTGACGCTGCACAGCTTGACGCGGACATTTTCCAACTCCACCGTGTCGTCTGCTACCTCGACTCCTTCTGGAAAGCATAACCTCGTTGTCAATACAACATCCATTTTTCGATTATTCTGCCTTCGACTTGTTTCTTTCTTTATTAAATTATTATAATTTTTTTAATTGAATGCATAAATATCTTAAGAATATTGTATCAAAATTTCAAGTCGATTGGAGCAAAATTTGACGAGTATTTTTATACATGTCATACAACTGACTCCATACGTATAAGCCGAGCAGAGCAGGAAGCTGAAAGACAAACTAAAGAAGGCAGGATTCGTCGTAGACAGGAGCAGAAAGGTGCTTTAGACATCATGGATGATAGCAAAATCCTTTATGGACCTGGCATTGATGATTCAGTGTGAGGCAAGCCGATAAAATTTGCTTATGAACGTTTCATACCAGATTTTTTAGTGTTCAAAACTTTAAAGCGTTTTGCCCACAACTCACGTTTTAAAAGTCGGTGCCCCTCATAACTTCAAGACTACTGCACCGATCCTTTTGAAATTTTGAACACTATTTCTGTACATAATTTACGAGGTAACGCTGGAGAGTTTTTTTGAAATTTGTTAATAATTTTTGTTTTACAATAACAAATTAGCCGATTTTTTTTCGCAAAAAATCGCGTTTTTCCCTTCAAAGTGTTCCAAAAAAGTGAAAAATTGAAATTTCGAAAAACCCTCCCAGCGTTACCTGGGGAAAACTATTATCTAACGAATGAACTTTGATTTTTTGATTTCAGATGATCCAGCACCAAGTTATGAGGGGCACCGCAATTCTACTTTTTTCCGAGACACGTTCGAATAATTGCTGCCATTGCCGTATTTTTTAATATTTTTTCGTGAAAGTTTTATACAATATTCTTCGAATGTCACACTTTAATGTACTATTGTTTTAAATAAAGAGATTTTAACTGTGACGTCACAAAAAAATCACAAAAACATGCCTTGTTTCGTACGAATTAACATTACTCCCCCCCGCCCCTTAACGTAGCATGTCAGTTAATCGTTTATTTTAACGGTGTAATTTTTTACTTAACAGTTTTATTTATTCTGCCAACTTACTCTCTCGTGTGATTCTCTTGATCACTGCTGTACGCACTTTCGTTGTCGCTACTGTTTTCGTCGTACAAATACAAATCGCTGCCGCTTGTACTTCCCGTGCTTCCTGGAGGATGAGACGGTATTTGAGATGGAATTGTTGGCAGAGTTGCTGCCGTCGGTGCTCCACAATGCGGTGGTAAAGATGGAATTGCTGGATTACCCAAAAAACTGTGAGCCTCGTATATATACTGTCTGTTCATCATGTCCAATTCTAAATTGTCCATGGAATACATTTTTAACGGTTTTAGGAATGCACTGGGTGGGATTTAATTTCTGTTTATATGATTTACACTATATTACGATTAGATATTCCTCTTTGATACAGGCATTAGGTTTCTTTCAGTAGGAATTTTAATATTCATTTGTTTAATAATACGTACGACCAGTAGGATTGACTAGATTCCGGTAATATTAGGTATAATTAATAATCACATTTTTTTCTTATTTAGCCATTCTGTCATTATACAGTTTTTTTTTTTAGTTTCTGTTGGCACTGACGATTTTCTTATTGATCTTAGAAATTATACAAGGATCATGTCCTGGTCTTGTTTACTTGGAATTTCCTGCGATCTACTCTGGAATTTCGATATCCTTTTGTACTGCCACTTGAACACGTTTCCGGGATCTCGTGATTTAATGGCTAACACGTGCGACACGCGTCGTTTCGAATATTTCTAAACATCGGCACGTGCTCGATATCCAAAGGGACACGTGTCAGATATCGTATGCACACTTGCAGTAATCACGTGTCAATTCCTCGACACTTTGCACCACGAGAATCACTGTAGTATAATCCCCGAAGAATTGCACGTTTTCGGAAACTCAAAATCACCATAGCTCACGAAAATACAATCGAAGTCTTGAGACGTTTGTCAATTTGTTGAAATAATTTTTTCAAAATTTTACATCAACACTTTTTACAGATTTCTTTTATTTTAAAAAACAATAATTTTTTATTTACATTTTAATTCTTGTCGCACTTATTCGATTTTTCCACTTATTTTCAAGGAGCCAATAGTATTTTGGGCTTTTTTTTTTTCTTACTTTTTGTTTCTTCTTTGCAGAAGTCGTACACTTTGAACTACAGGCAGATTCATCGACACTCGTTTCAATTGTTCTGCTCAATAGGAACGCGCTGTCACCCGAAGCTGCTGATTATTTAAGTGGTTTTGTGATACTGAAACCGTAGTCAGAATAAGGGGGCGGCAGCTACTCGCAGGGTTGAAACGAGTGCAGAATCCATTCGTCCAATCGGGGGTTGGTAGAGGCGGCCTATGTAACGTTGCTGGGGTAGCGGATCCGCCTATTCATTGATCTGATAAGGGTGTCTTTCATATGGGGGTGAACTTCTTTACAAGACTGGATAACACCCCCGGCAAAAGCAGACGAGTAAGTTTTCCTGATAATTATTACAGGCAAATTTGCATTTGCAACATGCTACGGAATCTTTACCCTTAAGGTACCACCCTTAACGGGTACGAGAGATCGAGCGACTATATAAATTATTTTTCACGCTGTATAAGGGTGGGTTTACCGAAAAATCACTTTTTTACACAATATTTTCTTGCAATTGATTTTTTGTTTAAGCACCCGATACTCTTTTGAAATTTTACCAAGGGGTTGTTTATGCAACTTATGTATTCATAAGAACGACATATTGCACAGAGCCAAGTCTATTATTAGATGTAATTAGTTGGCTGATTAATGTAATGGAAATCAGATCGCGGTTTTCTACCAGCAAGAGGGTAGTTTTCTGCCGCTGCTCATATCGGGTGCATAATTATAGGCTGCAACCACGGGGCCAAATGTCACCAAAATGGTTAACCCAGTACAACCCTTATTCAATGACAGGCACGTGTCACGCACGCGTACAACATTTTTAGAAATTAGAACCTTACTGTGATTTCTTTTATTGATATTTTCCTGCCACTTTGCATCTCTTAGTACTATCTGATTCCGTTACATAAGTTTACTATAAAAAATTTGATTAAGTTTTTCAATAAAAAATTTTTACCGTTTTCACTCTGATGACCAAATAAATTTAATCTTTCGTCTTGGCATTTTTTTTTCGCTACCTTTGTCATGCCGACAGTATAATAAACAAAAACCTATTACGAGCTACCCATATGTTCCAAATGTTTAGGGTGCTTAGGGTAGGTAATGGGGTCCATTAAGTTTCTGTAATTAACAGGTATAAAATATAGTCTTGGTGTAGTATCGCCAAGGGGCGATGATCGTGCCACTATGAATTATAGCTCAGGATCTTTTTATTGGAAATAATCACTTTTTCTCTTTCGTTTTCTGTAACGGAAGGAAGATTTTATAATAATTTGTCTTGTCAACATTTAATCGTATGCTTTATTCTGACAGGCATTGCTCCAGGTGAAACGGTCTGTAGGTCCGTAGAATTCATGGACCTTTACGTAAGCGTAAAGACTATTGTAAGCGTAATCCCAAATGAAAATAATGGATTAGAATCTGCTCGTCGTGCGGTTGAATTTTTACGAATGCTGATCCATATACAGATAACTGATCTGATGTAAATACTAAATCCTATCTGTATATATATATGGTATATGCCTAAGAGCACACGCGGACACGTGGACAATAATATTGGATGGTACAGTGGTAAATTAATATATAGATATAAAATCGTCAAATAAATTTTATCTGCGAATTTGGAGAAAATCCAATAAAACTATAAAAAGTATACAACATAAAAGTGGATGACAATGTCTTTCGTGCTGATGGGGGAGAAATATTAATAAATTACATCTTTACACATGAAGAAAATTTCAAGAGTATGATTGGTTAAGAGAAAACGTTTAATTGATTGGGAAATTCGATATAACGTTTTACAATTTGTATATAAATATCTCATTCAATTCTGCATTCTCGAGAGCGTGTTAATTCGCGTAATCGGGTTTTCTACATCAGATATAGGGAAAAAGGATCCGTAAGTGTTTCTGGAGGGTGTATCCCGCCCTATTTCTACAGTGGCACCCCATGGATCTACGATTCTCCATGGTGCATCCCTGACCCGGTATATCCCGTGTCTAACACCTGGTCCGAATGACCCCCTGGAAAACGCCCCTGGAACATCCTGGTACCTACTAGAAGCATGGGACAGCTTTAAGTGTCTATTAATTTATACCCAGCAGGAGTGTGAAATCGATTTACTGATGTTCATCATGTATTCCCTTGATGGTCCAGGTATACAAGATCTATATAATACCGGGTGTCATTCAATGGAACAGACCAGTCCCCAAATTTATGTATGAAACAACCGCAAAGTTAAGACATTTTTAAAATTATTATCACAATTGAATTATTTATTTTAAATTATTAAAAATTATAAGCAAAGATTACGGGCAAGATCGTACTCTTTCTTTTTATGTAATATTATTTTTTCTTACAGTTACAAGTGATAAGCAGTAAATTAGTCTGGTGCGTTTCCCGACACGAGAAACACTCTGTCGTTTCTCAACATTCATCATTAGAACAATGACGTGCCGCAATAACAAATCGATTTGCAGGGGTGGCCCTGCAAGAATACACGAGGGTGCATTGGAGCGTAGAGTGTTTTGGGGTCGTGCCCCATCAGGCCCTTAGGGGTTTGTACCGTGTAACAGGGTATTCCGGAATATGCGTAGGGGCGACACCACAGGGCACATCAACCGCATACCGGAAATCCTAGCACGATACCGGATATGCGAGTGTATATTAGACAGGTGGCGAAGAAAATTTATAGGTAAAAACTCATTTTTTTTTTGTTTGGCTCATGCAAAATTTTCTGTATGATCTCTTAGTTAGCGTACGAGCTAATCAGCCTTATTGATTGTCAGAATTATTCGTCAGGGGGACGATCGAGTGTCTGTTAAGGGCTGAAAAGGTTTGCATAACCATTGCTAGACCTCTAATAAATTATGGCTTGTGATAAGAATATGATAGATAAACGTTTAGATAACTTTATCATGAACTTTGAATAGATATGATCTTCTTGGACCCACATTCTATTTATGGCATTCGAATTCTATTCATGGCTCATTAGATGAATGTTGAGGTTGTATACAGATAGGGGTACAATGCGAATTTTCCACCCTGGAAAAATCATACTCTATTATTATGCGTTATTATAGAGAGGATATTATGACGTGTTTATTTATGGTTTTTTCTATGGGGTTTGTCATATGTGCCAGATGGGTGATTCGATGGTCGTATACATTAGTTATTTTGCTTGGTCACTTCCGTTTCGTGCAGTTCGGTTTAACCCCTGGATTGCACCCTGAACCCTGTGGATATTTAAGGGTAAACCGAGTAAATTGTGAATATACGAATTTCATGGCAGAACAGTGTATGAGTGGAGGATAAGAAAAAGTTAAAGATTTTTTTAATAAACAAATTTTATTATTCTTTAAATATTCCAGAAATACAAAACATTTTTTATGTTGCGTATTTATTAACCTGATATTCGCAAGATACGATACGCTTTGCGCGTAATGTGATACGAGCCTATAATTTTTATTATCATTTTTCTAATTTTTCTTTAAATTTACAATTTATAAACGAATAAAACTTCGCATTGGACCATTAATCTCATCTGTCTATACGTGACCTTTCAGAACTATTATGACTGGTCTTTATTATAATTTCCAAACTGAACTTTGTCAGTCACCATAGAACGCAGAGAATAATTTTATGGGGTCTAGTAGTCACTTGTCTGTGACCATATTATTTTAAAAATTACAGAATTCCTCCATAGATTCCATTCAGAACAGCTGAACACCGTCTCAGCGCACTTTTATCTTCACGAAACAACACAGCCACGTTCCTATTTGTCCCAAAGACCAATTTCCTTCATTCTCGTTTGAAAATATTTTTCCAGTGCATTGGCACACCTGTAATACTCCGTGTCTGGACTGTTGTACAATCGGCAGTTTGTAAATATTCTTGTCATGTCAGCAATGAACAATCTTCTAGTGACGTAATACCTTGCCTTTAAACGATCCGTCATAGTTTTGAGATCTGAAAGGAAGTGACAAATATAATTGCAACCTGAAATTATGTCAAACCCGTATACGGATATGCATATCAATTACGTGACTTACCCATTGGATATTTAATGTGATCATAATAATCTGGTACATCGTTCTTGTCAACGGGTTTCAGAAAAGGCCAAGCTGTGCTATGATTTTTGACACTGGTCAAGACATTCTTCAGGGCGTTGTACAGAGAGTCAGTAATATCCAGACAAGCTTCCATAGGTTCAGAACCTTGAGTCCCTTTGGCTACACCTCTCGTTCTGGTTTGAGCATAACTCTTCCATCCTGTTTCACGTATTCCTGGAATAGACTCCACTGGGATACCGCGTACACCTTCCTTGAAGCAGGTTAGCCCAGGATGCACCTTCTGTATCTCCTGTTGTCTCTGATGTATCAGCTTCTTTATTATTTCTTTCTGCTTCCTTATCACAGCCGTGAACTCTGTGTAGACGATCTTCGCGTTGAGTTCACAGTGCATCAGAGTGGCACCTTCGTAATCCTTTATGTAACCTTGGTACATAGAACGCGGTAACTTGATGTCCTTGCTGAAGCCCTGCTTCTTGAAGTAACCAATAGCGTACTCATCGGCGAAGGTCAGAAAGTGTAGTATGTTATTTTTTATATGGTAATCCTTAAGCATATTCATCAGATGGGTCCCATAACCTTTGACCTGTTCCTCACTTGTTACTGCACAGAATACTATTTCTGTGAAACCTTGGGTAGCGAACATACGGAAGCATATACCGCCGATTGGTCTACCGTCTTTTATTAAAACTAAAGTTTTGTGCTTTCTAGAATTAATTGAATTTTATTAGTATGGAGAAATGGCGTAATATCGTGTTTGAATCATTTTTATAATACTTACGGGTCAAATACTAATTGAGATATGTATTCTTTAGGCATTCTAGGTAATTGATGACTGAAGACATTGTGCAGTCCTATTAGCCATAGCATGGTTTGTTTAGATACTGGTTGTGTAAGGCTGTTTCCAACGACGTGGAATTCGATGATCTTTCGACTTTCTTCTATCTTGGCTGTTTCATCTCTTGGAACGTTCGGTGGAAATACGGCATCAGGTCCACACATGTAATTGGGGTCATTGATTGTAGCTACGATTTCAGCTACGGTCTCCTCTGGTAGATCTTCGAAGGCTTCTTCATTTCTACGTCTCTTTACGTCCGACCTTCCTTCTGAGTGAGACCTTTTCTCTTGGATCTTTTTAATGCCTGGACTTATGTTAATAGTTGTGAAATTGTCTTTTTCGTTGGGAGTCACTGTCACCTTCTCGAATTCGCCAGTACGACGACCTTGGTGACTTTTTGTTTCCGGGGCTACCTGCAGGTGCGATGGGGGAACCTGCTTAAATTCAGGATCCCAAATTGGAGAGTTATCGGAATAGATCTCCACCTCTAGCACCGACAGAAATCTGAGGAAACAGATAATTGTTATTGGGGTATCATATAATTATACTTAGTGGTTTAGATAATGGTGCATACTTGGGGAAGTGGGTTAGAACGAGGAATCTTTTCTCTGGTGACATCCTGTCTCGTTCGCTGTGACATTTGTCCATTAATTGTCTACACACTGATTTGAACACTGCTTGTAGTAAAGTCCTTCCAAAGACAAGAGTAGTGTCATAGTGAGGCAGCGAGTCACAGAAAGCAGGTACATGACAGAAGACTAGCCATCGTGTATAATTAATTTTGTAGGCTGGTGCCTCGTCGGCATTTACAGCTGTTTTTCGGGCGCTTGGGGTTTCGAAGTTCCAATGATTCAAGCAATGTAAGAACATTTTAGCTAGGTCGTACATGGCCTGCCATTCCCTCTGAGCCAAATGTCCAAACTTGTATAAAACGAAGTTTGTAATGGCTTTTGCTATACTGGGTCTCTCGAATGGAGGCTGTCCCAGTGGACCTTCTATAGTTGGTTTAGTCATAGATAGTATACATTTTCTTAACAGCTTGAACAGATAATAGTAAACTTTCTTTGTGTCTGGATCCTCTTCTCTGTGCATTCCCATGAAAATATTATCTACATCCACCACCATTCCAAGTAATTTGTTGATTTCTTCATCGGACTGTGTTGACAGGTGCGTTATATGATTTTCCAGAACATGGGTGCAACTTCTACATGGATCGTAGAAATTAGTGACTGGCTGTTGCATATCGTTCTTAGGTGATTTTGTCAGAGATTGTGCATTCTTCCATCCGTTACATTTACAGTCCTCCACTTGGCAAGCACTGTAGTTGGCGAGTTTCAATAATTTCTTTAATTGGGGCCAATTGAAAACCTGCTGCTTACGTTGTTGAATTCTCTGAAGATTATTCTGTCGGCTTGCTTGGTCCGATGGTCGAGGCGAATTTGATTCAGTCGAATTTCCAACACTTTGTGAAGTGCTGGTCACCGACTGTCCTGCGTCGTCCGCTGAGGCAATTGTCGCATTTCGGCTTACCTCCTCCGCCGACATGATGATTACCTTGTAAATAAATAAATATTTCTTGTCAATTTCCCAAACTACTCTGTACTTTCATCCACTCAGTTTGAAATATGGCGCTCCTAAATTCTCGACGTTACTTTAACATAAACTGATGTTTACATCGTCAAACGTATATGGCTCATTAAATTACAAATAAAGCAGAAAAACAGACAGACACAAGCTACGAAAATCATATTGCTATATAGTTATTTGACTGTCGATACAGATTCTATTAACTTTTCAATTATTTTCACATTTTGAGAGTCGCAAAGGGGCGCATTCACATGGCGTCCTTGCAACCATCAACGACACAACAATGCTATAAATAAAATCAAGCCATTAAAGCGTTTGTTTTACTTATTCGTAAAAGTAAATATTATTCATGTAGTAACGTATGAAAAAGCTGCTATTGTTACCTCGAATTTTAGAATGTTCAGTTTCGTTAAACGATTCAATGACGATTGTGACGCCTCGGCATTAGTTCCGTGACGTCAGAAAATTCGATGCCAGCGCTGCTACCGACACGGCAATCATTAGTCTGTATTGGTCTGTATTTTGATTCGTACAGGTAAAGAGGTAAAGAGTCAATTTTTCTTATCTGCTTTTTCAAATATCCTTTGCATCAAGGAATATTGCGTAATGTTTTGCAATTTCCATAATGAGTGTCATATAAAATATCTCAGTAGCTCTTGCAACGCTTTGGTTAATCCTCTGGTCTACAGCATTCTTCGTCGCCACGTTGAAGTACACTGCGCTTGGGTCATTGGTGACCTAGAAGTATACCAGAGGGTTAATATCCAAGCGAGATAAGGTTGTGAAAGGATTCATTCGCGTGACAGTATTACCATATTGCTAGCTGAGACTGACAAAGTTGTATACTTTCAGGAATATAGTTCACAGAAAGAGGAGCACCAAGCAGTTATAATTTAATTGAAGAGTCCTCAAAGGAGGAAGGCCATTTGGCCAGATGGCCACTTGGGATGGGTCGTACTATGAACCTGATGATCCCAACTATCATCCATACTCCAACCATGGTGATGCAGGCTCTGGAGATCAAACATGGGGTTACTATGCTGGAAATAATTTTTCTCGTGCAAGAGGTAATCTTTATACTCCGAGTGGGTCTAGTGCTTTTGATCAGAACAGAGCTACATCCTTTCAACAAACCAGTAGAACCAACGTTCCACCAGTTCAACAAAATGTAGCACCATTGTCTGTGTATCAAGAGCAACCAATACCCTCACTTCTGGAAAATGTTAATTCTCAATGTTTCTTTGAGAATAATAGAGTACAACCACAGCTTCCATCGTTCAATTACAAAAGTAGTAACTATGGAGGATGGAGTAAGAACGACAATACTGGCTCTAAGTACCCAGGACAAGTGAAGAATTCATATCCAAATATAGCAGAGTATTCAAATCTGCATGTTACTGCTGGCGAATTTATACCAAACAATGCAAAATCAAGTTATTCAGAAGCACCCACTGCCAGTCTAAATAGTGGAGGGAATCAAACTAACATACAATGCGAAGCTATAGAAACGCATTATGGAAATGCTACTGCTATGATAGAAGCAGGGCCATCTAATGTCTTCTTCAACAAAAAAAGTAGCAATTATAGGCATCGTGAAGCACAAGATCAACAACATAATCAGAATGGCTTCCATAGGAATTCTTACAAGAATCAAAATCCCAAGAACTATGGCAAGTTTCAAAATGATAGATATAACAATGGTAGACAATATTTCGATGGTAATAAATATTCCACTGGATGGAGGGACAATGAAAGAAAAAGGCAGAACGTAGTAGATCAGTCAGTTTCTAATACCACCAATGGAACCAGAGATTCTTTTGGAACAGTCTCAATGCCAAAGGATGAAGAAAAACAACACACTAATGGAAAGCTAAATAAGAACGGTACTAAAGGCTTGCCTTATAATGACTCCCTGTCTTATCAATATAAACAAGAGAGTTCAAGACAATCTGGCAAATTACCCAAGTACAATTATAACGCTACTAGTAACGAGCCCAGTTCGTCTAATCACAATTCGGAGCAGCCTCAGTCTTGGATAAAGAATGGAAAAAAGTGCTTTAGCGATGATCGTTCTGAAAGGTATCGTGAGAGAAAAGAGCGCTACAGTGACAGATACGATAGTGGTCAGAGAGAGAAGAGGAATAATTACCAGGATTATGATGGGTACAAAAATAATTATGATGTGAGCAGCGAGAAGAGTGAAAGAAACAGAGATAAAGAGCGTGACAAGAATAGTGCCCGAGAGAACAAAGATAAAGACAATGAAAGTTGGAGGTCAAAGAATGAAACTAGCAGCAGGAGTGGTACACCAAAACGTAGTGGAAACAAGAAATATGATACAGGTGAGTAATTATTCTAAAACTATTAAAGTACTGTGATTTTATATCCCAATAAGTGGTTACAATTTCCGTAGACGATGATGCCAGTCAAAGGGAAAGGTTGACAGATCAATTAAATAGAGGACAACTCGAATGCCTAGTATGTTGTGATCGTATAAAGCAAGCCGATCATGTTTGGTCTTGTTCCAATTGTTATCATGTGTTGCATTTAAAGTGCACTAAGAAATGGGCCAAATCGTCGCAGAGTGGTGAGTTAGCTACCTTTATATAACTAATTTTGTTTTGCAACTATATTATCATCTCATGGATATATTTTTTCAATAGAAAATGGTTGGCGTTGTCCAGCCTGTCAGAATGTAACATTTGAAATACCAGAAGAATATTTTTGCTTCTGCGGAAAGTGTAAGACGCCAGAATGGAATCGTCGTGAGGTCGCTCATTCCTGTGGGAATGTTTGTGGACGTATGCGAGCAAATACCAACTGTGTTCACAAATGTAATTTACTTTGTCATCCTGGTCCTTGTCCTCTGTGTATCGCTATGGTGACAAAGTACTGTGGTTGCGGAAGGACTTCGCAAACACTCAAGTGTAGCACCGCGACGCTTTTGCTCTGCGAGGCCACTTGCGGTAAATTATTAAATTGCGAGATACACACCTGTGAAAGAAAATGTCACCACGGTAGCTGTGAAAAATGCGATAAAACCATACACCAAGGTAAATGCAATAAATATAACAAAAAATGATCAGTATCAATATTGAACAATGAATTGGATTTATTTTGCAGAATGTTTCTGTGGCAAACATAATCGTGAGGTCACTTGCGACGTCGATATTCCTTCTACGTATACATGCGAGAACATCTGTGAGAAACTCTTAGACTGTGGCAATCACAAGTGCAAGGCTCTTTGCCATCCTGGACCTTGCAAATCTTGTCCTCTGAAACCGGAAGCCGTCACTCATTGCTGCTGCGGACAGACTCCCTTGACGGAGCAGAGAAAAAGCTGTTTGGACGAAATACCAACGTGCGAGAAGATCTGTTGCAAGCGTCTAAAGTGCGGCCAACCAAGTAAATATAAATTCAACGAAAATGAATATCAAGGAAAAATCTATCATTGTGGTTCAATATAAACACCTAATCGAAATTTGTTCCAGGCCATCCTCATACATGCAAGTCAAAGTGCCACGAGGGTGATTGTCCAGAGTGCGAATTGATCACAAAAGTCAAATGTCGCTGTGGCAACATGGATAAGGAAATTCCTTGCAAGGAACTAACGACAAAGGCGGATGATGCTCGTTGCGAGAAAAAGTGCACCAAGAAAAGATCCTGTGGCCGACATAAGTGTAATCAAATGTGCTGCATCGATATTGAGCATATCTGCCCACTGCCTTGTTCCAAAACATTAAGCTGCGGAAGGCATAAGTGTGAGCAGACTTGTCATAAAGGTAAAGAGACGAATTAATAATTTTTCCAAGTTGCTCCATGTATTAGCAGCTGTGAATATAATTAAACAAGTACATATATTTATTTTACAGGAAGGTGCCAGCCCTGCTGGAGAAGCAGTTTTGATGAACTGTTCTGCGAATGTGGTGCTGCTGTTTTATATCCTCCAATTCCTTGCGGCACGAGACGTCCCGTCTGTGACAAACCTTGTTCACGACAGCATGCATGTTCGCACGAGGTGTTGCATAATTGTCACAGTGAACCTACGTGTCCTCCGTGCACTGTACTAACTCAGAATTGGTGTTACGGTAAGCACGAGCTGCGCAAAGCCGTGCCGTGTCATGTGAAGGAAATATCATGCGGTTTATCATGCAACAAACCAATATCATGCGGACGACATAAATGCATTACACTTTGTCACGCTGGACCTTGTGAAAAACCAGGACAAGTGTGCACGCAGCCATGTACCACACCTAGGGAATTATGTGGACACATTTGTGCTTCTCCTTGTCACGATGGAAAATGTCCTGATACTCCATGTAAAGAAATGGTCAAGGTAAGGATTGTTGTTCAGGATGTTTAACAATTTATTTGTCCTCTGCGAAAGATGCTCTAAAATATTTTTTATCATTAAGGTTACCTGCCAGTGCGGGCACAGAAGTATGACTAGAGCTTGTGTTGAGAATTCGCGCGAATTCCAAAGAATAGCCAGTGGTATACTTGCCAGTAAAATGGCAGACATGCAACTTGGTCATTCGGTGGACTTGGAAGAAGTCTTTGGCCAGGGTGCGAAGAAACAGAATCAATTAAAAACTTTAGAGTGTAATGATGAGTGTAAGGTTATTGAAAGGAACAGGAAACTGGCTCTGAGCTTGCAAATTGTCAATCCTGATCTGAGTGGCAAGCTTATGCCACGGTATAGTGAACTCATGAAACATTGGGCCAAGAAGGATCCTTTCTTTTGTCAAATGGTCCATGATAAATTGACGGAACTAGTTCAACTGGCTAAAACGTCTAAGCAGAAGTCAAGGAGTTATTCGTTTGAATGCATGAATCGAGATAAGCGACACTTTGTTCATGAATATTGCGAACAGTTTGGCTGCGAAAGTCAAGCTTATGATCAGGAACCGAAGAGGAATGTTGTTGCTACTGCTGTGAAGGATAAGGTATTTATTATGTTAAATTTTATATACTTTTATATAATATATACGTATTTTTAACTAGAATCAACTTGTTTTTTTTTATTCCACAGTGTTGGATGCCGAGTCTAAGTTTGTTAGAATTAGTACAACGGGAAAGTGGTCAAAGGAAGGTACCAGGCCCTATGCTCAATACTTCAAAAGCTAACTGCTCTCTAAGGTGACCACTAATTCGCGAAATTATTAATCTATAAATTGAATGCAGAATAATTTTTTTTAACTTTGTTTGATTTATCTTCTTACAGAAATGTCGAAGTTCTCCCCTTGCCTGCTAAGAAAGGCCACAAACTCGTGTCGATGCCATCGACTTCAAAGTCGAAGATTAGTCAAAGATGATTTTGAAGGTTAATCTGCACATCTGAAGAAGGCTTTATTTATAGAGAAATGATAGAACAATTGAATTCGTCTCAGAACTTCAAGTCTCTCTGTCGCGTTACGAGCTAAGTAAATATGGGCAGAATTAAAATCTGTAACAATTATTTCCGTGCCACTAAAATCATCAGCACCTTAGAAGAGTAACTCGTAATGGCGTCGTGGATTGGTAATCGTCTTTAGATTAAGGTTAAAAACTAGTGATTAATCGTTCAATTGCAAAACGTGAAAAGAATCATTCGCATAAATTAGATATACATTCAAATTGAAAAAGTATAATTTGCCACGAGACACTTACAATTAGTATCTATTTCAAGCTTCTAACTCTTTGTCTCTAGCCTGTTTAATTTAAAATCCGTGCTGCGTGAAGAAATAAATAAAAAAAAAGGGAAAATGCATAAAATTGTAAAACTTGTCACTGTAGTATATACTGGGATAAATGGATCGTAAAGCTAATAACCTAGAAGAAAAAAAATTTCATTGCCACTTACACTTTATTAATTAACTAATTATTCAATTATTCAGCAGATGACCTCTTATGCATTACGAGTTGTTACTTTCAAACTTTATTTGCTATACAGAAATTACACTTATTCTATTGTATGGTTCCTTCTCAACAAATCTTGTCATGCATGGTCATAAAATATTGTTGATTTTGTAATATTATACAGTGTATGTGGGAGTATCGATTAATAAGTAAAGTGAATCATGAAATATACAAAGTTAAGGAAAAGAATTCTAGCTGTTCATACATTTCAGCTGTTTCACAGGATGACCAATGGTTATGTTTTTCACCAGAGACGAACCACAATTGAAATACATGAATGCATACGTATAGTTCACTAATCTGTAGATATGCAACACATGTTTGTCATCTCTCAACTTGACTCCCTTGAAAATATAGCCAATGTCATCCTTCAGTAGCCTCTCGTTAAGTGCGACCATGTTGCTGCTGTGAGGAAAGAAATGTATACTTAGTGATTTACCACCACTACGTACGTTGAAGATACTTTTGCTGCTCTTAGACTGTAAGTGGTGGATAAGCTGCAAAACGCAAGGCTATAAGTAGGTGAAAAAGCCCCTGGGCAAGCACGTAGCAAGAGGTTACTGTATTTTGAAATATCACGGTGCTCCTTACCTTCATTATATAATAAAGGAATCAATGGGATAAGTCAATGGATTACCACGTAGTATACTTTATTTTGTAAAATTTTATTCTCAATTATACGAATTCCATTTCCTTTTATTCTTTTATAAGAACTCATTGTCTCTTGCCAAAGATACATTAGACAAAAATTATCTACTGCTATGTTAATTTTTCTAGCATTACTGCTCCGTTACTGTGGAGCATGACTTAGATGATTCAATACTGTTTGAGCACTACTGCCATATATCACGTTTCTGAAATATACTGATAAACATTGGTCTTTTGACTAACAGCTTAATGGAAATGCTTTCCAAAGCATTTGCCTTCTATACTTGATATACCAGGTGTACATACATAAATCTCCAAATACTTGTTTCACATGTCCCTTGCGAAAAGGACCATAGCAATGGAGGAGAATGCAGTTATTAGAATGGTGTTAGATATCCTAAGCCATATTTAATCAACTTCTAAGAATTTTAATTTTTTCTTTGATCCACGAAATACTGCTGTGATTATTTTCCTTTCATATTTACATTATGCATGGATTCTGAAGAATCTCATTTCATAACATACCAGTGTAACTCTAATCTCGATATTCAAATCTCCCGCCTTATGCAACAAATAATGGGAAACAACAACAAAAATCGTTAAGCAATTGTATTACCCTGTTCAACGAAGAATACTGTACTTGTAATTTTACCGGTCGGTAAAACAGAAAAGACATCTTTGCATAAATACCATAGAAAGCAAATTGCTGATTTTTAAATGTCCTATAATTTTTTTTATAAAACAATGATTTTTCTGGTCAAAAACGTATCGAAACTCGAGTCATGCTTTTGTGATCGACATTATTACAATAATCGCTAATATTGTCTTACATATCCAACGCAAATTTCTTTTTGCAAGCAATAGAAAGTGACCGATAATAACACTCAGAGACCTTAAAAATACTGATAATGTTTGTCCCATTGATAAAAATAGTTATTTACACACCACTGCCTCGAAAGCATTGACAGATGACGTCACACACTCATGTCTTCTCGATTACTACAGTATTACTATACATCCAATCGTACATAAATAATTATTTGTATTAATGGTTTGTGCCTGATTTAGCCGCACCTCCTTTACCATATTAATATAATAATTGTATACCTCTTCAATATATACTCGTAAACATTTAAAATAGATAACATGAATATTTGGCACATTGAACACCCATTATATACTTTTTTTTTTCAACTAGCATAAGAACTGCATCTGTATATTATATATAGATACATTGTATACGTATATATTATATACCAATACGATAACGTTGGCTTTAGCATTTAATGCTCGTGTAAAAAAACAGACAATCGAATTTATAATATTATATATCATTTAGAATTCAGCTCAGTTTTATAATTAACAATAATAATCAGGCTTTGTCGAAGAGTCTATGGAATGTTCCGTGTCAGGCAGTAATTAGTAATGGGTCAAACATGTCAATTAAAAAATTGTATAAAATCAGTCGAAACTTCCCAATGACATTTGTCATATGGTGCGCTAGCGTCACTTACGGACGAGAAATCTGTATTCCTAACCTCAATCTCTTGATCTTTTCGTCAGTCTAGTGTAAAGCGATAAAACGTAGCACTTATCTTCACACGGAATATTCCACATGGAATTTTACACGAGCATAAAATTCTTACCGTTAATCGTGTCGTTAAACATTTAAACGCGTATCACATACATTACAGGATCGCAAGACATCGAGTTATTAAAATATTTCAATTTTTTCGTGTAATTAAACCATCGAGACATCAAGTTTTTAGTATTAAACAGCTTTCTCATTTCTTCGACATTCAAGAGTAGGGCACTTCGAAAAGGTTTTTCAATTTATTATTATTGTCCCGTCACCGAGAGTGCAAAACGTAATGCGTTCTTGTTATTGTATTTTTTGTTGTTGTTGTTGTTGCATACAACGCATTCGCCTTGTTTCGTTTCAGGGACTATAATACACGAGCTAAACTAAAGATTGTTCTTTATGTACAATCTATTGCGGCATTTAAACAAAGTTACGTATTGAAAGACACGTGTGACCGCAATAGCATTGAGAAGAGATTTAATTCAAACTTTTTTTTCTCCTTCATCCCTTCTCTCTGAGTCAACAACTACCGATGATATATGTATAGAATTAATAAGAGATAGCAAACGAACGAGCCGAGGATAATTTTTTTACCTTTTTATCCTCTGTCATATTCTCGATTCCTTTCGTTTTTTCTTTTTCTTGGAAACTAATCTAACGTGAAAAATATAGCTCACTTGTTGGCTAAAATAGATCATCTTGACAGGGGAGGCTTTGTATATGAAGTAACATTTGAATAAACGAGCTTGAGTATATAAGCGGTTTTGAACACAGTCACTGCTTTTAGAATGTTACATCAAACTATTGCTAGACATTTTTTTTTGTTACTTTTTCTTTCTTTGTTCTTCCAGATCGTTAATACACGATCGTAGGATTTTTGCATTGCTGATTGTTACTGTATTTTCTTGATTTATTTTTTTTTTTTTTTTTTAATAATCGATACTGTTCCCATTTATAATCGTATCAGAGTCTAATAATACTTGAATTCTTTTTCTTTTTAGATCTAAGGACTCTTCAGCTCCGCGAAGAAACAGCAACTAAACACAACTCAACGGTATTCGTAATCGATTAGCGTTCGACATTACAGATTCAATTGTCTCTTAAGAGTCTCTCTCCGAGCGTATAGTAAAGACTAATGGGAGAGTGAGATATATATATATATGTGTGTAAACGTATATATATCTTCAAAAATACGGATTTGGATATATCATATTATAATCGATCAATATCGTTACCGATGTTAAATGATCAATGTATTGCTTTATATGTAAAGACCATCTCTCTGTTTGATGCGCAAACTATAACTAGGATAGTTGTTGAGATATTGATGCCGTGGGCTTACCGACGGCTGTTTAGTTATACTTGCCATTGCGCAACCCATTATCAGTTCCACAGCTCTGCACAAAGTTTGATAAAGCAGCCACGGCCACGGCCTGGGAAATTGTGTGGCAGCTGGTCGCGTACCGTATTTAACAGTTTCAGCCAACAGACCTAAATATACGTAATATAGAAATTATATATATATATATATATATATATTTATATATGGATTTTTATCAAAATGTTGAATTATTTATTATTATTATTAGATCTTACCATATGGTCCGAATATACGTGCTATGTCTGCGATGCATAATATTATTCCCAAAAATGCCGTGGCGTAGGTAACATTGAGAACGCGTCGAATTTGCAATTTTCTTGCAGCTGCGGTATCCGCTTCCGGTATATGAAGAGGAGTGTCGGACTTTGCTCTATTCACATAAGCAATGTGATTCAGTATGGAGTGAAGAGTGAAGTCCGCTCCCTGATTTACATGGAAAAAGTAAAAATTTTATTTTGAATATTCGATGGGTAATTTTTGTACCGTAATTAAGAATTCATTCGATTTACCGTTACTGTTACATCTGGTATAGCAGCTTCGGGTAACAAGCTTGTCTCGGCTGTAATCTCTTCAAGATCTTCCTTGCTCTTATCTGTTTTCCAGGAGAGACTTTTCTTACGACCTTTCAACTCCTCATCCTTGTCTTTAGGTTTTTCGCTCATCAGTGCTGCCCTCTCGTTGCAATCGGGCTGTTCTGAATCTGATTCGGATTTCTCTTGTATTTCAGGTTTCTCAGGCAATATTGACTGATAATGAGTAGGACTCTTATCCAACGTCCTGATGCTAATGTCGCTGGAACGACGATTCACAAGAAATGGTTTTATCACGTCGGAATTACGTCTGAATGAAAAGTCCGTGTTTCTTCGTGAATTCAATTTTGCGCCCGTCAAACCACCAAGGTCAGAATTACGTCGGGAGCCTGAAAAATTAATTTTGATTAAGGTAAAAAGACATTTTTATAAATAACTAATGATTATTAATTTATTATTTTTTATACCTGCCGGACTGACGTCAAGTACTTTGGGTAATTTCGGTTGCTCTTCCTGTGGCAACATTCTTTTTGGTGTTCTGTTACCAAAATCGCTGTTCCTCCTCAATTTCGTAGCGAATTGAGAACTGCGATTTTTTTCATGGGTAAAGTCTGAACATCTTCTTAAATCTTTTGTGCTACCAGACGGTGTAATGTTTTCAGAATGCCTACGCAATATTCCTTCTGGGGTTCGAGGCCTCTCGACTTCCGGCGATTGCTTTACATTGATGTCAGAACTGCGTTTCGTTTCCGACATTGGTGAAACTTCTTCCTCGTTTATGAATCTCACGCTGCACTCTGAATTTCTTCTGGAGGAACCGGATATGTCACTACCACGTCGACTAGCCAGTGAACTTCTACGACTAGGACTCGATACCATTATTATTGGCAAATTCGCTGTGGAAGGTGTCGGTGTTGGAGGCCTGACGTATACTTCCGGTACAGTCGTGGTAGCCTGAATCTGTGGAAGCTCAGTGTTGTTTGAGGATGTGCAGATTTTTCCAGCAGCCGTAGCTGCAGTCTTTCCCGAATCCTTCCTAATCAGTTCCTGGCACTTTGAGACCTTTGATATGGATTGAGCTGAAAACATTAACAATTTCTACAACCAGTGAACAAAAATTCATCTGATACAGTTCACTGTACACTATGGCGATTGAAATTGATGATATTAGACTATGGAAGTTAGTACCTTTCAGACTTTGATTTTGTTCAGAATTTTTATTGAGACTCCCAGGCCTTTCATTCCCTTCTGCTACTTTCAATTTAGGACCAAGCAAAGTGGGTACCAATGCAGCAGCGACTGATGTCGCTAAGTTATTGTACGGGGCTAGCATAGCAAGCTGCATTATGCCTAAGGTTAACAAGCAATTTGTTATCATAATTAGTACATCACATTATAATACTGTGCGTGTGTGTATACATATATATTGTGCTTCAGGAAAAAAAGAATTTACAAACCTTTTTGATTCGCATGAGAATTGTCACGCGTAAGCATGCTGTTTGGCATCGTTCTGAGTAAATGCATGACTTTGTATCCTGCGTGTAGGAACGTCAAGTATAAGAGGATGCTCCAGATCAGAAAAAAAGTCTGGACCACATACTTGGAAATGTAGTGATTATGAAAAGCAAGAGCCACATCGCTTGCAATGATGCAGGAAAAGTGCGACGTTATTACCAAACTGAGACAGGATTCTTTTTGGATCTTTTCAGGTCCAAATTTGAGCTAAAACAGAGTAAAACTCATTGTACTATTTTTTTTTTCAACACTTACAGTATCTGTTGTAAACTTATGTTTCAAAGATCTCTTCTTTTGTTCTCAAGCTACGTCGTACCATTTTCTTATTTAGTTCAATGATAAATTGACTCTGTATTTTTTGATGATACAAAGTTCAATACTTTGATTGTCAAACGAACTCAAATGATTTGACATGAGCTGGTATCTTCAATGATCAAAAGATCTCAAATGGGAGTGTTACTCTTTTGCTAATTTCACGGAGAACTCTAGTTCCCACGAATGTTTATGTAAACAGGATTGTTGGTGAGTAATGCCAAAGAACGGTACGGCCATTAAAGAACTTTCTTAGCTACTGTTTAGTGGCGATGCTCAGCAGACTGTTTGGATAAATGCCAAGACCTATCGTTTACGTTGTAAATTTTAACGAAATGGTATCTCCGGGATGTTGGAAATTAGTTACTTAATAGTGTATAGGGTAATAAATATAACGGGGGTATTCAGCAGCGTGTTATTTTCGAAAAATCCGGGACTGTCAATGTATGCTGACAGATTTTCAAATAGAGTAATGACTATTTTATGTTCCTTTGCTAATTTGTGATACTACTATTTCTTTTAAAGGGTTTGTAGACATTTTAAGTTAGCATTACTTGTGTTAACTGCAGAAATGCCAGTTGGATCAGGCAAAAGGCTGATGTTATGCAGGGAAATCCAATGTCCCACATTATTGAGCCCATCACTCTGGGCATTGTCTGGAAAAGATATTTTTAATTTTAGCGCTCCTTTTGTGTTGTTTATTGATGAATTTTATGATGATATTGAATCAGTTTTTTAGTTTACCTCTTTAAGGTTGTAGGGATCTATAAAGAGACAGCCTGATCTAGATGCTCCGAGTAGACAGAGAAAAATATTAATTGTTGACATAAAAGGCCGGCTTGAAATTAGGGATCTATAAAAAATTAAATTTTGTTCAACTGTCATATTGAATATTAATTTAATATCGACATATTATATATTGATACTACCTTAAGTTGAGTATTGAAAAAAATGTGTAGAAGCTGAGTACAAAAAAGAGACATGCAAATCCATAAGTGTGCAGAAGAAAGATCCATCTTAATTCTTGATTCACGTCAAACCAGGACGGTGCTGTTATCAGAAACTTGTCTAGCGATTCTGAGCTTGACGAATTCGATAAACAATTTTGTCCAGTCGAAGGTGTTGTCGTATTCACGCCTTAAAAAAAAAAAATTCATCTTAAAATCATACATTTCAAATTTCCCGCTCATCTAAGCTATTACAAAGATAACAGAGTCCATGATTGCACAGTTAAGCAATCTTGGACTAATCGATCGTTTGATCAAATGAAAAACCGGTAAAAATTTTTACGAAAATTCAAACACAATATTGAACAGTAAAACAAAATATCCTCCGGTGTCAAACAATAATATGATTATCAAAAGAAAATAAAAGGATTTTTAAAAAAGTACAGAATTATTTAAAAAAAACTTATTAGACAAAGTCCCTTCAAATTAAATCTTATAATAAACCCTAAAGACAATTGTAAATACAAATAATTCGTACGCAGTCCAATATACATATATCGATAAAGAAGATACGATCGGAAATGGCAGGAATAGAGGAAAGAAGGAAAAAGAAATGCAGAAACTAACCACGAGTCAAATTACTCAGTCTATCCATAATCCTTTGATTTGAGTCCACCGCACATCACTGGCCTTTAAAACCGTGTTCCGCGTTATAATAATTCAATTCGTATGCTCGACCTCGTCGAAGAAGCTTCCTCCGCAAGGACAAGTTCTCAAGTGTGATGGCAGCAACAGGCTTTGCCTATAGAGTGATTTGATTCACACCCCTTCCACAATTCCTGGAGTCTCTCCGCCTCCCTTTGGTTAGGAATATTGATCTTCATTGGGAAAGGCCAAGCGGGGAGGTAGATGTCTACCTGACTGTACCACCATCAACAGCTTTAGCATCACCACCACAACCGCCAGCAGCAGCACCATCACCGTCACTCCCACCCTCCCATTACCAGGCTAGAAGGCAGACTTCTAAATTGTTTATTTTTGGCATTGGATTCAAGCATTGTCAGAAACATTATCCTCCTCTTCGTGACTCTTTTATGTTAGACAACAACCCCCTAAAAATTCCTGATGGTAAAAAAGAGCATTTTTGCTCTTTATACGTATGTACTATGTATGTCCTCC
The DNA here is from genome assembly GCA_030142285.1 of Calameuta idolon. Taxonomy (NCBI): domain Eukaryota; kingdom Metazoa; phylum Arthropoda; class Insecta; order Hymenoptera; family Cephidae; genus Calameuta; species Calameuta idolon. Next base: position 274,872 of record JARQSV010000690.1, on the reverse strand, counting down.
TGTAACAGTTACAGTATATCAGTTAGGAGATAATCATTATAATTAACCTTCAGGTAATTGCAGATTAACGTTACTAGGAAAATTAAAGGATGATCATCTGTAAGGGTGAACCCGGAACATTATCCAAATATCGACCCTATGGTCTTTATGTGCTTGGTCTAATGCAATCTATATGTTAGAGGGATGGCATAGATCTGTCAAATATATAGTCACTTGTGTATTCGATGCTAAAGCGATGCTAAAGGGTTTCCAATAATTGGTCATTATAGAAGGTTTGATTAATATACTGGAATTCTGGAATTTCATGTAAATTATCAAAGCCGCCATTAATTTACAAATAGACTTATTTCATAATCGAGGATTTTGTTGTAGCTAAAGAAAGAAGAGATTTTGTAAGTTGAGAGAAGGGTTGACAAATTATACCTTTAGTTAATTAACAACGA
>JARQSV010000690.1:231088-274329 GCA_030142285.1 Calameuta idolon | reverse complement strand
TTGTAGCTAAAGAAAGAAGAGATTTTGTAAGTTGAGAGAAGGGTTGACAAATTATACCTTTAGTTAATTAACAACGAATACAATTTTGATAACTTTCAGTATCTTCTGACAAAAGATGTCCAATATCATTGCCTTACAATTTTCATGGAATTTCATAATCTATAAGCATATATGTATAAATAGTGGAGGGCTTTGTCGAATCAATATCATTTTTCTCTTTTCACAGGTTACTAGCCCAGCTGCCAATAAAACTAGTAAAAAGCTTCAATGGACATTTTGTTTACTAAATATGACGCTGAACAAAGGACGGCAGTAGAAAATATATTTTGGGATTCTGATGAATTTCAAAGATATATAGCGAGGTTATGTATCCTGTATAAAATAAAAAATTGTGTTCGATAATCACATTGAAAAATGACAAGAAAATATATATATTGAGGGTTAATCATTATTTATATATTATTTCTTGTGTATTTATCATTCGTAGGACAATAAAGTTTTGCGTGGGAGTTTTTATTCGCGACGAAGATGAAATTTTTGCGTGAACTACATCGGCCATTGATTGAAAGTAAATAAGTTATTAATACAAGCCTGCGTAACAGGCCTTTAAAGGGGAGAGTTCCATGTGTATTTACTGTAAACTAATCATAATATCGTCCGTATTTGAGTAACAGGTTAAGCATTATCTCAACAAGAAAATATTAAGGGTGTGGAAATGAAGAGGATTTTTTAAAGGGTAAATGATCTGCATAGGTATAATATGAAATGATTGTTTTATACGGTAGGTGGATAAAATGTGGAATTAAGAAAGCGGGTAGGAGTTAAAAAAATTGAAACTGACGTAGGTTAACTCTTTTTTGAAATGGGAGAGAGACAAATGTTTTATTACAATTTTTTAAATATCGAACGCACGATATTATTGGATTTGATGAAATATATTGAGAATTTGACAAACTGTCTTGCACCGAAGATACGTTACTGTTTATTCTCCTCACGCATTGGTAGAATTTCGTGGAGAAGGTAGATCATAAATAAATAGCAGTAACGGTGGAAGCCAAAACTATTTCACATCATGATAGATAAATAAAGATGAAAAGTTAAACAAGAGTCGAGTAACCATTTTGCACGGGCGCAGGCATCCAGCCCTGATTACCCGGAAGTACAACATTCGGCTTATGACATAAATATATCTTCAGCGTACGAAAGTCACTTCGTAGGAAGTAAATTATTATGTATTGGTTGAAATTCGAATTTTACGTTAACATTAATTTTGAGAATATATATTATTAGGATTTACGATGTGTATAAGAAAATGAATATTTGTTTTTTCTTACAGTTCACAATGGGTTCGTAGTACAAGTATCAGCAGCATATCATTAACGTTTATTTACATTCAAATTTATTTCTAAGTTCAACAAAGTTTGTACAATTTGTTATTTATGGAAAAAGATTTAAGGACAATATCGTTGAAGGAAAAAGAAAATAATCTATACGTTTTGAAACGTTTAGAAAGTTTAAAAATTACAGACTGGCACCTAAAGTGATCAGGATTAATATGTTAAAATGATTTATAACTGATTGGATTCAATGATGTTAATACATATCAAAATATTTTTGACTAATATATATATATATTCTGTACAGATTCCGTTTTACTAAGGCATATGATGAATCTAAATGAAATATTTGTTAAGTACAAATATATACAAATTAATTAAATCAATAATTGCTCAACGCATGTAATACGTAAATTCGGTTTCTGTGTAAATAGAGTGTGGATGTGGTGGAAGCACAACTGTATATTCACGTCCTGTGACTTGTAACTCTAATTCATCTTCGGGTCAATGAAGCTGACAGGCTCTGACTGCTATAAGTTGCAGAAGGATAAAAACAGGACTTAGAACTTCAGAGTATTCGAGGCTGCTTTGACCAGACAGCTTTTTGCAAAGTAGATATTTGAAAACAAAAACTAATAGTAAAAATATCAAGCTCCAAACTGCTCGCAGTATGGCTACTTTCATCATACCTTCCATGTGCATTCTTATAAAAATTATAGCACAGAAATAGGTGTTTAAGCCATCTGCCACAAAGAGAGGAGAGAATATGATCCAGACTCCAGATGAACCAGAGAAATAATTGTCATCCAGTTTCAATGCAAGCAGAACAGTGAAGATAGTCAGTGAGACTAGATTTATCCATATTTCAAAGATGGTTAAACCTAGCCAGTGTACCAACTCATTTAAGGAAAAGATCATTTTAAAAATGTATATTGGTTTGATGTTTTTATATGTGATTATGGAATATGATCATGTTATTGAGAATGATGAACAATACTGTGTATTTTTGATGTTTTATGTAGCATATTTTAGTGTTCCTATTAATGCTGTTCGAAACATTCGTATATGAATAGCTGAATTTTGCCTGTTGTTTACTTCGTAATCTGCATCATCAGTGAGTGGCTCAAAGTCATCTGTAACGTTAATGAATTTAGTAATGGGTCTTATTATGATATTGGGTAATCATAAAGTATTAAATTCATTAACCTATGATATCTACTGTAGAAGTGTTGATATCTAAATCTACAGTTCCATGATGATTTTCCTTCAACTGCAGAGCTAAGTTACATGCTCTATTTATCGCTGCTCCTAGACCATGAATTATCACCTCTGGTTCCCCAGCATCCAACAGCTTCTCGCATTTATTCAATTGTGCCTGTAAGATAGTATCATATTAATATATATATATTAGAAGAAAAATAATGCAACTCTATGTTTGAAAGAACTGGTAATTCAAGAATCAGACAACAATGAATATTTAGGCACAGTCTTAGAAAATCATGTTATGGACTTTTAAAAGTCCTTCTTAAATAAAAACAGTACAATGCTATTCTTTTTGTACATGTTTTGAGCAATCAGCAACAAAGTTGGATAAATGATTAATATACTTTTCCTAAAATCCATCAGAAATATAACATAACACAGGTTATGCTCAACACAACAAGTACCTTAAAGCTGGTTTTATTAGTAACGTAAATATCCTTATTCCGTTTAGGCTGACAGACCGGTAGCCTTTTTCTCAATATGTGTTTAGAATCCGTCAAGGGTCTGTTTTTCGGGCGTCTCTTGGTAACTTCTTTTAAATAGATCTCTTTCGATTTCCGTTCAGTCTTTACTTCAGCCATTCTGACATTTTCAACGTGCAATTTTCTTCAGAGAACTGAGCACCTCGATTGGTCGTGGCCATCAGAGAAACGACAACTCCACCATTCTGAACCATTTCTGTTGAAGTTATAGAAGACGTTTAATACAAACGTGACCGTGAATTAATATCCATAACATAACCCCAATAAGTAAAGCATTGATTGGTGGGCGTTATTTATTCGTTTAAGAAGTTCTAAGGAAAACAGTCAAAATTCAGTCACCAGGGGAAAATACGGAAAGTCACAGCACTATGAAGGAGCCAGAGGTGGATCCGAAAAACATTATAAAAAGTAGAGAACTCCTCTACAGACTTATCATCAGGTAGAAACAAATTATAATTTCATTGTACATGTCGTGTCGTTATGCCCATTTTTATACTTTATTAATGATGCTTTCCTTAGGTAGATAGCTCATCCTGTATACGTTCGATTTCTGGTTTACTTTAGAAAAATTTATTTAATCAATAAAACAGTACAGCTGACAGTCTTTCTTTAAAGCATATTATAATTTGGGTATTGCCTTTGGGAGTATAGCAGTGTATAGCTGTAGGGAAGATGGTCTAGAAGTGTGGAGAGTAATGAAAGGATTTATAGGAAATAATTTTCATTTCAGTCAATTATTCTATGATGGACATCAAACACTTGCAGTACAATTGTCCAATATAATTCAAGCTGATCCTCCGTGTCCTCCTTCAGATCGTTTACTTCATTTGATGCTAACTGGAGCTGCCCATGAACCAGAACGTGCAAAGAAAGAAACTAATCATGTACCAACATTTACAACTTTTGATACTACTCTGGGACCTGGATTGGATCTTGAATTTGAAACAGAAGCTCAAACTCAGGCACCTGAACCTGCACAGTACGAAACAGCATATGTCACGTCTCACAAGGGAAATTGTAGAGCAGGAGCATTCTCAGCAGATGGTCAGCTTATTGCAACGGGCTCGGTAGATGCATCAATAAAGATTTTAGACGTTGATAGAATGCTAGCCAAATCAGCACCAGACGAAATGGCACCAGGTGATCAAACAGGAGGTCATCCTGTTATCAGAACATTGTATGATCATCTGGAAGAAGTGACCTGTTTAGAGTTTCATCCAAGAGAGCCTATTCTTGTCTCTGGCAGTCGAGACTTTACTGTGAAGCTATTCGATTTCAGTAAAGCCAGTGTTAAGAAGGCCTTTCGCACTATCACAGATGCAGATCAAATACGATGTTTGTCATTCCATCCCACTGGCGATTTTCTTGTTGTGGGAACAAATCATCCTGTTGTCAGATTATACGATGTGAATACGGGACAATGTTTTGTGTGCAGTATACCAAATCATCAGCACACAGCTGGTATTACTAGCATTAAGTATTCTCTAGATGCCAAGACATATGCTTCTGCTGGTAAAGATGGCAGTATTAAATTGTGGGACGGAGTATCAAATCGGTGCATAAATACGTTTGTCAAGGCTCACGACGGATATGAGGTTTGCTCTGTTACGTTCACGAGAAACGGAAAGGTAAGAGATACTAATAGTAATAGCATCTATAACTTCATCAAGCAGAAATGTCACTGTGTACAACGAAAATACAAACAACACTATTGTGCATTTCAGTATTTACTGTCATCCGGGAAAGATTCGTTAATTAAATTATGGGAACTCTCAACCAGCAGATGCTTAATTGCTTACACAGGTGCAGGAACTACAGGTAAAAGTCCGAAAGAATCAGTTAAATTTTTAATGTCTCGTATGAAATACACTTGTATTTCTTCTATCTTTTTCTTATAGGCAAACAAGAACACAAAGCTCAAGCTATATTTAACCACACGGAAGATTATGTGATGTTTCCCGATGAAGCCACTACGTCGTTGTGCGCTTGGAATTCGCGAAATGCCTCGAGAAAACAACTATTATCATTGGGCCATAATGGCCCAGTACGACTGATTGTACACTCACCTACAGCACCAGCCTTTTTAACTTGCAGTGATGATTTTAGGGCACGATTTTGGTTCAGGAGAATGCCTACGCATTAATAGAGTGACAAAGACTACACAGTAAAGAAAAAGATAATACACTTTTATTTTGGTGACCCTTGACAACATTACCTAAGTACTCTAAACAGTGTATATAAAAAGCAGCTTGCTCAACAGGCTTTTTATTTTGGTACAAAAATCTTCGTTGGGATAAAATGTACAGATAACATTTACGTCTCATCGTAAATGGTAAGCGTAAGTGAAATTTAAACTACGGAAGTAATGCTGAGGAGAGTGACTCAGACAAAAGATATAGAGAATGAAATAACATTGTACGTTTTTCACCTACTGACCAATCTTTTTTTTAATTAAAAATGCATGTGATTAATGTACAAATAGGAGGGCGACCATTGGACATTATGTAAACAGTATTTCAGTGCGTTTAGGAATGTCTCCAAGTATACTTGATATTACGTGATCCTCAAAATTGAAATGCTTGCACAAGCGTACAACGATTAGAAAAGAGAATTCAACAAGTATGTCGACTGGTAAAAAAAAAAAAGAACAAAAGGGCAACATTCGGGCGAATGATGTTGTCATTATTATTATATATTTTTGGGTATGAACAGCTGTTGCTGATCGCCTGTTGATTTTGTAAAGGGTTACGAGAGCGAAAGTGAATTGGGCAACGTGCTCGAGGACTTGACCGTTATTTTGAATCGAAGGGTGGCGGGTATTTCGCGGCGTCGCTACGTGGAGGGTTTAGCGTCGCGGCGGCAGGCGGCGTATTGTCGTCCCGCTTCGCGTTTGACGATGTCACGTGACCCACGCTAACCGCCATCTTTGCTTATCGTATAAACAGTGCGACCGGGCTCCGCGCGAATTCTCTTGGAAAATCCGTGGTTTTCCTGTGTTTTTGAGTGATTCCCGCGCGATAAAATGTCCGATATTAAGGCGGAGACTAAGAACGACAACAGCGTCGAGGATGTGTCCAAGGTAAGGCTCCAAAACAGAAGGAAAAGCCTTCATCAAGCCGAGTTTTCATGCCAAGACGGCGTGCGGTCCCTCAAATACGGGGCGACGCTCGGTATCTCGAAAATTCCGAACTCCGTCGTGCACGCCGATTAAGAGATACTGTTCTTCGTATGTCTGCGCGAAATGCCAGGCCGAACGTTGATCGGGAATCCCGTGCTTATTACGCGTGGTGACGGATTCGGTGATTTTTCAAAGCTGCGCCGTTTGTCCTTCAGTGGCAAAGATGGTGGATGTTTTTTATTTGTGTCTCGCGTGACGAGAGTCGCCGCACGCCGGCGGACTGCTTTCAAAAAGGCGGGAAATCACTTTTGCCACTATGAAACCACATAGCATACTTGAAAAATATCCTTTTTTATCTCAATCGCGAAGACATATTATTCGGAACGTCACGTGATTAAATGGAGGGAAAGTTAAAAGATTTTGGAATACACCAGTTCGACGATCCTTGATAATCTTATCGGTCTCGTATTTATCACGCTTATTGCACCAAGGTTTTTACTCTTTAATGTACGCAAGGTAAATTTCAAATAATTAAACTTTTTCTCACCAATTATACATTTACTAGTCCCGATTACAACCGTTTAATCCATACATTTGATTTTAAAGACGATTTCCGATTTGCTTTGTACGGTTGCATAAAAATGTAACATTGCTCATACTTTTTTTAGGATCAGTCGTCAGAGGAGAAACCAACTCCTACAAAAAACAGACGCGGCGGTACTAAGAGACTCTCGACCCTTGAAAGGACGACCCAGGAAGGCGAAGCTATTCTGAAGGTGGGTCATTAGCATCCTAGCACAGGTCATTGCATAGAGCGTCTTTATCAAAAGGCCAAAAATCTTAAGTTTCGAGAGGCCAAGGTTACAGCCCCTTCGACTTATTTCCCTGCATTTAGCATCCCCGCCAACTTTAGCTGCCTACGTGAGCATAGATACGCTAGAGTGGGGATATACGGTTAAGGAGTGGGGATTATGGGGGAAAGCGCAGGTCTGATGGAGAAGTTGTCCCCACTCTTAGTTTTTATTGCTCTGGGCGCCATTTTCGAATAATATATAGTTTACGATTACCATACTGATAGCCCTGGTCTATCTCTATTAATTTTTAATCGATGAGATAAATTTAATTAGTATAGAACATAGCTGACATTGAATAGACTAAGAGTATCACTTGTGTCTTATTTAAAAGAAATGCGATATTCTTCTCTTTCAAAAATAGTATTCTTTTTATCGGTTATCTATTGGGAATTTGAATTGTTAAATTTTATAACGACTAACACGCTTTTACGTAAGACTGAAAGAAATCGTGTCAGAATATAATATATGTTATACATTTTTCAGGGTTTAAACACATCAGTCGGTGAAGTAGAAGGTAGAAGACGTACGCGTAGTTCAGCACGGGGTTTGGCACCTTCGACGCCAGCCCCATCACCACCAAAAAAGGAGAAAAGGGATACCTCGTCAAAAGGTACTGGACGCGGACGCGGACGTCCAAAGAGGCAAGAAAAAAATAATGAAAATAATACCGACGAGGAACCGACTAATAACAAGAACGAGAAGCATTCCGAGGAGGAGTCCACGAAGATGGAAGTGGACGATGCCAAGGAAGACAAAGACGTGAAACCGGTCGAGAACGAGGAGAAGAATGCCGATGATACAGAGAGTAAAGACGTTGCGGAAAAGACGCCTGAGACAAATTCCAAGGACGAGAAGACGAAGGAGGAATCCGAAAGCTCTGCGGAAGACGTCAAGAGCGTGAGCGCCAACGACGAGAAGAAGGACGCGGAGGTTAAGGACAGCTCGGACTCGAGTCAAGACGCGACGGACACAGCTGCGGAAGCGCCACCTTCATCCTCTTCCTCATCGGAGTCTCAAAATCCTTCAACCACCACTCCCACTGAGGAAAAGAAAGAATAACCTCTCTCCGCCATCTTTACCGCGACTCTCATGTAAGTTCTCGGCCAGTAAGGTTCTGCCTTAATTATTACACGTGACGTATGCACGTTAACGAACTTATATTATTTTTTTTTTCCTTCTGTCCTTGCTCTCATATATAATAACCACTCTCTTTTTTTTTTTCTTTTTGAATTTATATTATTATCACTCACTTCGTCAGCAGAACACACTAAAGAGATCATTCATTGAATTTATTAATTGCAACGTTTGCCTCTGCTCAAAGGGAATTATTTGTCTACTGATTCAACTAATATTCGCCCTATTCACATCGATGCAATATCACGTTTTTCTTCTTTTATAAAATTTCGCGTTCGGCTCGTGAAGAAAATTCTAAAATGGATCATGTCGTTTTATTGTAGCAGGTACCAAGGTCGGCGCACACAGCGGGGTTCACAAATCCAGCCCCTCGTCTATTTTAACTAATTGACACCTTCTTGTTAATCGTCATCCTAATCAGCGCATCCGAGTCAGAATTTGTATATCTAGTAAACATGCGCCGAAAACTGAACATCTTGAGAAGCGGTCGTTGTCGATGTTTACTCTTACTATTTTACCTATTTTTTTTTGTCTTATTATTTTCGGGACGGATGCGTTGCTTTAAGTATCGTATGGTGTGTGTATATGTATATACACAGGACATATATATATATATATATACCTTCCTTGTTTTTTTCTTCTTCGTATCATTTAATATCTCAAAGTCAGTCTTACTGCGACGGGGTGGATTAATAATAATCGCTACTCGACGAATGGCGCTGGTTAGCCGGCGATGGCAAAACAGGTGTAGAGCATACGTTGTTCATGTACAATGATAATATTATTGTAAAATATATTTAATATGGACTTATATAGAATGGTTGGTTTCAAATCAGAGCTGAGCCTTATGGGAGTCTCCGTTGTCTTTTCGGACTGGGCTTACGGATTCAGGTCTGATATGAAAGTAACTGGAATTAAATCGTAAATAGAAAATTACTGTAATACCTTACTTATATAAATAACGATTGAATGAAATGGAATATATGAGAATTTATGGTGAATTGATTTTCTCTTTTTCAATGGAGTGTCCAGAAATAAAATTTCTGATGAACGCGCTTTTTTTTCGAACTGACACCCCAATTAATATGCGACACCTTCCTCCGTTTACTTTGTAATCTTTATCGTCGTTTTATATCTCATTTACTCGCGTTATTATTGTTAATATCGCTTTGGCAATGTCCCAGAATAATTTTGCGACCGCTTACACTCGTTTTTCTTCGTTTCTCCTGTTGCGTTTTATTTTGGAAAATAACGAATTAAGAATTCTTGGGGTATACCTTATTTGTAATCGCATCTAAAATTCGTCCTGGCGGATCTTTTAAATGGACCATCAATATTTTCTCTCTACGATCAATCTTGATGTCCGACTTTAATTTGCGTGAGAGCGAAAAAAAAAAGAAAGAAATACCTATGTAAATTTATAGGCGCCAATGACTTCTGCGAAACCTTGTATTTTGTTTATTAACTGGTCCAATATTAAATATGTTAATATTATTGTGTATTTGAACGGTTGTGAGTGTACAGATAGATATTACGATTGATGCACTATATAATTAGTAAAGGCAAGAGAAGGAAAAGAAGAAAAAAAAATACCCATACTTAACGAGACACCAGAAACAAAGCCGAAGGGAAAAGAAAGGAAAAGAGAGAAAAGGAAAAAAAGATTACCGACCAGTGTATTGCGTCGCTGTAATTAGCAACTGTGTGCAATGAATATGCGCAATTACTTCTTTTCGTTTGCTTACACGAAATCTATGATTTTTTTTTTCCTTAATGCGTAACGACATCTACTGTCATTTTGACGTCATTTCCGACATATACGCAACGTACACTTGTATTTAAGTTTCACCTCCAATGAAACAACTAGATTCCTTGGTGTCCTTATCGATTTTTATATGTATATGTATGCATATATATATATATATATATGTATCTCATTTGTCTTTATTGCGTTTCAGCAAATGCATAATATTCGAAATGTAAGTGTTTTATAGACAGATAATAGTTTGTCGAGTAATAGTTATTTTTCTTTCTCTCTAATGAGACAGATCCTTCGAAATCTTTCAAAGATACGAGGAAACGGAAATGTCAATTATTACCGCTTTTTCTTGACGTGCTCTAGAGATACGTGTGTGTGTATATATATATATATGCATTTCGATGCGTCATTTTATGTATGGCATTCTTCTATATATATACATACATATTTTTCCCCTAACCTTTAGTCGCGCAAACGAGGGTAAAAAGTGAAGGAAGGAAAGAAAACAGTGTGGTAGGAATCTGTTACATAGTGCGTATTTAGATGAAACATTTTCTACCGCTTTAATCAAAAGGAGTTTTGCAACCATTCAACGCGCAAAGCTGTTAAAGGACTCGTAGTAATAAAATATATAGGAGTATAGATTAAGGGATAGAGGTACTGAAAGTAATAATAATAATAATAATAATAACAACAACAACAATAACATAAATACTAATAACGATAATTGAGACGAAAATAATACCAGTTTGTGTTATGCGTGAGAAACTATAAGGCCGAAATTCCAATGGCGATCTCTTTCTTAATCTGAGAAATTTTAAAGAAATTAACAACGTTATTTTTCGAGTGAAAAAAAAAAATAAAATTTTTTTACCAGGTCACCGTTACCTCCAGTTCAATCCAAAACCCTGAGTTTTTTTACCAGATTTCTTTTTTCTTTCAGTCAGCTTCTGGGGACGGGAGAGGGACAAGTGACGTCATGATATTCGTTTCAGTACCTCAATTGTTTTTTTAATTCACATTTATTTTTTCGCGCTATTTTAGTTTTGCAATTTTTTCAACCCCTATGTCTGTGACTACATTTAGGAATGCCTTTAGACTGATATTTTTCTTCTAAACCTCCCTAAAAAATATGTCTATAGGCTCTTTCAAAATAGACTGTGTAAAACTATTCAGTTGCATTTACATACTTTATATTGATGGATGTTGCTGTATGATTTATTTTTTTTTTATAATGGCTCGGTGGGGAAAACGCCTGATAAGTGTTTATTTTTCAGAATTTTGTTTATTCTTTTTTATACGCTCATTTGTCCTATGGCTTGGATTTCTATGTCGTATACGTATACCAGGTTATTCAGCTAAAATGCACCACCTGAATATGGTTTTACCGTAGGACTTCAAATGGACGCGCTAACTTCAGGTGGTGCGTTTCTACTGAATAACCCTGTATATATACGACTGAAAAAAATGCAGAAGCTAATACGGTCTTTGATTGATTTTTTTATCTGAAATTATTAAAAGCGTCGATATATCTAGGATCTCGTGATATAGTTGAGTCGATGGGACGGTAAAGTTTTTCGGTGTCATTGGGTGCGGTTAAGATTACAGATAACAGAGTTACGTGAATTAAATATACAAAGAATATTATGTATATGCATATATAAATAAACGTGGCCTGGATAAAAAGCCTCAGAAATGTCCAGGCACAAACGTATCACGAGAAATAAAATATTTAGTATATTAGCGTTTTATTATATATATATATATATATTCATATCGATATGATAAAAGTGTAACGAACTTATTTCCTGAGTGAACTTTATTATATAGGATAAGACACGCAATAGTTTTTATACACTCTTAGTTGGTTCTGTCTGAATATTAAAATGTACAATTTTTTAACCTTACCTTTTCTTATTATTCCACTGGGTACGTAAAGTGCTCTGAGTATTCAATTAAATTGTTATTATACATTATAAATAGTATAACGATAAGGAATCGATACAAGTTTCATTGACTTTTGTATAAAAATTGCTTCGATCAATAAAATCAATAAATATCATTAAAGCTACAATACAAGATTTTGTTACCGATTTTTTCTATTCTCAGCGAACGCGTTGTCCTTTTATCGTCTATAGGCTCTCTCATCTTGAAAAGATCCAACCGATGGTAAAATCGTGAGCATGAGTTTATCGACGGTCGAAACTTCTGTTATCGAGAGCAGCCAAGTTCTCCATGGGTGAGTTCTACATAAAATATCTGTATACGGTTAACTCTACATAAAATATCTGTATAAGATTAACTCTATAAAAAATGTCTGTATACGGTTAACTCTAGACGGCCTAAGTTTACACCGACCGAGGGGAGATTACGATTTCTCCGGCTGCTTGATCTGACAATTGTTTCTTTTTGTTCTTTTTCATGAAACGAAACAGTGTACGAGGTTCATTGCGCTAACTGCTACAATTTATAAATCTTAAGCTTCCCTTATTCCGTGTAGAGATAATCGCGTAGAGTTATTATTTTACTATTAAGCACCGCGTATACAAAACTGGATCCCGCTCTTTTCAATCGGCAGAATTCTCATGCACCAGCAATGCTTCCTACGAGCTTCGTATATTCTGCCGACAGATGGCTCAGTAATCTGCCTATAGGTACAAAAGTCAGCGATCCCCGATATTATCGTTAGATTTTCACTAGCGCGATATCTGCACGATACTCAAGGTATATTTATAAGACACATAATTATAAGTTCCTGACGACTGTCAAGGATATAAAACTCTCGGGCAAGATATAACACGAATGTCTTAATTCTCTCGAGAAGTATCAGATAAATCTATTTCTCGCGTATAACCTATTCATCGGCAGAAAAGGTTCTTAGACATCGAATCCCATCCTTTAATCGTTCAACGAATAGATTGCGGGATCGGATTGACTAACAGCATGACGTATGTACCTTCACGAACCTGGTTAATTGCATCCATGCTATAATTTTTCTCTCATGCATTTCCTCTCGGGTCACCGGTTCCTTCCAACGCAATTCCTCAGTCACTGATCAAAACGTATCTAAGTGTCATTCAAGTAATTTCTCAGCGCGCTTCGCCGTTCTCATTATCGTGCAACCGGAAGGCACGCAGGGCGCAAGAAGGAAACAAAAAAATATATAAATAAATCCCGGCGCCTAAAGCCGCCAGCCAAACCGATAAGATCGAGAATGCCTCCAGGCACAGCGATCGAGTAAACGTAAGGAATAAAAAGTTCAAAGCTGAAACTAATTACGGGTATCGCGGGGCAAAAGGGTTACTCACAATCAGTCTCTCATATAACGTGCATCATGTGCACGTATATACATATCCTTTACACTGACGTGGGGATGCGCGTAGTTGGAATACCGATAAAGAGGATCTGTTCGAGAGCCGAATTGCAAGGAGACGGGACATTTAGCTGAGCTATTTTAATAGGCTGAGTTATTTGAGGGACGAGAGTTATGTCGAAGAGGGTTGATACCTCGGCAGCCATACAGACATAACTACACACACACATATATATATATACACAGTACGTATCAAATATTCAAGTCTCTATATTCTTTTTAGTCCTGCGGAACGCGTCCCTCGTTGACAGAGCTCTTTGAACGCGACGAAACAATTACTTAGCAATAGATAAAACGTAATTGCGGTATGAGATCGCGATTTGTTACCGATCTAGACTACGTGGACGGGGTTCGATTCTTTCATTATAACCTCAAAGAAATCCTACCGGACGAGGGAGCACGCTCCAGCCTTCTACGGAAAGAATTCCTTCTGTCCCAGTTGGAGGTTATGCTGCGAGAGGCGCCTCGTAATTCATTTAACCGGGAGCAGACAAGGCAGGCTCAATTACACTCGCAGTAAAAACCGTAGCAGCTTCCTCGTACGACGTGCGTGGTCTTCGCCGTGTTACACTGAAAGACTGTCACCCGGCTGCCAGTTTCCAAGCGTAAGAAATCGTTGGCATCCTTCGCGTCATCTGCCTCGAGTCGGGAGCATCCTTGTCGTTGTCTTCAGGAAGATCGGTAAGTGAGATTTCTACGTTTCACTCTTTTTTTTTTTAATACGTACAATTGACACGTATCTTATTGCAGGGAGACATCGTTACCGACGTGTTGTTACAGGTTAGAATTTCGTCGTGTGACAAGTGAAATATTTTGACGTGGGATTATCACGATCGTTCAAAGAGGCTAACGTGGGAAGGATTACTTGACTCTGACTCGTTGAAGGAGCTACGGCAAAGCAATGTCCTGTTGATGGTAATATTTTAATGAAGTTAGCTAATTCTTAGTAGCGCCTTCGGGCAGACAGACGCGATTCCAAGCATAAATGCTTAAGACCGAGCGAAGGGACGTGTAGAGGGTCGTGGCGCCACCCATCTACTGATTTCTGCTTACCGATATCCTCCTACAGAGCTTCCTTCATCTCTTGGTGCTGCTACAAAGCCGGCATTGGCCACACGTAGCTCTTTTCCCTGACCTGTCATTTTCGCAGCATAACCTAACTTTTACCTAATACGAGCTACATAAAGGGCATGTGAAGAAAATCGAAGTCGATTATAATATATTCACAAGGTATTTACGTATATGCAATAATCTGGTGGTTATTAGTGACGTAAATCCAACCGTATTAGATGCATCCGAAAGATGACTGATAAATGCTTACCGTTAGAATATCATTGTGAGGGTACGCGGATAAAATCACGTGGGCAAACAGCCGCTTTGCATGCGTTGAACGTTTTACACAGTCGGGGATTAATTTGATCGATGCTTTGCGTACGTAATGATGTGGTATGGGGTGTGATGATCATGCGAGTATGTGAGTAACGTTTCCCAGCTTTTCTGTTTCCGTTAACAGTACTGAAGGTACGAGTGTGCATCTGCAGCTGGGAGACTGATTACTTTGCATGAGAAGCCTTCGCTGATATTTATCCATGAAACGTATACCTACGGATGGCATTAAATATTTACATTTTTCTCTCTGATCAGTTAAGCCACGGGGATGGTGAGCATCGAGGAGTGCACGAGATGGGACGGACTCTCGTTACATACAAGGACTACGAGGAAGAAGATTCCTTCGAAACAAAGAAGTGTATCCATTGGGAGACTAGCGGCGTGAAAGGAAGTCGTATTAAGGATAGAAGATGGCGTCGGATCAAATGGACGTAGAAATCGCTAAGGGAAACTCGGCTGATCTAGTTGCCATGGAAGTCCGGGACTAGGAAACTAAACGTAACGGAGCTAAACCAAACTAAAACTTCCCTTCCACCGGATTTGACAGCAATACGGCACGGGGTTGAATCAGATAGCGCATAGGGGTGGAGGATGCCTATGTATATGTATGTATATACGTATATTGCACGGGTATAAGGGAGGGCTGGTAGTCTGGACAGAGAGACGGGACTAAGGGATGCTGGGCTCTCGTCTCCGAGGTCTCAGAGAGGGATATTAAGGCCAAAGCTATCTGATGGCTGCTTCTCTTCTCTTCTCTCTCCTCCTATCCTTCACTACTCTCCTCTGTCGACCATTTTCTCCTCGATTCTCCTTGATTCCATCCCTTCTACCCCGTGGGCCGGGACGGAGTGGCAGAAACCAACAGAGGGAAGGAGACAGAGAATACTCACGAGTAGACTCGACTCCAGCCGAAATTACCGCATTGATCTTCAGCAAACTTGCGCTCTACCCTTAACCAACAATAGACAAGGGTAGTAGCAGAAGACAATTGTGCTCTGCTAAGGGATGTATTTCTAATTCGTATAGCAGCTGAGAGTAATTCGTCTGAAAAAGTATCCAGGACACCTTTGCTTTTCTAGTGTAAGACATTATGTTTTTTGTGAAAAGGACGCTGAAGGTACGTAATATTTTAAAAGAATATTATTTTTCTCAAGAGAGACTAATATACGCTTTTTTCTTTGTCTATGATAATTTTTTTTACTTTTTCTTTTCCACAAGAAAGGACCGTTACATCAGTTTTAGGAGGACACGTATCGTAGAGGCATCCTGGATAGTAGCAGGGACGAAAGGGAGGGCTGGAATAAAGTACGTTTTACGAGGGATTACGCAGTTTATGACTTTCTCTATCCACTCGTCCTCCCCTTCTTTTCTTCGCCATCTTTCTTCTATGGCTTCACGCTATTCGCCTCCGGTCGCCACGCTATCCGTTTTCCTCCTGGTTTACGATCGAGCCTCTGCCTTCTTCTCGCCACCTTCTTCATCTTCCTTCAGCTCTTTCTCTAACGTAACTGCCATCCCTCCTTCGTTCTTGGCTGACTTCCTGTTCTCGCGAACCTTGCGTCTGATGGCGCTTCGTCTTTTCTTCCTCGATATCGCTCTGATCTCTCGCTGTGCTCTACGATATACCGACGGCAGCACTAAAATCCAATCACAAGACGAAACGAGGACGAGATGGGTTCGTAAAGACGCTTCCTTAAGCTCATTTCACAGTGAGGCATTTACTACGATTCAGAGAAGACTCTATGTTATTGAGGTAAAAATTATTTTCTCGATCGAGATTAAGAAGTGGGAATGAAAACATCACGGAAGCGTTGATCGACTAAAATAACTGCGCTGAGAAATTGATGAGACTAGCAGATGCCGATGATCGTAAATTGAGAGTGGTAAAAAAAAAAAAGATCGTTCGATAATGGTGGTTAGAATTTGATTTTTGAATTAAAACACCATCGCGAGGTATAAGAACCCTCGATCCTTCAAACTCTCAGCGAAAGATATAAAAATTTAATTCCTCCAGGAGAATGACGTGACGCCGTTGCCGCAGGGTTTTCTTTTTCAAAGTTCTTTTAAATCCTCCCTTCCTTTCACCCGAGCATCATCCCCTATCCCATTCGAACTCCCAAAGCGCCTCTTCTCCTTATCCCGTGGATGTCCGCCTATTCCTGACCCTCTTTTACTCTCTGGAATCGTCGTTGGCTGTGTAAAAAAAAAGTTTCCCTCTATTTTAGCAAGCTAATTTACCATGAGCTGTTTCTAAGTATCTGTTTTATCCTACCTTTTCCTTCCACTTAGGATAATGACCTCATAGAGGGCAAGTGAGGGCTTATTCAGTCAGGTTGTAGAAAAAGACCTAAAAACGAAAATCGATAATGTCATAAAAATACGTTACGTGCACGCACGCAATTACTTTGGTTATACCGAAGTCGATTACCTGAAGTGGCACTGAAGTTGTAAAGTATACAATCTTAAAGTGTAAAAACAGTACGGCAAGGATTCGTACGTAGAAGTCGTTAGAGAATCTCATACGTAAAATTCTCATGGTTCGAAGCGGTTACAAGTAACGAAGGATCCGAGCAGGTCTGCCCTCTGGTGGGCTTTTGTAAGAAACAGGCAATCTCTGTCTGCGCCAGATAACGCCCTCGGCGTAGGGGGACGGCTTTTCATCTTACTAAATCACTCGCTGCCTTCCTTCTACCCATCCTGTGCTTACATCTAACCCGACTGAAAACTAAACAAAAACGTTTACTGGGTATACGCAACCATTATTGAAGCGATGGTGTACAAGCTTGAAACTTTTTTCGAGAGTACGAGCCGATGCGTTAAAAGAGCTCGTGAAGAATGAAAAGTTAAAAAATAATTGTGTCGGTTGGAGTCGAATTGTTTTTAATTGAACTAGAGAATTTATTATTATTATGATTTTTTTACGTTTGACAGATATTCACGAAATATCATAATGAAAGACTTCGAGGGCCGAGCATTTTGGATTTTCCTTTGTTAATAATCCTATCGATTTGTGTAATCTGTTCTTGGTTGGTGGTTCCCCTTCGCGCTGTGACGTCACTGGGCCATACATCAAACCGTTATCAGTTCAGTGGCTCCTCCCTCTCTCTCTCTCTCACCCTTCCCATAGAGAGGAGAGCGCGAGAGACAGATCGAACGGAAATTCTTTGGGCGGGAAGCCGGTCGACCAAATCTAGAAGGAGGGATTCTTTAACCCCGGCGTAAATTGGATTGCACGGAATTTTGATTTATATTCACGGAAAGAACGGCCAAACAGTAGAGTGAGGCGAAAGGGATGAAAGTCAGAGTAGCAAAATGAAGTGAGGCACTGAATGAGGAATTTATAAAAGGTGTCGAGCTTTTTCAGGCAAGAAAGACAATTCTTTTTTTTAACCTTTCTCTGACAATATCTGACAGGTAATGGAATAATTTTGAATTTACGTTAAGTATGAGAATCTATTGCCTCGTGCATAAGGATATCTCTGTACAGTGGCTAAACGGAGCTAGATAATTTTATTGGCGGAGATCGAATCAGATGGCATTGCACCCTACTCTGTCAATCCAGGCCGAAAGTTGCCAGGCCGAGGAAGCCGATGGAGGATGGTAGGGCCAGGGTTTGGTATCTCGGAAGATAAGGGCGCAATCTCTGCTTTCGCGGGGGGTGGCGAGGCAGAAGGGGTTGAGTGGTTGCCTAGCAACGGCGAGAGGGGTGCACCAGTATAGATCGCTATCCGCCTCCTCCGGAGGGCGGAGTGTGCCGAGGGGTGCTCTGCAAGATGGCTTTATTACCCTCCGAGAGGAGTTGGCGATGTTGCTGCAGTAACTTGGTACTTGCTGTAGGAAATGACTTCAGCGTTAGTGCTCCCCATGCTGCTCGAGGATTTATCGTTTTGCTAATACCAGAGCTTCGCGTGAATTTTGAAATTTCGCTCTGGAGTGCATGACCTGCGCGATCAAATAAATTGAAATTTAGAAGAAACCGCAAGTAAACCTTGACAAGAAAAAGAGAGCTGTAATTTCTCTCGTGGAATGTAAATATTTTTTTTTTGACATAACTCTTTTCCAGACTGTACCTTCACTTTTTGTTTTAATTCCTTACTCGAGGCTTTTGGAGTATTTTTCTTCTGTGATTTTTCCATTAATAATGTTACGAAGATCGGAGCTGTCTAAAGAAAGAGAGAAAAAGAGAGCGAGGAAGAAATCATTGCCAGAAGCTTCCTTTGCTAACCCCGTCTTATCTGACTCCCCGTGCAACGTTATTATTACAAACAGAAGCGAATATCATAACCGCAAGGCGTTACAACTTTAATAACTCCGGCGCCACCACTGCCTGCTCTCCAGCCTCCTTCGTGCTGACTCTCTTCCTCTTTAGCTCCCTTTCAGATCCTTCCTCCTTTCCTCTCGCGCTTCCCTTGCTCGCGCGAATTCCGCAAGGCGTAACTTGGCACAACACCGGAGATGGAAACCCAGACGTAATTTCCGGTTGCGCAGCGCGAGGAATCGCATGTTACCTGAACCAAAAGACGATCGTTCACCAGGAAGATAGCCAAGATTTCTATTCGAGTTAGCCAGGATTTCCGAGCGATGATATTTCACCTATCAGGACGAAGACACAAATTTTTATATCGTCAGCCAATCAAACGCGGATACGTCGTCACGGTGAGTTCGTATATAGGACTTGATACTGTCATTCAACGATTATACGATTCATTCTTACGTATACTTATAGGTAGACTATTGCGTACGCTTACGTGGTATTTTTAATTTCTATGTTGCTGCTGTAAATCTAACTTTCCGACTGTATTTTTTTCACGTTAAATCACCGATGATATCGGCAGTGTCCTGGCTTGGCTTCGGTGTACGGTCCCGCGAGTAACCGCAGCCAACTTCGCATCATGAATAATAAGCGAAAATATCACCGATATATTACCGGCGGTGCGCGAGTGCGCAGCAAGTGGTTTCCAATGTGACTATTGCTGTCTTTTCTCCTTTCTTTGTACTAGCCATGTAAGAATCTAAACGTCAATTTGCATAGATAACGGGGAAAAAGATGTTCGTCAGTCTGATAATTTTACTGTACATACACGCCAACGAGTGAAGTTAGTCGAGAGATGCCGATCTTGATATAATACATGCGTAGTACGTATCCAACATACCTATAATCTATTCGCGTTAAGAATAAAATTTTTAAGACATTATTATACTAAGGTTTCTATGTAAAATGTGCGAACGTATTTTTTGAATTGCTATACCGTATTCCCTAGCGGTGATCGTAGTAACTACTAACGCAAACGACAGACGGCCATATTGTTTAATGGCGTCCGCAACTATTTCATATCGGCTGCTGTCTCGTGCGGTTTTCATGAGTCTGGCATTATATTCGTGAGCGACGATACACGTTGAGTTTCACCGGTTTTTACCGCGAGGTCAACGCGATAGGATCGCGAAGCAGCACGACGGGGCAGGTATAAGCGAATTCGCGGCAGCTTGTTAGGTGAACAACAACGCCGTTTTGTTTTCTCGAAGGAGTATGGGACTGTAGCCTTGTGGAACTCGTATGCGTCTACCAGGCTCTTCTTTATGTCGAAAGGTAACTCGCTAACGCATCCTTTATGTATCCGAGAGGAGGACCAATTACCAAAAGTCTCTTCCCACGTAAACTCCCTCATTGGTGTTGCATCCACAGTTCAACAGGATTCAGGATCTTAAATTTCGATCACGGTAAGGATAGATGTACTTGTCTTTTATTGTGCGCTGGATTCTGAAATGTGAAGTCAGGTTAGGATCTACCTCAAGCGGATTTACGAATATCCAGCTAGTTATGGTTAGAGGGCGTTGTGGACAATTGCCTCAATGCCTGTCTTTAACATTATCATATCATGTGCAAGCGGCTTGTGTATGGCAATAGATAATACCATATCGGGGTAAACAGGTGGGCCGGGCTGCGCTTCTTGCCAGGAATGCAGTCGGCACTATGGCCACCATAGGTACGATGATAGTTATTCGCATTCTTTTTTATTATTATGGAAGCAGGGTACCCTCCTTGAGAATTCTAAAATACAGTGTGTACGCGAAGAAGAATGTTATCATTTGTTTTTATGAAGAATAGACTAATATGCATTATAGAGAGTGCATAAGAACTTTAAGGATTTTTATGTAAATTTTTATAGCCTCAGATTCTTTCTCGCGATAAGCGAAATAGTTGACAAAATTGTGCACGTTCAAAAATGCGTTCGTTGCCTAGAATATCCGTGCAAGGGTATTTAGCTGTGATTCGGGTTACCATTATGTCTGTCTCTTTCTCTTATACACCTGTGATCCCATGGGTCTGTCTCTTTCGCACTCCCAGCTACTATAGAGCTTGTCCCTTTTTTTTCTTCTTTTTATTAATAAGAAATATGCAAATGCTCAAGAGGATGTAATTGCGACATTCCACGTATACGGTATTTCGAAATTAATTCTTTATTACTTATGGCGACACGAGATAAGTAAGATATAGAGAGCAGCATCCAAAAGGCAGCCGAATAAGGCGTACACGCGTCTGAATACTGGCTGGCTTGTAAGGCGTAGTTAAAGTTTTAAAGGGTAGTTAAATTTAAAGCGAGTTAAGCCGGGGCATTATAATGGCGCGTGCCAAGTTAAGGGAAGGTGCCTTGGAAAAAGGGTGGAATGGGACGCGGACGCGGATGATGGATGTGTATATTTTCGAATCACCCTTAGTCAAAGGGGTGCGCTTTAAAATATGAAATGATGGGCGGAGTGGGAAAGGCATTGTGACCTCTCTAAAAAAAAATTCTGATTCCAGCAAATTGACTTTTCTCGCGTGAGAAATTCTCACCTCCCAGCTACGTCGTCGCTGCTTCATACGGTAAGCCGCGTTGGAGGCTGCTTATAAAGAGATTTTACATTGACTATTATAATTGTTAATTAAATAAACTTCTAATGACGTCGCTATCCACAACTCAGCCGTACAACGAGACCTTCCCTCAAATCGACACGTTTCATTCACTCTACTTATATATACATGGAGTACTATGAGATTCTCATGGGTATCGCGTATGGTGTTACAGTTGTCAGTTGTCACTGCCGATTGGACCATTCAAATGGAGAAGAAGGGCGTTGGACGAGTGTCGAGCATCTATACAGGAACGCCTCCTGTCATTAGGATACACTACACCGTGCATGAGAATAAATGCAAAGTAAGTAAGCAGCATATATGAGCTTTTTTTATTCTTTTTTTTTTGTACTGACAAAATCAATTTTCAGGAGACACTCTAAAACTTACCTGGTACAATATACAGAGTGGAACTGTGGTTGGTCCATGCTATGTACTTTTGGAGGACAGACTCTGCAAGGAAAAGTCTTTATTAAGGAGCTGGTCTAGGGATTTTTTTTTTTTATGGATATAGATGAAATATTTCAGGCTTGGATAAAAAGGTATCGTCATCGCAATGCAAACCAGGAACTTGACTGCTCTATTCGATAGGCGACCCTTATTCTGTGTTCACCCTTTCTGGGCATATTGTCCCTGTTCACGTATAGCATAGTAGTAGGAATATTTCACACGCGTTCGGCACGCATCCAGACTAACCAGGGTCACCCCCCCTTATAAAATTTAAACTCTAAAGGGTTGTCGTGGCTTCGGTTACTTATTTATTAACCCATCAATTTGTTAGCGTCATTGTGATGCTGTGCAATGGCACAGTACGCTCTGTAATGGGATCGGATAAGCCGGATGTGGGAGTTTATCTAAATCGTAGGTCCTTTATGCTCCAAATCGAATCTACGATAAGACTCTGTCCACGATCAGGGAAGTGGTTACCCTTCGCGAACAGAGCGTACAGATGCCACGATATACTCGTTAACGGATGGTGAGACTTTAAATTAACCACGATCGATAAAGATCGATCGTCTTGATCTGACCGACGATATTAATTGTTTCTTCATTGAAAATAACTTTGCTCTTTTTCAGGGGGTCGTTCGAGATACAAGATAAAAAAATGGTCTAAAAAAGAAAATTGTAAAACAAGTCCATGGAATATTTTAGCAAGCTGACCCCGATGAACGCACCGGGTCTTGCGGTGTTCCAGTAGAAGAGGTACGCGTGTCTTCATGTATTCATTATCTAGTTAATGGAGCGAGAATCGTGTGGTTGATGTTCACTTCCCATGTCCAGGATACAATAAGAGTCGAACGGCTCGTCACCTCGTAAAACCATTTATCCAGCGGCAGCCCCCCGCCTCTTCGTGTACCGGCAGCAAACTGTCTATTAACCAGGTTGCTGTTAAGCGGACTGTGAGTAAAATGGAAACAAACAGCGATCATTTCGCACAATGAGATTCGACGTCGAAGCTACAGACTGTGGTCGAGATTCGGTTCTGACGCATTGTGCCGACCTCGTTACTTTTATTCTGCCTACTCGAGGACCCTCTTCCTATTGGCCGAGTATGATCGTGAATAAATTTGTTAAACGCGTGTGCGCACGCATTAAATAACATTCGATGGCTTTTCTGAAAATTCATGCCTGAGGGGATGTCGAGTATATATTTTTTTTACTTTTTCAAATATACAAGTTTTCTATAAATACACTAGATTTTGGGAATGAGAAAGAACAGGGGACGATACGATGTTATTTATTGTCAGTGGTATAGACAGGCGTGGTTAAAATTGTCGCGGATTACTCCTGCGACATATGTTATGAGAATCCCACGGCAAACGACCAAAGGATACCGATGACGTGTATTTGATTCATAACGGAAGATCAAGTGGGATTTGTAGAATTTGTCAGGGATTATTGTATCAGTAAAATGAGTTCACGGTTCCCAGGGTACAAGTTTGAGGCTGTATCGTTCCTTGCAGAAGATTCGATCGTTTACTAGACGATTAATCATGTTTATGTATAATCATTAAGAGTGTATATAATTATCAGGTGTCTTAGATTGATACACGTTGTAAGTATTGGATTACGTAATAAAAGGTGAGACAGGGTAACTCAATAAGATACTACCGATAAGAAGGAGCATCTATACGTTAAATGTTTTATATGGTTTTTTGAAGTTTTTCCTGATTGGTCCACCAGGAATTACCGTACAGTGACTAACATAGGCATTCAAACGATTAGGGAGTATCCTGAGCTAATCTGAATGCCTAAGGCTAATTGAATCGATAAATAAATTTTAACGGCTAACAAATTAGATTCCAGTAGTCATTGCTCAGTGGACAGCTGAGGGCAGGTGATCAACGCGCTACTTGAATACTAATAAAGCAGCGAGGTGACCAACCGGCCGAACGGACGATCTTACGATGCCAGTTTTAATGGATTACTTGACCGTCGGTTAGCCTGCTTCTGCTCTACAGGAAACAGATGCTCGCACGCACGCGCGCGACTTGCCGTAGGTATATCTATAAACGTAAGATCATTATTAAGAGATTAAAGGGGAGCCAATTTAATTTTTAGATGAAGCAGCAATCAGACTTCAACAACCACCAGCGGATATCCGCACGACGGAGAAAAAGGTTATAGACATGGATTTGGGATGGCCGTTTATGAAAGTTGGACAGACTTTATCAAGAATGTGGAACGTGCATTATTATTATTCGCGAATGTACATTCTCTTGCCCTACGGTCAACTTTCGTTAGGTTCACACGTTTACACCCCAGAACGTGCCACTTGTACGAAGCTCGAGCGGCAGCAGCGACGGCGGCGGGTTTGAAGGGCGGTTAAGTTAGGGGTTGGTGGGATGCTGGTTATTTAATCTTTAATCCTGATACTCGAGGGTGACTCTGTCACCGATACTCTAGTTATGTGCGACGTAACACTGGCACCCTCCCTCGAGCGATTTTTGGGGTTGCCCGACGTACGTCCGATAGGGGAGGTTGGGATTGATCTGCACAAATCTCAATGCTTATGATTGACATTTTTTTTTTATGAAAGAAAACTTCTTACGTATTTCGAACTCTTGGTGTGTGGGGTGAGTTTTCTTTTTTTTTTGGGGGGGAATTTGTTTCTAAAAATTTTTTTTTCTTCCTCCCCTAGTCACGGTAATAAACGAACCTTTATAATCTGTAGAATTAATAGACAGTTACACGTGGTCCGAAGGAGAAGTGTGATGGCCGCAGGCAAAAATGTACCTAAATAACAGCTCAGGTGGCTCCGCTAGGATGTTATTACTACATGAGTTGCGATTCACGAATGACACGGCAGCAAGATTTATGAGTGTGCTTCCTCTGTGATTAGCTTTCTTTATGCGAAACATTTACATATAGTACGTATGCCACTATAATTCCAAAGTTTTTGTCAAGGCTCTCTAGGAGTGAGCGGCGGCCTTACTTACTGCTAGTACTGTTCGTACATCGGCCATCCGACTTCCAGGCCCAGAAGGCGATAACACAAGAATACAAAGGACAGAGAAAATAACTTCATTTCTGAGATTCTTCGAATCATTCAAGTATCCTTCCATTCCAAAGCGACAATCCTATAGAGTTTAGTTTGAATGGTAATAAAAGAAAAAAAAACGGCCCCTCACTGATACTTGCACAATTTTAAGGGGTGTCCACAGGCAGGACTAGATATCCTAGAGGCAGACCCGATTCAAGGGACAGTAAGCATATTGTCTCGCTCGAATGGAATATAGGGTAGCCCTTGTCTCGGTGCGCAGGACCCCCCATGGGAACATTTCACACCGGTAACCACCGCAACCCCTAGTAACCCTCTGTAGTTTGGTTACACAAAGTCGATTTAGTTAGGGATGGTTTAGTCTCTGATTTATAACTCTCAAGTTCACCTCGAGAATGGATCTACTTAAGCTGATATCACTGGTCGACGGTACATCGTAGCGCAATATAGTAAGTAACCATGTTAGTCGAGGAAGGTCTGTGATAAAGGATCTTGGGTTTCCGAGGAAAATTTTCATTTTCAGAAGGACGATGGCACCTGGAGTCAAGGAGACCGGTCTGTACTGTAGAGGCGAGGAACTTCTATATTGGTTATTGGTATCTCCGAGCAGGGTAACACCTATACGATTGGCCCAGGGCGGAGCACGGAGCGTGACCGGTGCGATTATTAATTAGAGGTTAGAAGGCAAAAGAGGAGAGTAAAGAGGGAGTTCCTCTTTGAGTACAGTCGGAGGAAGGGAACGGTCAGTTCGGATCTTTGGGTCTGCGTACCACTGCGTCCTACCACCCTGGAGATGAAGATACCAAAGAGGGCGGACTTCCTAACCTATAAATCGTCGTCCTAGCGAGCATCGAGGTGCTAGCTGAAGCACCCTCTGCGGCGTATTGTTCGACGTCACTGGGATTGGCATTGGCTCGAAGCTACACACACTGTATATTTTTCTGGAGCTCGCGGTACTCCTTTACTCTGGACATAAATAATCCATGGACTTGCCGCTGCGACGTACGTCGAGGCTATGGCCAAAGAATCATCATCCCGTTGATCGTCTCCGCTTTGTTTGGATAAATGATTATGATAATGGATAACTCGAATGGTGAATTCTTTGGACGCAAAGAGACGTGGGTATGAATAAGGGGCTAAGTCGGATTAGACGGAATCATGACGATTCTGAGGAACGCCCGGGATTCATGCTAGATTTGATTTAACGCTCTCTTAAATGATCCCACAGAGATCGGCACGTGCCAGTCGCACCCCCCTTGATCTGGAACAGTTTGCCCAGGGTGAGGAACCCTAACCAACCTGGATACAGGGTTGCATACGCGACCTGGCGCTAAGTCACCAACGTCAACAGGGAATCACTTGGGGTGGATTCACGTCGAGTATTTGCTTAGGGACATCCGTTTGTTTTTCTAGGATCAGTGCCAATTTGCCACTCCACTTTTGATCCTCAGAATGTTTTTACAGGTACCGGTAGCTGTGATACCTGTTGGTTCTATCCAAGTGGATATGTATTCAAATAAACCGCGGGTGGGTCAAACGTCAAGAGGCCCAATATTTATTACTTCAGTGTTTACAGGACAGGCCACGCGCCGAGACGTTTGGGTCAGGGAACAAAAATTTCAAAAAAAAAAACAAAGATCTAAAATTTTCTAAATTTTCTAACAAACTTCAACGCACTCGTGGCCCAACAGCTACTGCGAACTTTCCCACAAACGTGACTTCCATCCTGGTTCTTCATAATTCTGTGACTTAACAGTTAGCACATGGTATCCCATAGGACCCAGGACGGGTTCCCATATCATAGATGCAAAGCTTGATGTATCGATGCTTTATGATTATGCTGGCCCCATACACAGACCGCCCACCCCCGTGAACCCACTGTGCAATGGCATCATAGCCTTATGGAACAGCAAAGTCACCCTAATGGTCGGATTAGTTTTTGATAGGTGCACGAGGCAGGGATGCAGTTTGTTCCTAACTAAAATTCGTATTCATAGGACGTTTCTATGATCGATTTCGGAGTACCCGGTTAGCTCTAAGTTTTGACTAGCCTTAGACACGGTACTGTGAAAGTCAAAAAGACGTTACACGACGTACGACATTCTGAAGAGATTCTCAATTGGTCCAAAGAAATTCCATGCGATCTGGAGCAACAGGCCCAAACGTTGACCTCAGCTTCAGAGTCAGTAGAGCCAATATCTCAATATCGTTATCTCCTGTCTAAACGACAGAATAGACAAGCCACTGCTATATGGGTTCGGCGCTCACTCATAATCTTACGTAGGATCTTGCTCTGTGTAGTCAATGTAGGTACTAGCAAAGCAGGGTTGGATACCCTTCTATTCGGGTTCCTTCCCTGGCTCTGGGTTCAAGAGACCCAGGTCCCTGACGAGAGACCCGAAATGGAATCATCGATCGATAGACGATCTGGTTGCAACAAACCTTTCAATCATGCGACACCCATCGACTGCGCGGCTCCCATTATTTCAAACAAATGGAACCAGTCCGGTTCTTTTAAACAGATAGACTCCGTACGAATAGATGCTTAAAGCTCCGATCTTATCAGTGATGCATGAGAAGTGGCTGCTTACCTGTATTATCTGCGCGAGTTCTCGCTATGCTTTTTCGTAGAACCAAAGAAAGACAAGTGGATGAGAACGAAGGAGCCCAGAGCAACATCACCGGAGGACACATACACTGGGATGATCCAAATAACATCATCTTATCGATTGGGTATACTCCTAGCAAAATAATACACCGGTCCATAGGACGATCCTGATAAGGTTGCTCTGATGATTTCAATTTTGCAGAGGGTTACCACTGCGACGATGATGAGGATGATGGCTAATTTGTTTCACGTTGGTGTCCATGACTACTTCATAAATCCAAACCAATTCCAGAGCTCCTCGTCGTTTATCTACTTATTGGACAATTTGAATAACCCTGACGTGCAGACAGCAGCTGAGTATAGTGCGCAGGTAAGGGTGTGGCATCCAGGTGCCCAATTAGTGGTAGCCATAGAATTTCTTCCCAGTTCTAACATCTAT
This sequence comes from Calameuta idolon, assembly GCA_030142285.1. Taxonomy (NCBI): domain Eukaryota; kingdom Metazoa; phylum Arthropoda; class Insecta; order Hymenoptera; family Cephidae; genus Calameuta; species Calameuta idolon. The sequence continues at coordinate 246,179 of JARQSV010000690.1, read as the reverse complement.
CTACCTTCTCTATAAACCCATTCGTAGGAACTTCGAGGCCTATTGGCGGCTACCGGCGTCCCTGGCTACATATACGTGCGCTCTTAACTAGCTCCTCGGAAGCGGGGCATGCGACCATTTATCACCCGGAGACAGAACCACTCTACCTACTACCAACTTCTCCGTTGCTTCATAAGCTGTAACAATGTGGGAACACCGCGAACTCGATTATCTGCTCTCCTGTACGCGCTGCACTACGAAACTCCTACTGTGTTACGTACTGGCATAGAAGTGCCTGGAACATTGTGCGTATAGGAACTAGAAAGTAGTTGTATAGGTTAGGTTAGCAACGATGGAGATCTTGCTCCCTCTTAAAACAACAAAAAAAAATGAAGCAAGCAAAAGAGAATTTTCGAACGTTGAAGATAAAAAATGGTGTCCAAGACGTCCCATGGATGCTACCGGTTCCATGCACCACGTGGCAAAAACGGAGATGCCTCGGGAGTACTCCATTCGCGGATATTAATCCGTGCCAGAAGTGGCTGTTATTGAAATTAATTTAGTTCCCGAGAAGAGCGATCAATCTGTTTGCTCCTGGGACCATTAGTCTGCTGTCCGGTTGACAGTGGAAGTTGTCCACTCTTGTGTTTTATAAATGATTTCGTAATTCACCGATATGAAAGGATCTACAAAGAATCCAGAAGGGAATTATTAATTGTTCGTGTCTTCGAATGCACCGCATACCATATAGAACTGCTTGCGCTATATAAATATAAATATACCTATATACCTCTCTATAGTCAGGTATACACATACAGGTGGTCAGCGTATCTCTATAATTTTCTATCAATTAATTATTTTTGTATAATCGCTAACACATAGGTAAGCTTAATTTCGTTTTTATCAGCATCACATTATTTTTTCTCAATCGACTTCAGTATCTCCATGCGTATACAAGGTTATAACAGTAGAGTCAGAGGCACAGCATCCCGCATCAAGTAATTCAGTATGAATCCTAACGTTACTCATGTTCTTCTGATAAAGAGAAGACACCGCTAGGCCTGGTACATGTTTCTTCGATTACCATACCTACCGGTTCCGCAAGTAGATTGTCCGATGAAGGAGAAGGTCGTTCTCTGGTAGGAACTTGAACAGCGGATGATCCCTTTTAAAAAATTCTTTTGGAAATTCAACACAAACGTTCGATTCAATAAGATATATCTTATAGCATCTCTATTATTCTTACGTACAGCGTAGAGGATAAGCAGCCATTTATATATAAGAATGACACTCCTTGCGTAGAGACTCGTGTCGGAGTTCTCACGCAGGAGGGGTACTTTCCAAAGCGTGGAAAACACTGTTTCGCGTCACGCAACCTTCTCTCTTCTGATTGGCCCGGCAGGATCCATAGGACGTGACGCCCTCGCACACGCACCCTGCTTTCGTGACTCGTGTCAATTCTTCCTCCATTTTTTTACCTCGTGTCATTTTACACATTTACGTTATTTATTTCTTTTTCTTTTTTTTTACATTCTCTCCGCCACTCTCGCACCCTTGCTGTACGAGCCACTGGCTATTTTCACGGCGCTTTAGACGGATTCAGAAAAGTGCGTATAGGTCAGGTTCAGGAGCGATCACGCAGATACCCAGAGAGGAGGATAGAGGTCCGAGATTCCGGGAGTTAAATCGCCAAAAAATCAATGGGAACTCACTAACTGCTAGTTAGTGACTTTTTAGCAGTCCCCGTGCACGTCAGCCTTAATCCCTGACGATATTTATTCGCCTTGGGGCATTATAAATTTACGGTTAATCGTGCGACGCAATCTTACGGCGGGTTAGTACCTATGCAAAACGCGAGCAGATATCGGCCTAAGCATAAATTCCTCAACGGTGTGACACGCTGCAGCATAATCTCGCCTAACGCGAGCGACGTTAAATCTGCACCCCCCCTAAACGTGGCGTCGTACCAGTGCGCAATATTGTCTCAGATTTATGAGCTAAAGATAGGCTGGAGTAATACGTTCCCGAATCAAATTATTCCAAACGATTCAGGACAGATGAGTAACACCAGTGCCACAGACGCGGCCGATCGTACCTTTGGTATCTGGAACGTTCGATGGGTTGGAAGGCCCCCATAACTTAAATCCCGCGTTCTTGTACAACGTTACGAATTATCCCAACGAGAAGTTATGGGTCGAACACAAAGCTTAACACCCAGGTCGAGCGTCGGGGATGGCTTATTACGTCAGTTACTCGTTAACGTGCAGCTTATTCCGGTACGATGTGTGGTCTGATACATGGACTCGGTGGTTGCGACCACCTATATAATGATAAAACAACCAGAGTACATTCGAGTACCCTCTAAAGGGAAGTATGCATTGTGTGACACGCGCTGGCACTACAGATGCCATGCATAGTTCCTGTACGAGAGGGTCGCATATGTTACGAATCAGTTACGCAATCCACTTCCTACGTGCAGAGCTCGAGCATTGGCACGTGATAATTTTCGAAAAATTTATCCACCCAGTGGATCACGTAAAAGCTCATCCTCAACTGTGCCGAATTATTGGCTGATGATAGATTTAATTTATATGCTGGGCTACTGTATACGATAATGCCTGCTGCTGTAGAGGATTTTGCGGCGATATTAAAATCCAAAGACAATAGCGTCTGGACCGAACAAGACCAACGAGCTCGGAGTAGCTTTCCATAGGAAATCTATATTCCATTAACGTAGTCCAGGTCCATGTCCGGTGGAACCAGAAACGTATTGTCAGATTGGCGCGTCGGTGGTCTCGGCGTGCGCTTCTTCTATATTAGTTGAAACAATAAAGCTTAACTACCACTACGGCACTCGAGTCATCCCTGAAGTGCGCTTTGTGAGGGCACGCGCCCCCGGACTCTGCGGATGGCGTAGTGGGCTCAGGGTGTAGGGTCTATAGGGCTAAGGGCAGAGTGAACGAGGCGCGGGCTCTGACACAGGGCATTGTAGCGGCCCAGAATGGCTGTTACAGTTACAGAGGCTTCGCCTTCGGCGAAGAGTCTGCGTGTGGGGTAGTGCACCGGGATTATCGAGCCCCGGGCCGAGTTCAAGTAACGGTTCAAGTACGTATACCTACCCCCGGAACCCTATCCACGTTGGCGGTCTCGACGGCACTCGTATTATTGTGCAATTTCCTATAACCCATTATGCGGCCCCGAACGTATCCCGTGGCCATCTTGGTAATTTGATATTAGACAAGGTGGGATATCAAGTGAAGATTATTTAGCTGTCCAGCTTGGCGTACTGGCTAAACCGGTGCCTCCACGGTCACCGAGGACGATCATTATGAATTCTTGATGACCTAATCATTTTCTTACTCTCTACAATAACGTCATCCAAATCACCTGACATTTATTTTACTTCGTCTTGTACGAGAGGATCGCGAGGCTCTCTTTGGCTAAAAATAAAAAGACGACGCTCTCGATCGCGGCGTCGGTGGTTTTACGCGCGAGAGGATACGGAGAATCCTCGGGCAATCTTGTTAATTTGCGTTCCGCCGACCAGTAGATTTGCTCAGGAAGGGAGAGATGACTTCTGTGTAGCTATTGTTTTATATATGTGTATATATATAGTCTTGGTGATGTATATAGATATATAGAACAGCTAACGCCTGTATATACAGAGGCAACGATGGAGATGGGCGTAGAGGTATATACCTATATAGGTATGCGATAACGGAGGGCTCGGTTGTCTGATGGGCAAGATGGCGTCCCACGATAGTGACGTCACGGAGGGTCGGGATATCGGGGTTGGTACGAGGAGAGGAGCGAAGAGTGCCGAGAGGCTAAGCGAGAGAGAGAAAGAGAGAGAGAGAGAGAGAGAGGAGAAGAGAGGAAGTATAATATTGATCGCATCTCTGCTGCTGCAGACAGCATCTACCCTCTGTTGACGGGGTTGTTACTTCAAGGATTTAACTTTAATTCGTAAAATCCCCACGGTATCGCCTTCGTTCTCAAACGTGCGTATCTGTACAAGTAGCGATTTCACTTTCCGCCATGTTTACTTGTGACGGCGAAACATTAAGTCTGTTCCGACTGTACCTGTGCTTTCTGGACTCCTCAAAAGGTCCAAATTCTCGTTGGATGATATTTCTGAGTAAACAATGAAAATTTGAACTTTTCGAAAGGTGTAGATAACGAGGGCAGACCTACCATGTTCTCAGTCATTGGGGTCGGTTTTAAATTTAGCGCGTCAATGAAATTGTCGCTCGTGCCGGAGCGACGTTAATTATCCCGGGAAAATAATAAAATACACGTGACATATCTCTGGTCGTAATATATATAGGTAGACTCGTTATGGCAATTTCTGGGCTTCTGTCACGAGGCAGCGATTGTCGCTGCGATGAGGGAAGCCCTAAGAATGGCGACGAGCGTTATCGCGGCGCTATTACGGTACGCGAAAGAGGATCGACTGGCCGTTAACAACAACGCGCTAACGTATTATCGCATTAAGGAGACACAAAGGGGGACGTCGTGTCTTATAAATAAACTTTAATCTCGAAATTATATCGCGCGATCGGATCGAAATCGAGAACGTTCTCGAGACAGCTGTTTTCTTACCATCGCGTTCTCACACTTTCGACGTTCCACCGGTATCGTCGCACGCAATAAAGGAAAAATACATAAATATGTCAGTCTTTGCCAGAGTACAGTTTCTTAGGGGATTTGACGAAATTGATATAACCATTTCAACAATAAACCATGTTGGTCGAATCTAGTGCAGGAGGTTCATCATTCTTGAGTTTAGGTTAAAAGATGTTCACTCGAGCACGTAAGTACATACGCGCTAGAAATCTTCCGTTCGGTGTTGTCTCATTAGCGAATTCAGTGCTCGGTCGGTAATGCAGTTGGATACAAGCTGTTTTATCATACGATATATTCTATTGGTAAGAAAGCCGGGAGATTTCCATAGGCGTGGCGACCTAACCTCTATGCACAGAGTTCTAAATTCTTTCCATTACCAATCCTCCTGTCACCGTCTCCTTCACACTCCTCGTCCACTACGTTTTCTATCCTCCAGAAGTCACAGTAGCACAGCCATTATATCCACACGTTGAGCGTAGGTTAACCGTACAGCGTGTCGAAGACGCGTATACGGAGCCTTGACTTGCATACCATTAGGTGTATCGGTTGGCATCACTGGTGCGCAGTGGATGGCATAGGTGCAATCTTCGCACGCATCGACATGTGTATTTAAATTAGTCGCTCGCTGTTGGCAGCCCTGTGTCCGGCACCAGGAATCGAAGGAGACACCGTATAAGCTGGACTGTATATATATATATATGTACAAGCTACCCACTTGGACCGACTTGTATTCAAATTAACTCTCCGAGAAGCTGTTAATTAGCGGTCCTATTGCTACAGGCTCTTTCATTAGCAGACTCACGCTTCGTTATCTTGGCTGGCTTTTAATCGCTTCTTGCGTACGTCTCCACCTATTGGTTATATATACGTTTGTGACAATGTTTTATCATTACTCGCCGATGATCATTCGATTTCAGGATCGTCGACGTCACTTCGCGTGGAATCCCTCGAATTTCATGGAGTTACTTTCTCCCCTTGATCCTGCGACAAATTTCGATTTCTGGTTAGTATATGTCTTTCAATATTATTAATATATGTATAGTTATAGGGTAACTATATGCATGTTATATCCCTAGCCGATCATATTGTATATGTGGCACTTTGACTCTTCAGCAGACCATTTGATATCGGGTGGTCGAAAAGCTGGGATGTCAATCAGGCGTCACGAGGTAACAATGTGCATTGTGTCCGCGCCGTGGTGTGGATTATGGTACCTGGTACCCTATAGACGTATCTGATAGGATATATGATATCAAGATGGAATTATACGATGACTACCATAGGAGCCGCGTAGCAATGACGAGTAATCAGCCATATACCTGTACGACCTTATCTCGTTTCCACTGTGAAAGGTACACCCCATTATCTAACGCGAGAAACTACCAATGGTCTATTCAGAATCTCAGTTTCGACACTTGGCCAAAAAGAAGTGATACCTTACAACCTTCTATTCACCAGGATATATCGTACGTAAGTACACTCGTACGGGTACCACCTTAAGGAATGTCCACCTACGGGCGCAGGCTCTTTGGAGGAGTGTTACGAAGAAGTGGTGGGGGAAAAAAAAACTACAAGCAAATAGTAGCAGTTTCGGCAGCTTAAAAAAAAAATTTCCCTGAACGATAAGGTAGATAATCATCTTTCATAGTGTCCAGACTATATCCTGGCTGACCGTACGAACGGTATATACGCGGCGGGGTGGGTGGGACCGATAGCGTCGGCCATGATTTCTCTCTCAATTTGAATTTTTCCCTCGATCCGGCATTTTTTTCGCGGCAATTAATTAACGGATAGGATCGAGCTGAGGGGATGCCAGTAGGGAGTGCCGGGTGCCGGTAGCGACTGAACGTGAGCCCGATAAAAGTAATGCTCTGGAAAAATGTTTCTTGCCCGGTACCGGCGAACGAGCCATGTACCGCCGTGAACCAGGGAGACTCGCTACGCTACCGGCATATAATATTCCGCGCCTAGGAGAGCCCAGGGTTATTCCACTGGCGGTTATACAGCGCGAGCTCTGTACTTTCTTTCTCTCTCTTGCTCTTTGCATGCAATGACGCCGGTAGGGGATCGCCGTAAGGGCTGCCACCACACGGCCCAGCGACACAGTGTAACCTGGGGTGGGGTTTTGTGTGTACGTTATAACGTATAAGAGCATAAAGCCTGATAAGAGACTGGAGATATACGGTCTCTCTGTGGCAGAATATCGCACGCAAAAAGGGTTCACGGAATTAGAATTTTTACGAGAGTCTCGATCCTCCGAAGCTCGCGTTTAGTTTCGCGTAAACGTGGAGTTCAAGCACTTCTGGCGAAGTGACGAGGACTTCAGGGAAGTTCGAGCGTTCGGAAATGTAGTCTGGGAACGTGTATTGGGTATATACATATGTATATGTGGGTTTTGAACATGTTAGGTTATGTCGTGAAAATGTCGCTCCTATCCAGTGACTGGGATGCGATACGTAAGAGAGCGAAGGAGACGATTTCGTTGGTAAGGGAGTATAACGTTTTACCAGGATCTAAAAGTATCGTGGTAAATGACCGTTTTCTCTTTGACTGTCAGGATTCCTGGTGGCGAGCGACGTTTCCGCAATGGCGATACGGCGATGGAGGGGAACGTGAAGGGGAGGGTGAACCGTGGCATCTGCAAGTAAAAATCTGACTGAAAGATCCCAGCCACTCGCTGTTACCGACCATAACTTTGGAGTATTGCAGCAGTAAAGCGAAACAGCCGCGTATAAAACCTCAGCCTTGTTCCCGTGCACCCCCGACGAAGCCACGCAGTTACTAGGAGGGTGTCGGGTCCGGTGAGGGTTGCTGGGAGTGACGCTGAAACCGCGATGCCCTCGGCCTGTGGGGGATGAACGGATCTTATCTTTTGGTAGCTACCATCGGTATACTCGACTACTACTCTACCTCCCCTCTTGTATTAACGCTGTACCAGCACCCTTGTTGAAATTCCGTGGATCGTGTAAATAACGAATCTTTCGTTCTGCGTGGTCCGGAGGGGTACGTTTGTTCGGTTGATTATTTGCTTGTCAATTTCAGGGCGAAGGAGAGAGAGAGAGAGAAAGAGAGGGACGAAGAGTGAGAATATGTCCAGGTCGAACGAGTTTTTTTTTAAATGGAAGATGGACCCACTTAGGAAACGAGTGAGATGACATCTTGCGTATCTTGGTATAACAAATGAAGGAGAACATTTCAATTAGGAGTTCTCGTCTCTCCCAGCGTGATGTCCTTCTACCGAGGCGCGGGACCACCCCAATTTCCACCCGCAGTTGGTCCATTCGGCTGATCCTTCCAGCTTCCAGTGGCTCTGTATACCTCTATAGACTTTTATCCCATGGAGGAAGGCGCGCTCATGACGGATGGGGACATTATGCGAGCTCTGTGTTAGGTGTCTACTGCTGGTTAGAATAAACTTAGGTTCCTACTGTTCGTTCGCCGTATCCTCGAGCTACGGGAACCGTTTGGTTTCATGGTCGACACTAGAGACCTCTGGATCGGATACCAACTCGGATACATCCACGGCGACAGTCATCTGGCAATAGCTCTTCCGAGGTCTGAGGTGATCTCTTGCAAAATTTCACATGATCTCGCTCCAGATTATTCAGATCGTTCGGATATTGTATCTGTCGTAGACACCAAATTAGGCTCTTGGTTATGCCAGAGTGACTTGGTCAAATTCTAAAGAGCGAAGAGCGGAGGGACCATCCCATAATTCCTAGCAGAGAGCGTGGCGTGGGCATCATCGCGGGTCCAACACAGGTAGCCGCGTTGGTTTTGCTTTTTTATGCGACTATTTTTCACTCGTCCAGTTTTTAATGGCCGGGATTAATATCTCCGGGTAACAAGACACTTTTAAAAGCTGGTGTTGGTGGCCGCGTGAATGCGTGCGCTCCAACACTCATGAAGCTCCTCGTACCAGAGACATAAAAGATTACAGATGCGATGCATCCGTTCGCAGCAATAAGTCTGATTGTGTTCGGGGAGCTGGACAAATTATCCCGTATTATACCGGTGTCTCAGTCTATCAATTATGGCTGCGGACTATACCCAGCGACTATAGCTATACGTGCTCGTACCACCAGCTCGCTACCAGTCTATTCCATTGATCATCGTCAGATCCTTGAGAATATCGGGCGAACCTATACTCACGTACTGTGTCTCTATCGCAGAATCCCAGAGGAGCAGAAATTCGTCGATTGATCTTTGCAAGACTAGGAGATCCTCCAGCATCTTCCGAAACAACCTCGCCGTATTGGTTCAGAGTGACATTATGGTGACCAGACCCTTACTGCGGACACGGGAATATCTACCTACATAATTTAACCAGAACCGACCGCCGAGACACATTCATCAGCGACCTGGACGTCTACCAACGCCTTCCACGAGGATTCCGCATAATTTTCCAGCGATTTTCAAACAAACCCACCATAAAGACCGTGACTTATGGTCCTCTCGCTGACACCGGGACTTAACTTATTAACTTTTCCATGCCAGGACGTACCTACTAGCCTACACCTGACACGGACCCCGTCCTCTGTCGTGGCTTGTAGCTCCTAAGGATCTTTTCCTCAATTGGCTCATAGATTTCGACCAGGGACAGTTCGACCATGAGGTTCTATACGAGGGATGCATACAGCTGGGATATTTAACTTTTTTTTTTTTTCTCTTAACCATGGGAAACAATTGCTGGGAGCCACGGTAAGGAATCGCGTGGAAGACTAGGGAAAAGGATGGAGTCTAGATGTGGCTCCTTGTCCTGATGCGTCTTCTGGTACAGGGAGCTAGGGAGAAGTGGCACACCTATAAACTATTTATCAACAGTTTAATACACTCTGGGCAACATAATAGACTCGGGGAATAATACAGTGCCCCAAACCTTTTTTTCCCATGGTGCCACTATGGCCTCCGCTAAGAATAAGAATAAGACGTTAACACATGGAAGGATCCTATATAAAGTCCGAGATATAATATATGGCAGTATAACTGCACCTTTATAAAGGATTTGTCCGGATTACGGCGCTTAAACTCAGCTTCATTTGGGCCCCGTTTATACATCCGTAACATTTTTACGAGCTTACCGCGACAGGATATTACGAATCTACCATTGGTCCTTGTAGTGCACGATAAAACGTGAGGGAAACGGGTAACGTAAATTGTACGATAAATCGATTGTAATTTCATATCTCTCATGGTCAAGGTATGGGTATGTACTGCTATTTTCGTTTTTGGTTCACGATCAAATTTATCCATTTTATGTACTTTGGTATACTCGATTAAATCATGGTGCCTGAACTCACATCGTTGAAACCACTCAATCTTGTCTTCCCACGCGAACTCTATTTCGGCTATCTACGTTACAGCCAGAGCGAGAGATGAGAGTTATAATTAATAGGATCAACCTAAATCACGAGTCATTGAACTCAGTACGATTAACGTGTGTCGGATAGTCGATGGATATTTTCGAAAATTATTTATTTAACTATCGGTGACATTTTTTTGGCTTTTTTTGAAATTATATCTTTTATGTAACTCATTATTTTCTATGCTCCTCTTGAATTTTGCATTTTTTACATGAGTCCGGGCTAACCGAAGGGATTTCGTTTACCTAGGGTCTGGCCCAGGGTGAGGGGCTGGCTCATAGTAAAAGTAGTGCAGTTTTGCGATAAGGGACGCAATCCGATGCGCGTGCCAGATAAGTGGCTGATGCCTTCGCTAAGGGATGACGGTGTTTCAGGCGCGATGAGGCTGGGTTAAAACGCTCGAGGGAGCTGGCATAACACCCTCACTTAGCTACTCGGGAACTAAGCCACCCTGGTGCAGATCAAATTATACCAAGGGGATGAAAAGTCATTCACGATCAAATGGTCGGATTAAGGGACTCCAGATCATTAATTGCCCTTGCTCTACCACCACGCCACCCTTAACGCTATATCATTTTCATGATGATTCTATACTAAATTTCGCATAACTCTCCTACGTGTCGATATTTTAAATTCTACGTGACGTACAACACATACACGTGTAATATACAGTATAGAGTACATTGCGTGTTTCAGAAAACGTGAAAAATTTCGTAAGAAAAAAAAACAAAAAAAAAGAATATTGATGGAAAGGAAAAGCGAACAGACGGGTGACTCGAGCTAGTTCAGGGAATCTCGAAAAAGGCTGATTCCACGAAACGGTAAAATCAATCAAATACAAGTGGAAGTGGGGAGAAGAGTCTTCACGCCAGAAGAGCGTCGCGAAAAAAAAAAAAGGAGAGAAAAATAAAAACGATCCGTAAGGTGCGGAGCTGCGGGATACACGGTGTCTATGAGCGCTCACCATGGGTTCCCATGGGCAGGTTGGCCCACCCATGGTTCACCAATGCACGAGTACGTCTCCTCCTGGGCATTCAAAAGACATTCTACCTTGGAATGGATAGAGTCCTTCGAGCTCGTGACAGCAGGGGCCCGACCCTCGACAACCGACAGAAATAATTCTTCGCGTTTCGCACTCATTGTTACCTAAACTATAGATTACGCCATTGTGCCATATTGTTGAGATGCCACACGAGAAAAACTTTACCTAGTATCTTCAGGCCCAAATAATCTCTATCGAGTATCTTTTCTTCCTTAACGATCCGCGCGATTGGCACTTTACCATCTAAGGTTCATCGAAATCGTTACGGGTTAAGTTACCGATAAGATTGGGATTAAGAATTTTTTTTTTACTGCCGATAAGTCTTTCATTTAGAACTTATCGAAGCATATCAAGCATAAACCACTTTTATGGTGAGAAGATATTCGGTCGGTACGAACGTTCACACGCCTCCTCGATCCAAGTGTCGATATAACTCATGTCTCTCTGGTATCCTGAGCAGATTTTAATGAACCGATCGTAACCGACAGTAATTGAAATAGTCCATGTTCCTTGTGCAGTACTTTTGTGAAAGGACGTATGTCCTGTGCCGTATTACGGAGTTATTGCTTTATAAAACTGAACGAGAATTTCGCAGGCTATGCATAGATATACCAAAGTGTATCATAATGTCGTACCTTGGATAATTTTATTGGCAGCGAGCAATAGGAAGATCCGTGGATCTCGGCCAGTAAATAGCCATTACATTAGCCATGCCGAATCTGTGTACAAAACATCCATAACCTGATGGTGTCACGGTATGGGGTACCCGTGGAAACTCAGGGTCTTCACCCTCGGGACACGCGCTTGGCTAGCCTACGAAGGGATGAGACAACCAGCGCCCCATGGGATTCCCCTGTTTACCCATAGGAGTCACGGGGTGGGGCTGTTTTGACTATTTCACCAGCAGACGAAGAATTTCCGTAAAAACGGGACCTTGTCGGAATTTAATGGGAAGCCTCGTCCTGAACGTCGTCAAGAAATGAGAACGGATGACCCATGAAATTTTGAGGACGTCACGGACATGCAAAACGTTTTAACTTCGTTGAACCAGTCAGGCTTTTCTCTAGAAAAATATTACCATAATTTCTGTTCCAGACGGATGAACTCATCACGGGGCAAATAATTTTGAATTAAATTCAATGATATTGTTTTAACCTAACTTTTCATTGGTTATGTATGTCGTTCTGAGACTCAGCTTGTCAGTGATAAAACTGATCTAGCCACTTAGTCATAAATGTTCATCTGGAATTCCCTGTGTCACTGTTCTTCGCTGACTGTGCCTTCTCTTCCTTCTCTGTCTCTCTCGCTACAGCGTGCAGTATCCGTACTAGGTGAAAAGAGAGACTGGAACGGCAAGGTGGACCAGGGAGAGCGCAATGAGTGATACGTGGTCGAGAGAGATGGTCGAAGAGCAAGAAGAGACGTTAGATTGAGAGAGGTAGGTTGCAGGAGCACAATGTCCGTCAGCGGACAATAGAGTCAGGCCAGTCGGACCCTCCGTTGCTCTGATGTCGGACTGGAGACCCGGTTGGACTATCGGATACTAATCGACATATATCGCGGCTCGATTAGTCTCCGCATTGTGGGCCCCGTCAATGTCTATGGGCCAACAGTTTGAATACGGCATAAGCCCTGGCCCTACCGCACTCCTACCTACATAGGTAGAGACACGTATAAGCAGCCAGAGGGCCTACTCCGAGATTCTCAAGGGTGTGTGTCATTGTTAGCCACCTGAGCCCCTAAGTGATTCCTGACACGTTGTCCGTGACCGGGCTCCGACTCTGGGCAATGCGCATGCGCATGGTTCATCCACTTTATCGAACCGAAATGATCCTTCGAAAGCGATCGACGGTTTCCGTATTCATCCTCTCTGCATTCTGCTTCTTCTTCTTCTTTAGGTCCCGATGGTCACCACTCTGCTCCTTGGCCCAGCAGACTGATCTTGCGGTTCTGGCTCGGGGTCCATCGATAGGCGGGGAACCTGAAGACTCGCAGAATGGGAAATACTTGAGAATGGGAGGCATCAAAATATGTCGAGAAAATGTCAAAACCTTATGGAAAATGAAAGTGGGCATGGGCGCCGTGTTGGACTGGGTCGAGATCAACTGAAAGGAGACTGGACCTGGACGTTCTCCATGCTTGTAACTGAATACGGGTATCTTACTGGGTGTGTAGGTACAGTCTATGTGTTTTTGAGGAAGGGAACGTTTATATAAATGTTTCCAGACGTGGCTCACAATGGAGCAGGATTCTTTAGTTTCAACCTGGAGTCCTGTACGTGGTCTCCATGTATGAATCTTAATCAGGCTGGTTATAGATTAGGTATTTTCTTATGTACTAAAGGACACGAAGAATCTCGTGGAACGAGAGCAGACGGTGTTTGAGTAAATATGAATGAGGAGCTCGAAAGAACAAGAAGAAGAAGTGACCCGGCCGAGAACGAGGGGTAGAAAAGTTCTGGGAAATCATGGATGACAGGTGCTCGGGATGAAAATAAAAGTCAAATCGCGTGCTCGCCGGAGACACTTAGCATTGATCTCTCCTGGCGTTTATCCGGCTTTATCCTGGTCGTACGATCCCCCAAGGATCAAGGCCCGCGAAGGACGTCTCTGGCACTGCGATGGAAGTTCGAAAATGAATCTGTCACTCCGACTACCTAGTATCTTTTGTGGAAGTACGCTCAGGACGTATTGGGAGTTTGTAAGAGAAGTGAAAGATGAAGGAAAGACCATAGAGGTCCTTGTGAATGATAAGAGCATAAAAATAGGTAAAGTATCTTTTAATCGGAAGCTAATCGAATGGATTCTTATTGTTAATTAATAAGGATCAAGATATTTGAGTCATTGAGAATATATTCAAAATTTATTTTAATAACAAAGAGAATGAGACCTACACATTTCGAGGGGCCTGCCTTTTATGGACAACCACGCAAAAGAGTCCCCCGGACCTAGAAATTATCGAGGATGCCTCTCGTCGGAATTTTTACCCAACAAAATTCAGCTGCAAGGACTCTGACAGTACTTCTGTATTTAATACGACGATTTTCACTATGCAAATAACTTTCCTCTCTTGGAACATAGAAATCCGCCCTCGTATCCCAAAGGCGTCTATTGTACCTAGACCAGGTACATACTCACGTAAGAATCGCATCGGGGGGGGGGGGTAACATATCGAATAGCCGTTACGCGCGAAACTCTCATACGTGTATACCTAATTCTAAATTACAATTTAGAATATATAGTTTATAAAGGTATATACATATTAATAATAATATACCCAGTGGCTCTGAAGATCCGATATAATTATAGTCCGAACGCGAACGATAGCATCGGCGAAAATTGCGTCATGCTACTCCCAGTGCGTCAGCCGATTTTACGTTAGAAGGTCGGAGGAAGCTGGGGAGTCAGGCCTACTGAAACGGTAATATTCTTATCTCCGTATCGATCCCATTCACTGTCCTTAAGAACAAAATTCCTAATACACGTAACGTTTGTTATTACAGTGATTCCTAACGAGTTGACTCGACATACAGGAATATCGACTAGCCTACGGAAAGAAAAAAGGATGATGGGAATACAAGGAAAGGAAGAAAAGCAAAAAAGGACTATGAGATATTTCGTATCTCGAAAGTCTCCAAGTCGCAGAGCCTCGTATACGACAATGAGGAATCTTGGATGAATCTGCCGTAGGAAAAGGTTTATCGTCTAAGCCCGGAGCCGGCTTCCTCGCCGATACAATATTTACGAGGCGATGCATCATGAGCAACAATGGCTCATAACACCCTCGCGAGAAAAAGCACCCCTATGGCATCCAACGGTGCTTCTCCCTTTTCCTACGGATCCCACACGTCCGCGCATACTTCCATATAGCGCACGCTCACATGGACCCTGACTAAAAGTATCCCAATATACCCGGGGGCTCTATCGTATCGGAACGCGACAGATAACTCTTATCTCTGCAAAGCAGTATGGGGCAGTGTGGGGCAGTGTGGGGCAGTGTGGGGCAGTCTGGGGCAGGGTGGGGCAGTGTGGGGCAGTGTGGGGCAGTATGGGGCAGTATGGGGCAGTCTGGGGCAGAGAGG
>JARQSV010000690.1:196261-224649 GCA_030142285.1 Calameuta idolon | reverse complement strand
ATATATAGTCTGCTAGGACTAGATGAAGGTTGGAAGGCTCATGCTAGACCCAATTAAGGCGTCCTTCCCGTTTTGAAAATCCGCTCTACTTTTGAGTAATGGGACCAAGTACCGGGCTTTGACCGCGATTAAATACAGCTCATCATTACGTTTCGAGGTTCGGGATAGAATATTACTAGAATAATTAGCATTGCCCGTACTAATCGATGGTGTTAGTCTCGAAAGTCTGCTAATTTGAAATTAGACTGTGCTACCGAGGAAAACAATGGAAGGATTAGGACCCAGCGGAGGTACTCTCGTTAAAGCCACGGGCATGGATTATGTCCCGTAGTTGATGAAAGGTGGAGGAGGGATTTTCTCAAGTGATTCTATGAATCTGGAATTCAATGTCTAACCTCAAAATTTATCAACTCTCCAGCGAGTTCTGCATTAACCTGGAGACCTCGTCTTCTTGAAATCGTTCTACGTACCCTCTCAGGCTGTTCTATGCTGAAATTTATCAACGGTTTCCTTCACGTATAGGCAGCTAGGTACGTAGGCACCTAGAGGAGAAACGGCTTGCAGAGAATTCAACTGCGCGGAATACGTGACACGTACGTCACATTAGATTTGAAGGTGACGTGCTTCGGTACAAACGTATCTGACTTACATCTAGCCCTTTAGTACAGGGCAGCACTTTGCTTTCGGCGACACGCAGATACGAGATAATCTTGATCTACGCTAAACAGCGCGCCGGGCTAACCCTTCAGATAATATAGATAGCATTCAGCCCTCTGTGAATTCAATAATGCGCCTATGTACGAGCCCCTGAATGGACTCATTGTTGGTTAGGGAGCACTGTTTGGTCCTCCGAAGAGTGGAAAAGAGAGATGCGGGAATCTGCATATGCCTGTGCGTGAGTAAAAAGGCTTCACCGTATAGAAAAGTCCTCCTTTGGTAACGACCGGAGCGCCACGACGGATCTTTCGCGTACTGCGTAGAGAACTCCCGGTAGGAATAGCTTTTCTCGAAGGACGCCACGACGCGTAGAACCGGTTTTCAAAATCCGGGAATCGAAAAATCATAGCACACCTAACGCAGGTAGTACTCATTGTTAGTATAACGAGGCCTCCGAAATTGTGATTCTTCGGTAAGTACTCGTAGAGACGTAGAAAATTGACATATTATTTTATCTGTTTTCACACCCTTTTCACACAGGGGATTACCGTTATTATCTCAATTATCTTATTTATCTACCTGAAAACACCGGAAGCCAATGACTCTGACCCGTGAGATGAAGTAATCATCCTGTTTTGAGGTTCCTCTCGCAATCAGCATCCAGTCAAGTCGTTAGTGCCAATCGGTAACGAAGGTACATAACCTGTCTTTTCTTACTGTCTATAGTTGGCCATTATTCCGATAGAGCTCGGGGCTGTAGTTGCTCGATATTTTGTTTACAAAAAAATATAATTAGAATCAGACGGACCGCATCTCGCCAAGCAAAAGGGGCCTTACTCGCTTCAAGAGATTTACTCTGCAGTCACGTGAGGTTCGGACGAGCATGTGGGTTCGCGATCACGAAATTGCCCAAAGCGCTGCAATAAGCCATAAAGATACCAAGCGGACGCATCATCCTGGGTATGAAACCTTCCTTATAAAGATATGTGTATCCTTTACCAGGAATAATTATAGACGCGGTGCGCGCACGCTCCACAAACCGGCAGATTCATCCGTGAGATGAACTCGTCGGTTAGCATTTTTCATATATATATATATATATTTTTATCTTTTTAGCATGACCATCCTTTTAGGTTATGTTAACGGCAGTTGCGTTATTCCTTTCCCGGGGAAGACACGTTGCAATGCAGGAACTCTCCGGTGCAATCATCAACATTTTATATGCCAGCTACGTGCACGCAGGTGAAAAGCAGGGTACGTATCAAGGATCAGTGAATATTGGGAACGCGTCGTGATACCTGGTGCAGGTGTTACCGGAAGGCACCTGAATTCGTCACCCGATACACGACGTACTGGCCAATTATTAGGTATACAATTTTTTAGCTCTCACTGCAATTGCAGTAAGGAAGCAGACCTGGTGCAAGCACCCTGCCAAGGCGTAAGGAGGTAGACGAATACGTGAAATCAGGATGAACTGTCAAAACTGGAGTATGGCAAAGCCAGCAGTGTTTACAGGGCTTAGCGAAGTAGCCCATTGTTAAGAAGGTTGGTAACAATGGTCTCGCATTACGCGCTTCTCGTTATTTCGGCGCTAACTCTTTTTGTTCCCCAGGATTAAGATGATCCCTCCCAGCAGGATTGGCAGTAGGAGTAACAGGAACGGAGGACCGGGGGGGTCTTAAGGGTAGGGAGAGATCTTACAGTTTTAGAAGAGGAAATGGTCCCCCGTTTGCACGAACAATGCCTGAGACAATGTTTGAGGGGGTGGACGACACAACAGGCTTCCAAGGTGTTCGCGACCGTACGGATTTCCTAGATCGTAGATCCCATGGAGGATCCATCTTCGAGGGAGATCTCTCGATGATCTTAGAAAAGATAACATGGTTATATGGAGCAGAACGGTAACTAAGCTACCCCGTAGCTCATTTTACCAAAAATCTCTCTAGCTACAGTTGACCATAACAAAGCTGTCTTTTTTTTCCTTTCTTTTTTTTTTATTTTAAAGAGAGCAGCCTATCGGCTATATCAATTAGTAATCCTCGAATAATCCTTACGGTGAAGCTGGTGTATTTTGAACAATTGGTAACCTGCATATACATATATATATATATATATATATATCGGTATCTGGTACCGTGGTTAGAGAGAATTCAAATAGCGCGGGAAAATATAAATGGAGACAAAGAAAATGGCTGGTTGGTTCTCTCGTTTCTATAATCGGGATTCGTGGAATGGAGACATCGGTTTATCCGAGTCTATTTTGTATTTCCAATTACCCCCGACTGCCTTCCTTGTAGATACTCTATGTACTGTATGTCCACGTACACGTAGCCACAGTACACGTGTGTCTGGAGCGAACTGCTACAAGGGAGGTAAAACGTATATACCGTTAGGGAGTCGAAGAGAAAACACAGAGGGAGGAAAATAGAGAGAATACAGAAGCGGGGGCGAACCTATTCAACCCTCTCTCTGGGCCTCTCTTTGTCTATCTCCTTTGTATTCTGGCCAGCGCCTCGGCATTCCTGAAAAAAAAAGGTCTCGTTTAATTTTGCGGTTTAATTATTTTTTAAATTAAACCGAACCCAGTCGAGTCCGACTGCGTACTCTCTCTAGTGGCTACTACACCAGTACGTGTACCTACTGGATACTCGGGTGTATTATTATTATATATATATATATGTATTTATGTACATACATTATATACACACATGAGAAACAAGGGGTGGGACTCACCCGGCTACTCGCACGCGCACAGAATAGGACGCAGGGGGTGATCGTGTTTTATTTCTTCCAGAGATATGGCGCTCGAGCAAGAGCATACAGGGGTTGGGAGTCAGGGGGTTGGTTGTCGGAGGGATGCAAAATGCGACGGGGATGTTTTGAATGTGAAATACCGTCTCTACCGCGAGTCAAGGGACGATTGTGTGTTCGTTCGGTCGCCGGTTGGCTCAAGGTTGGGTAAAAAGAAAAAAAAAATGTAGAAAAATGGAAACGCGACTCGCCTCCGGCTTCAACCCCTACACGTTCCATGCATACCGACTCTTAACACGTGTGCGCTTACCTGTAGGCACCTATGCACATACGTATGCACGGTAATATACTGCAATGTGGAATTCACGTTCGTTTCTGGGCTCGGTACCTACCTAACCTAACGTCACATATACGGTATATAATATTTTGTTTATATATATGTATACAGCTTATGTCCTCGGATATATAAATTTTGGAAAAACTATGATTACCCATTTTTAATAAATTTTTATTTTCTATCCCTTCTATATATATATATATTTTTTTTTTCTTATCAGCCACTATGGTGGGACTGTATATGCGCGCCACGAAAATTATGTAAATCGGGATAGTTTCCTTCGAATTCAAGGAAAATCGAATTTGTTTTCTTCGAACGGAAATTCTACGTTTGCCTATCCGCGTTATCGTGATACTGATTTTTATATTCGATCCAGTCTGTATATTTACTGATAAAATTCTCAGGTAACCGATCGCTCGTACGTGTAATACGTAGGTAGCTTAACTTCCGATCGGTTCAGGATTACAGATTGAGTTGAATACTTTTGAGTTTTTGAAATTTCGAAAATGACTGCAACACCGACGCGTGGCGTAGCCCGTGGCGCGTTTCTCATAAAAATGCCCTTTTCGCGTGTGTTCGTATAAAAGTACGAGCGGCTATGGTATCTCGCGGAGATAACGGTGATATCGCTGATATATTGTAGCCAACTGGTTCCCTCAGTAGATTCGCATGCACCCTCTGCGGAGGGTTGCCAACCAAATAAAATAGTATCCAGTTCGCTGAGCAGGTGCAACGATATTTCTGATAAAAAAAGCTTGTGTGTGCGATTTTGAAAATTTTTTTTTATTCACGCTAATTTTCGTCTCCGTACGATCGCGACAAATTGATGGAGTAAGTCTCGTACCGGTATCGGGATGTGTGTTAAAAGGGGTTTGGGTTACTTGACGAGATTCGGAAGGAGGATTGCCGCAGTAAAAGGGTTAACGCGCGCAATCTTCACGATTAATTGGGTGAACTCGTTCTTCGGGAGGCCCCGAGTCCGAGATAAGAATGATATATAGGTAGGAGGTCTCTACGTAGATATAACAATTAGAAACTTCAAAAAAAGTTCGGGACTTTAAAAACGTGCAAATTTCCTCTCATTATTCGTTTTATCGCTGAGCCAACCTCGGGGTTCGCACGTGAGGAGAAAGGAACGTGCCAAAGGTCAGGGATGGGGTTGGCTGAAGGAAAGAAAGAAAGAAAAAAAAAAAAGAAAAAGAGTAGCTCGCACGAAAAAGAAAAGGAGAAATGAAAGAATATCGCGATTCGGAGCCGGCACTTTTACATTAGCGAGATAAGTCTCGGGCAGGGCGGTTGACGCTGCTGGGAGCGGCGGGGGCCTGTGTGAAGTTGAGAGAGTGAGGTTAGGTTGGTATATATGTGAGAAAGAGGGAGAAAGAAAAAGAGTGGAAAAGAGGATATTCACCCGAGGCATCCAGAGAGGGGAGAGTATTTTTTCACCCTTTCTTGCAATAAATCTGGCCGCGGGAATTAGTTTCGAGATAAAGTATAATATCGGACCCTGGTTGGGTGACGTCAGAGGCTCCGAGTATTTATGACCGTGATAGTGTCAGTCGTACGCGGTACCCAGCGACCCCCGGAAACCACCCCCTCGGGCTAAATTATTGGAAAATAGTCGCTCGGCTCTGAGATCCTTCGCGAAATGGTAAATTCTTCTTCTGTTTTGTATTCAGCGTAACCTTCGGGTTCCCGTCTGATTTACTGGGGCTTTTGCCTCATTCGCTCCGTCTTCGTTCATCGCCGTCTTTTCTTACCCACCCTATATACACCCCTATGCCTTTATTCTCAGCCTCGTTCACCTGGTCCTTTTTTTTGGAATTAATTTTTTTTTTTACTCTTCACCTCTATACCTTCACCCCTTTACTCGATCCCATGGATCATTACACGATCTTTCTTCTTTTTCCAGATCGTGCACGAAGAAGCTTCAAATACGGATACAGGGATAGAAAAAGAAGTGCGAAGCTGTAAGTTGTCCTGCTTCTATGTATTTTCCTGACTGCGAAGTTTGCGTCAAGCTTCGGCTGCAATCGACGAATCAGCGCACCCTGGCAGATGGAGCTATCGTAACTAACTGCTGCACCCTGGGGACCTAATGAAATAATTTTAACGTCAACACCACGTGTATCGAGATGTATAGGGTGGTCGTTGCGTCACTTATACACTTGCGGTACCATAGCGAGCAGATGGGACGTGGTATTTGATTTGGCCAATTGGCTACCCGGCATGAGGTCCCTTTGGCTGTCGGGGGTCAAATTCTGCCCTTGATGTACATACACTGTTGGTAGTTAAAAAAGCGATCACGAATGGATCCGAATTCCCTGTACCCAAAACCAAACCAATAATCATCAAGTGCCATCTAGCGCAACGAGTTGTCAATTAAAAAGTTTTTAATGCTCGACGCATTAGCCAGTTTGTACAGTTTCAAAGTGGCCTATTCTAGGAATGTATTTCGAAAATTACCGTTTGACGTCTCTTAGGCAAAGTGGTAACTGGGCTCGTCTTAACGACGTCTAATTGAAGGCCCCGACTGCTGTCCCTCGTGCAGAGTCGAACCATTGAAAAATCCTTAGACGTGTATATTTGCCAATTAGCATACTGGCCAATTACGAGTCTTAAGAGCCGCACGGAAATTATTGCCGATTGCACGAGCCATTAGCCCTGGCTCCGCAATCGTCTAATTTACGCAAATTGCAAATCTCGTCTATCGCGCTTACCTGCTCGTATGCGTCGCGTATGGCGAATGCAGCCTCCGTCCTGTCCATACGGCCCTGGAATACAGTACGGTAATGCCAGGCAATCGGCGCCGCAAACTAAGATCTAATAAAGCGACAAATCAGCCTAACGACGGCACACGCGTGATTCTCCACACCGTGTTGTATCGCACCAGCTATGCAAGCCTGGCATAATCTGTCCCAGCGCTGATTACATAAGCTAATGTGCATCCGTGCAATGTACCCAGGCAAGGACTGTATACGTACCAGTACCCGATTACAGTACTGTGTTCCTGTATCCTCTATTACGTATACGAAGCTGGATACGTGACAGCCGGCATGCGGAAATTTCCATGTCCGATCATTGTTAACGATTTGCGCGCGAAATTTTCGTGCCAGCGGCCCTGGCTGATCTAGGAATTTTGATACGTCTTATCAATTTTTATTAGAAAATATATTAACACGATAAGCACTGTTACTCGTATACGATTCTTAGTGCGATGCATTGTTCAATCTGGCGTGATTCAATTGTCAGATTAATTGTATTGTATTTATGATGGTATTATGCAACTCGTGGGATAAGACTTTTCACGGCGTATGGGCTAATTGAAACGCCACTGCGCACCAGATAAGCACGATTGTCCCGGAGAGTTATGAGATAATATTATGAGGCCTCGTACGTCAAGCTTGAATTAATTTCGTGACTCCCTCGTACTCGCGGTTCTCCACGTGGATAGGGTATTTTCGTGGAATACGTCACTCCGTCGAACGAGCTTGTTATGGGTCAGATGGAAAAATGAAAATGAGAAAAAAAATTTTTTTGGAATTTATTCAGATAAAATTTATTCATAATCACTTGGATACCCTTAGCGTTTTACTTTGTATAAATATTTTTTTTATGTCACGGCGATAGAGCTGTATATCTATATGTAATGCATGCTGGGTATTTTATACATTATAAAAGAACAGTGGATCAGTCTTCGTGACTTGACAATGAGAAAGGTTCGAAAGTCGTTGGAACCAAAAGTGCTACTCAACGTCTTGCTAACTTTAGTAATTTTTACCCTTATTCTCTTGTCTGGGTCTGGAACGAGGGTTACGATCTGCCCTATCGACATCTGCGCCTCGAGTGCGCCAAAGGATTAAAACTCCTTGGGGTCTGCACCCTAAGAACCAATGCGAAGCTGGTGCAACGATAATGGACCTGGTCTTCCCTGAACTCATCATTTTTGATCGGAAGGTCGCGATCATCCCCTGGTTGACGATTGAGTAAAATTCTTTAAAAATACCTGTGTCCCATGTGGATAGGGGTGCGCCTGTACCTAGACTCAAGATTTAGAAAAGTTATTCTCTGGGTAGCTATCACTGTGATGATTTTGTTAACGTTTTTCCATTCACTTCCCGCCCCCTGGGTCAGGCTAGGTAGACGCCTAGTCCAGGAGCAGACGCACGTGAGGTTGCTCGCTGTCAAGGGTGGGTTGGTTGAAAACGGTAAATCCCATGTCCCGTGAGAATGACCCTCTAGGAAGTTTCAAGGTCTTGAAGATCTTGGGTCTAAACGGGTTAACGTCCCACCCTCGTTATCGAGCACGAGCACCGTCCACAGGAGTTCTTTTGCTCGATTCCAACAAAAACCTCGTTCAGCGGCCTCTTCAGGGGGTGGGTCTAGCAGAGACGTTACCTCCATCCTGCTTTGGAAAAGTCGGTCGTCATAAAGTTGGCCAGGTTGAAGGAAAAAAAAAAAAGGTACACGCAATCCTAGGATTTCTTCAGGACGTCTTATCGTCTTGGGTCTAACGATCAGTTACACGAACTTTAACTATAGCGGACAGGAAATCGTCATTTTTCACACTGAATTGAGTTCCCGGTTTATTTTACAAAGAAAAAGACCTGCTGTAAATTTCCATTTTACATTATACACATTTTAAACCGCTCTTATGGCTCCTGAATGATTATCGCGTAAAGTAAATTATTTTTAAAGACTTTCCTGACAACTTCCGCCCTTAAAGAAAAAAAAAAAAGTCATAGAATCATTCAGGCCCCGTCGGATGGATGATCGTACCGGGATCGTTAGGGAGGCATGCGCCGCCATGTAATTGCGGTCGAAATATTTGGATGCTTTGGAAATGGATGGGAGGACATAAAAAAAAAGGGTTCAAGGAATAGAAGTCTGGATGCTGTGTAGTTTCGGGATGACAGTCTATCGTTATTAGGTAGGAATGCGCGGCGCATGCTTCATTGTCACGTGCCCTTAATTGCGCGGGAATTATACATAATTTGAATTATTATTTGAGTGACGTTTCAATCTTCTGGGCGAGGGGAAAGGAGAATGGAGAGAGGGGGTGGAATATATATATATATATACCGTAAATAGGAAGAAATTGTACTTTGTAAGGGATCCTACCCCTTCGTAAGATGACGGAGAGAATTTTCCATAGTAATATATATATATATATATATATATCCAGGTAAAATTGAAATACCCAAAGGGTTATTTTTGTGGGCGGAAGTAGATTTTCACTTTGGTTTTAATTCTATGGTGGTAATTATTGCTTTATTGGGGTCTTGCAAGAGATCCTTGTTGTATGAATAGAAAGCGTAGGTCAGACATTGGATTCGAAGTGCACGTAAACTTGGGGCGTTCGGTGCACTGGGTATGTACTACTATAATCCTGAGAATAATGGGAAGACCTCAGGTTCACAAGGACTCCCCGCAAGGGGGAGAGAGGGAGGGGGTCCACCGTTATTTACGACCTTTGAAATCGATACCCCTGCAGGCAAATCAATTATGAAAATATAGATAAAGAAAAAAAAAAATGTCTGGCAATGGCGCCGGGTCAGGTAACACAAAATCCTGTGGACAACTTTCTGTTCTCTCTTGGTACTTTTTTTTTTACATTTCACAAGGTTTTACTGATTATAAATCAGCCCAACGACCATAAACCCGAGGGTATTCTCACCCCTACTAGTTTAGGACCCTATCCTTCGAAACTTCCACGAGTCCCTTTGCGCACGAGAATCCTAACCCAGGGTGACCCATGGACAATGGTCTCTAAGGACATTGCGATATTTTAGAGCGTAACTAGAAAATCCTAATACCTACCTGGATGAGTATTGCCGCATAGGGTACCTACCCCTGTGTCTACTTCTAATTCCACCGTTGACGATCAGGATGCTCAATTACCATCATCTTCTGGATTAAACTAGGCTCTTAGGGAATCTTGGGGGATTTTGCTTGACTGTTTCGAGAAAATGTGAGGAAACGATTAGGATGGATCTAACGGGTGTTTCGTGAAAGTGAACAGGTGGATTTTGAATTGGTATTAAAAGTAAAGATTTTTTTTTTTATAATATCGAGAAACAGGTGTTTTGCAAATGAAATACGAATTGACGATTTTTTTTTTTAATTTATATTATATTTTTACTGTTTTCTATGTATGATTTATATGCATGCATATAAATATAAATATAATATAAGACTCTGTAAAATGTGTAGAAATTCTATATGCTCATTTTTCTATAGAAAGTATGTAAAAATTTCATAGAAGTGATTTTATAATGTTTTTATACAATTTCTATAAAAAATTTTCATCTAGGCATAGTTCATTCAGGGAAAAAGATTTGTCCAGTATGGAATAACGTGAGATGCTCTGCTCTAGTTTTCAGTAATTTTAACAATCCGTGTAAAAGATTCACCTACCCTTGGCTAACTTGTCCACCCTCTACCTCGATCCTCAGGAACCGTCATAAAAATCGGTAATACAAAACTGGGTCATCCTTGGCTGTACAGTGTATAAGCTCTCAGTATGTTTCTGACTAAAAGTCCTTCCACACTGATCTTTTTTTTTTTAATCCGAAAGAATCGATAGAAAAAATGTATTATTTATAATTGTCAATGAAAAAAAAAAAAATTGCTATAACAGATATTTTTTCGAACACGAATAAATTGTCTTGTTAAGTATTTTCGATGAACGTAAGGCTACCTATGTCAAACGATTGTGAATGCTGCCTAAAAGCGTCTTAGACTCTTACGGAGTAAGTCGGAGCCTCGGGACCTTCTAACCCCGAAAAGAGGGGTGAGTAGTTAGAGGTTACAGGGGCTGGCGCCTGTTTCACAATAACTCCAGACACTACCGTCACCCCATCCGACGTAGCCCGTGAAAACGGTCCCCCAGGTAGCTCCCTCCCGTTGCTACGTATAGATGCGGGCTACACCTACGTATTAGACGCTACATAGATATATGTATTGAAAAGGTAGGTATACAGGCGTGCTATGAAAAGCAACGGCCCGGGAACGTAAGAACGCACGAGAAACGGCGAACCAAGAGGGTGTGAGTTATGCGACGTGGAGCCGCTTCGTGATTCCTTAGGATTGGGGGGGGGGGGGGGGGGGGGGTCGGAACGCGCGCGACTTCAGGAACGATTTACCGAGGTAAAACTAACGGTCCGTTGGCTCTGGTGTAAAATCTTCAAAAATTTAGAAAACACGTCGAAACATCCAACAAAGGATTTAGCCCGTGTTATTAAGACAGCAATTCAACTTTCCTTGTTTGAGAATTATATGCATTTTTTGTTTTGAAGAACTTCGAAAAAATTTCGTATATCGCGGTAGGATACGAGAAATTACGCTGTAAAAGAATACTCCGATTTTTTGGATAGAAAAAATTAACATGGCATTAAAAAAAAAAAATGTTGAGAAATTTAATGAGATTAAAAAATTAATAACAGCGCTTCATTGTCGATTTGTTGCAATTAAAGATTAAATTTCCTTCGATCGTAGCGGATGTTCCCTAGTGATCGTTGATAAGAAACGACCTTCGCAGCCATAGGAAAAAAAATATATAGACGGTTAACGTTATCGGAAACATAAGCAGGCATAAGTAGCCACACCTCCGCACAAAGATAAAGCTGACCGTCGTAACAGACAAGAGCGTGCCGATAGCTTCGATTTCCAACAAACGACGAAAAAGTCTTTCGTTATCTTCGACACGCCCCGACATACTAGAACCTACGAAGACCCGCCTAACCTATCAGCTCCCGGTACTAGATAAGTGGCCATTTAGATGATCTCTTCCAGATACGTAATACATTCTGACCATCAACAAGCGTCCGGCATCGAGATATATACACAAGCAATCCCAAAAGAAGCGAAAGACTTCTGGTAAGCTACATGTGTATCGGCCTTGCTTCAGATGCATATCTATGTATCTACAAAATCATAGCACAAATGCGTATTTCCATAGTGCGACTACGTAGCACATCGCCAGACTCACCCTCAAGATCCTCGTTTCATTAGTTCCAACAAGGTGGTACGTATTTTCCGGTCTAACCTAAAAATATCCAGTATGCGTCGCTCTCGTAGAGACTCTCCTTAACGCGTAACGTCGTCTTCGAAAATGCTCCTGCCCCGGCCTGTCGCGTTCCATTCCAGCCTGATCCTGTCTCCTCGGTGTCCCTCGGTTTCACCCAGTCTCGCCAACTTTTCACCCTGGCACAAGTCGAGACCTTTGAGGACTCGCATCTCGCATATAATCTTCGCTTGACATCCGTGCAACGTTTTGTGCTTTTTTTTCTTCTTCCTCCTTCTTCACTGTCTCTCCCTCTTTCTCGCTCACTTTAGAGACATCGTCTCTTGTCACTTCACAACGCACTGGCTTGACTCGGTCAGTCATTTTCAGTTCTCGACTCCTACCACGCCGACTCCCGTTGTCTCTCCGATCCAAAACGCGTCCCTGCTTTACCTTCAGTTCTTTCCTACGTCCGTCTGTCACTCGGTAAGTAATTCATGGCTGAGTGGCGTCACGCCCTCCTCAAACTGTCAAACGAGCGTCATTCTGTCCATTCATATTCTAATTACTCGGCTAACCCTTTCGCCGCTCTTAAGCACTCATTGTATGTACACACATATAGATACGTACGTACGTGGCAGCACTAGGCAGTCGGCCTAAATGCGAACTACAATTAGTAATTAAATCTACTCACTGCCATTTGCTATTTACGTCGGTCACTCGATGGTGTAAACCTTTTGTAATTATATCCTGTGAAAGGGTAGCGTGTTCAGAGCTATTTTTGTAGCTTAATATCGTGCCAGAAGGATTTTTAAGGTAAACAGATTTTATTATCTAAATAATTAATATTGTTAGAAAAAAAAAGGGTAGGGTTATTTTTACACGCGTCAGAGACTGGGTATACTCTTACAATAGGTGTCATGTCTGTCCTGTACTATAGGGTGTGACGCGTCCGAGGTATACTAAGGGATGTTGTAAGGTTGTAAAGATATTAAAGGCCCTTAAGGATGAACTCAAGAGTAGAGGTTAGGGAGAAGCGAATCTCAAAGTTGTCTAGTACCTCGTTGTAGTACACAGCTAGGAATTGTCCTATCGCGTTCCGAATCGCTAACAAATGCCCAGCTTTGTCGCGCATTGTGAACTGCGCACAATGTTCACTTTGCCGAAGTATTTCGCGAGGTCTCTCCTACTTTCTCTCTCTCTCTCTCTCTTTTTCTCTTTCTCATCTGGCCGAGAGGAGGGAAACTGCAAGAGAATGCTGCACTCGGCTCCTTATCAGGATGGCATCAACAACGTGAAAGATCTCTTTTCCAAGGTTGGTACCTACTGGGTCCACTCCCTCTCCACCTCCGCGTAGCCTATCTCCAAATAGGTCTTGTAGTACTTAAGGTTCATCAAGATAACTCTAACCTGGCTTTGTGTCCTGGGACATTGTGTCCCTGGTGCGTGGCTTATGTTTTGGGTTTTTCGAGTTCGACAATCCGAAAGAGTGCATCCTTACTTTGGTACTGTGCATAAATACATTTAGTTCTGTTTCCTTTCTCTCTCTCTCTTCGTCATCTTGCATTCGAAGCCTTCCCTTGTCGATCTCCTCGTGGCTTGTTTGGTGTCGCGATCCCATTGTCGCTATAGGGAACCGTGCTTCCTCTTGGTACATACCTATTATATGACGATAGGACACTGTCGAACGGCGAATAATCCCGTCACGAGGAGAGACAGTAGATCGGCATCACGACACGCCCCGTAAGAACCCATAAGTGCAAGAGCGTACGTAAAATGTATATATGGCCCATGCTGAACTTCTGCAAGGAATTCTACGAATGCCTTCTCTCTCTATACATTCCTTTGTATATATATTCTTATAGCTAGTATTTTCCATTGTCGATGTAACCGTGTCTACCTTAGTGCCTTGGAGCGAATCGTGAATCCTATCGCAAGGAGTCCACTTCAGGTACAAGCTACGACGTATCCCCTATAAGAACCCATAAGTGCATCGCCACGATTGAGCATGCATCTAACCTTTTTGTCGCCCTTGTATTTTCCAGCTTGTCTATGGCTGAACAGGGAGTTTAGTATCTATCTTATATATCTATCTCGTGAGAGAATACGACTTTTTGACGTTAATGTACGTACACTGCTTCAATGTCGCTACTATACTCACTTTGCGATATTACATTTATTTCGTACGAGCTTACGCAGCTAGCCGCCAGATGGCGCTGGCGCGCTAGGGATTTTTCTAGCTTTCCGTGGCGTGTCGCGTACGTGCGAGACGATCTTCTTGGTAGAATTAAGTTTCGTGGCCGATGATGGTAGTGCGCGGGATGTATCGTGTCCGGGTGAAACAAAAGTTCGAAAACGCGTTACTACGTGTCGGTGCATTAACCTAATCACAGAGGGTTGAAAAAGGGAGGCTGACTTTTCGTTTTTTAAGACCCACGCTTTCCCCTGATGCTTCTTCGGCGTCTCTTATTCTCTACTCGTCTCGTCACGGCCGTCCTTTTCCTTCTCCACTTCCATCGCAATGAGCACGGAACACGTTCCTGACACGCGTCTATAATAAAACCACCTACTACTTCAGTGCCCGCTCTGACTGCGTTCCACTGCCAGCAAGACCCTAAGTGGGGCTGACTCTGCAAGAATTTTATTTTTGTGCTCCCAAAACATCAACCCACCCGACCACGTCCAGACTGCCAACGAATGGCTTCAACGACCAAGTTGCACTGTGAAGCCAAACTGTCATGGACGTTTTTTTTTGGTATTTGGTTTTTATTTTTTTTTTTCACCCTTATTACGTCACTTCAGACCGTGGCACGTGACACATTTTTGAAAGCGTGCTACCAACTCTGCAGTGACTTTGGAAAATCTGACAAATAAATCCTATTCTGCTGCCACTGGCGGAAATGCTTCGCTGGTACGAACTTCCGGTTTCGCGCCGAGCGTGAATTTCCGTACTTTTCTACGGCGGTCTTAGATAAGAATTTATCATGGTCCGTTTGGAATTAATCCAGCATTAATTCTAATCGTCCTTGAGATTTATTGGCGCACGGTAAGTCTGTCGGGTAACTTAGGAAGAAGTAGGAAAGTTCTTCTCGTTAATCGGAAGTGTATACTTAAAGTCTGTGCCAATTCTCATTTATCAGCATTAAGACGTTGAACATTTTTGTTATATTGTTTTTATGCAGCTTTTTCGACTTCCTTAAAATATTATTCAGATCATGTATAGAAATGAAGCAAGGATCTAAAAAAAAAAGAAATTCAAATATATTTATCCGATAAAATTTTGTAATTTTAATTGAAATTTCATTAATTTAAGTTCTATAGGCACTGTATAGTTTATATGCAAATTTACGCTTAAAATCAGACTTCTACTAATTGGTTTGCGTTTTCTCCTACTTATAGCTATACTGTATTACTATACTGTATGTATACTTGTATAGGCATCCATACCTATCGTTCCTATGCTCCTTAAGAAATACATAGACATAGACATTATACCGCTTACCACAAACAGGAGCCACAATAGGCAGACAACTTCCGAAGTCACTGTATAATCCATGACTGCTGTACCTAACGCAACCCTCAAATTTACAGTTATTTACGAATTTCAGGTATTTCGGTGTAACTTTCAAAGATCTTCCCACTAATGCAGAGGTGCTCAAGAGGGGACGTCGGACGTAGAAAAATATCGTAAACCGTCATACTGCAATCGGTAATGCAGTAAGGTGTCGGTAATTGGTAATAAATGTTATATGGCAAGTCA
This sequence comes from Calameuta idolon, assembly GCA_030142285.1. NCBI lineage: Eukaryota > Metazoa > Arthropoda > Insecta > Hymenoptera > Cephidae > Calameuta > Calameuta idolon. The sequence continues at coordinate 209,142 of JARQSV010000690.1, read as the reverse complement.
ATACTCATTAAGAATTCAATAGTTAATTAGAAACCTCGTCGTTATTGATTTTCGTGATCGTAATCTCGCATGGATAAAATACTGCTACTGAGTAAAAGCAAGAATAAGAGGTAAAGAAATTATACAGACTGATTAAAATGTTTCTAAACAAAAGTATTTCAAGTTTATCGATAAAATTAATTAATTCTTGTTATTGTTTACAGAAACCCTAAACAAACAGATCCTGACTGTCAAAATCCCAAGAGAGCTTGATATTTCTCTAGGAAAAACTTGAGAATTTTCAGTGACAAAATTACATCCGTCGCTCAACCCTTTAAGCGAATAGAGAATTTTTCCGCATTTCAAAGAAGCAAATGCTCGTCTGGGTGTGTCCCGTGCCTCGTGGGATGTCAGCTGGTAAAACCTATTGAAATTCTTACATGACAATCGCTAGCTTGACTAATTTATGATGTTTGGCTTGTAGATTGGCAGTACTTGACTTCTTGTTTACTGTAAAAATTAACACGTGTTCAACATGTTACACGGGTGTCTTGATACTTCCCAGTACAATAAACTTGCCTATAACGTACAAGAGGAAAGTTTGGCTTTGGTGTATTAGAAAATTTTCCAGTGATTTAATCAGCTGATTTGCGTCTCGCGGACGACCCCATCTTTATGTCTGTATTAACATTGAGCATTAATGGTCGTACGGCCATTAGTAAAGGGAGTCAAAAGCTCAGGGTTTTCAATGACGATAGTCATTAGTCGCTATTGCCTTGCTGCTCTGTAAATACAAAAGCTTAAGCAGGCAGTTGGCCCGTATTGGTAATGTAAGAAATAAAAAATAAAATTTTAAGCTCGTAATGGCTCTACTGTTAACCAACGAGGTAAGTCATTAATTTTCAATTAAATTTTTAAAAAGGTACCTCGTTAAATAATTATCTTCTTTCTTACAGTAAACCCAAATAATTCCTCGACAGGAATGAAAAGCTGCTCGAGCAAATTGTTACTATTTTACGAAATTTTTTTTTTTTTCTTTTACTTTCTTCTAAATAGAATTAAATTACGCCGTCGACACGTCACGGATAATTAACGCTTGACTTGAAAGAAAGTGAAATTTCACTGTGAGATCTATGGGCTTCGATAATTGAATGGGCGATCGACCGTTTTACGCCCAAGGTGTAACGCTTCAATCAACATAGATAATAGAACCGACCTAGAGCGGTCGTTTGTGCTCGACAAATTGGTTCCAGTTTTTATGAATTTTACGCGAGGGAAGTGACGTTGATTTTTTAAGAGATTAGAAATTTCAAAAATTCACATTCTACGTTCCTTGCTCTATTTAGATTTTCAATGATACAGGAATTTATTGTTTTAGCCACTAAGCTCTGCTGCAATGCAGATGCAGCAAAACAGTGTGCCGAATTAAATAAAACAATATAATCTGCTGTCTGTTGTCAGCGAATAAATTGTTATTTGCCTGATCAGCTGTAACTAAGTTAAAAAAAAATTTCCCAAATTTCGTAAAAAAATTATCCAAAGGGCAACATTAGTTAAGATGTAATTCGTTTGTGCTTCGATCTACACCAATCTCTTCTACGATCTGTCACTACGATCGATCATAGATAAGAGCTCGTGAAACAAAAGCGAAAAAACAATGGTTTTTAGCTAGCAATAACTTCAACGGCAAATTAGAAAAATAAATTATCCTTTACGTGCCAGACAAAGTGGATCGATTATTTTCATAGAGTTCATTGACATATCTTTTTTTTTTTACAGGAAAATAAACATCTCAATCCACGTGGTCCATATCTCCCGAACGGACAGCGAACACAGAACGTAATCCCAACGATCAGTGGCAGCTCTAAACTCAAGATTACGTTCGTCGAGCTAAACCGGGGTAATCCGGAATTGCGGGATGTAAGGGATGCGCCCTGTAGAAACGATGTCAGAGATCCAGGCGGCGAGTACAGCAAACCTCCTGACGTAAACGGCATAACGAGGAGTAACGTGAATCTCATATAGAGAGTATATATATTACATATAAATATAGGAAGGCAAGATACAAGTATATACATATCGTGTGCGTGTGTGTATATATATATATATACATATAGGTACGATGAACGTAAAGTATGTAGAACTCAGCTTACATCGTGTAGCATCGGGAGTGTAGAAAAAAAAAATATAAAGGAGCTAAAGGGTACGGAGGTTACAGGACGAGAGAGCATATAGAGCAGTATAGTAGATGTAGGATGAAGGAAGAAGAGTGAAGTTAGGTTAGGTGAAACGCGCACGACCCAGGACGGTAGCGAACCCGCACCTAGAACAAGAGCGGTAAAAATAAATCGATAGGCGGAGTTTTTCGTGACGCGCCGCGAGAGGCGCTGGGGGTGGGGAGAGCAATAGGCGGAGTCAGGCTGATTTAGGGCCGCCATTTTGTGACAATGCACGAGAGGGGGAATGCCTATCTGATTGGCTGATCTACGGACTTCTCTCGTCCTCGACAAGCTTCTACAGATTGTTCGGTTGTACTCCGCCGGCACTCCAGCCACCCGGCCGCACGGCAACCGAGCCACCCCAGTACGACTGCCGTACCAATACCAATATCGCCATCATCAGCAGAGCTTCTATCACGTGCCTTATGTATTATGTGGACTGCGCTCACGTCCGTAGCATAGTGAGCTACCCCTGACGTGACTATTTACTGGCAACTTACGTAGTATTCTTCGTACTGTATTTTGTCGAAGTAATGCTCTTGAGAAATTGTTAAATTAGGATAATTTTATGTGTAAAAAAAATTGTAAAAATTTTTTTTTTGCGAAAAACCAATTTTTATTTAACGATTACAATTAATATGGCGAAGGTTAATTTTCATTTATTAAATTGATCTGTTATGGTAATGCGCGGGGCTAATCTCTTTTGTTAATTTATTGGGATTAGGCTGGTCTGCGAAATTAATGTAAATATTTACTGATTGATCAGGCTATGTGTGGTTGGTCTCTTAGTCACTGATCTAGGACAACCTGTAAGCTGGTGACGATCTCGTGTCAAAATCTCGGTCAGATTTCAGACTTGAGATTTCAAGGGTAGTATCTAAATCGGCATATCTCATCTGGATATAGTTGCAGTATCAAGATTAACTCGTATCACGGTCGTAATCTTCTCGCGAGGCACGTGGCTCGGCTTTCGTTTTTTTTTTCTCTCGATCGGATCAAAATTTAGGGAGACCGATCGTTAAAGGCACGTTATTGAGCTTCTTCGTTTTTATTATTTCGATTTTGTTGAAAATTTTTTTTTAATTTTGGGGGGGGGGGTGGGGAATTTTTGAAAAATTTTCAGGAAGGCAAATTTTTATCTCATCCAAATGACGATAAAAGTTTTCCGAGCGAAATTTCGAAAATTTACATGGAAATATTCTTCTCGGAATGCGGGATGTCGAGTGGCTCGTTCGAGGATTCGGGACCATTTGGCAGCGATCCGGAAAACTATTTGCCAATTGGTACCGAGCGTTAAATTAAATTCGGTGGTCGCATTCAATTGGACACAGCCCCCGTTCCTGGCAGAGTGGGCTGCATAGTGTAGACGGGAGTTATGATATTTATTATGCAAATTGCGTCCCGCGAAAGCAGAGGCTCGCGTGTTTGCTTCGCGTGATTAATGACGAGAGGATTCCGGGCACGCAGCTGCACGCCTCGAAAACTGATTCGCACTGGGGACTCGAGTCTATGGCTTTATAAGCCTCCGTGCCAAAGGAGCTTTTAGAATATATTTTCAAAATTTGCCATTGGTAAAAGTAAGTATTTGAAATTCAAAATAATTTCTGTACCCCTTAAAGTCAGAAGTTAAAAAAAATCCAATGACTTCGGAGCACAAAGCAATTTTTAATATTAGGTGGGAAAAAGCTCCGTATGCATTTTTTCGGGTGAAAGTTTAATTTGCAAATTTTAATATTCAAAACTTTGATGCTTCAGCGCAGAAATGGGTCACACGAGAAAGATTCGTGGTAAAAAGCGTACAGTACGTAAAGCATTTAATAGGAGAATTAAAAGAAGATGGAGAAGAAGAAGAAGAAGAAGAAGCAATGGAAGCTTTTGTTCGTTCGCTGGTTTCGGCTGGATGTAAGCTCGATTTTTCCCCGTCGTTGACAGAAAAGGTGGGGGTATTGCTGAATGACGGTGGGGGTGAGTAACGCCCGTGGAGGGGTGGGACCGTGTCGTAGGCGTTGCTACAGCGACCCGAACATAGCCGAGCGCGAACGAATTCTCACGAAGTCGAGTGAACGTGGGGGCTACGAAGGCCCGTGTTTTCGTGCGCTTTAGTTCCGCGCCGGGTGCCACGATAGTTGCATCGAGGAGTCGTGCGCGCGCGCGTTTCAAATTTCAATTTAATTCCACTCACGGTATCGTTGACGGTAATCCGATCGAGAAAACAAAAACGACAGTGTATCGCGTCCTGGACCAGCTGGAAGGCCCACCGGGACACTCCGAACGCCACGATGTGCTGTGTGTGTGTGTGCAGTGTGTTGGTGCTAACCTAGTGATAACACCCCCTATACAAAAACTTGTTATCGCCTTATCGCTGGATTGCTTCTTGAGATAAGGTAAGGCGTCGATCACGCTCGCGATCTCCTCTTGATATATCAGATTCGTTCGGTTTACGAGCGGGGGCAGCAGCAGTGTCTTCGGTCACAACAGATTTCTCATCGTTGAACCTTATCTGTGTATCAGTTTCGTTTAGATATTTTTGTCACTTCGAATCATTCTCCTTTGCCATTATATAATTCATGGCTCGATCGTTCGTTCCTCCTCTCAATATATTATCTCCCGTATTTTCGTACATCGATGACACTGCCTAACGGGCACGACGCTCAAATTTCACGGAACTCGACTTTGCGCCGACGCCTCGCACCTTCACCCATCTAATCGCTCTTCGTTTTGCTCTCTAAATTTTACGATCTAAATACCGATTGACATTAACTTTACTCCAGTTTCTTATCATACCGATCTGTCCCTCCAGATCGATTGGCTTTCCGTATCATTTTTTTTATATCGATCCCGGTATCGAATGATTAGACACTCGTAAGTTCAATTAACTAGTCAACGTTATACGAAGGTTCTGTTATCAGTGTTTCTTAAGAAATAATTATTAGGTAATTATCGGAGGTTCCATGTATCGCTAAACTTGAAGTAAAAATTTAAGGTTAATTTGACCAGCGTATCTTCTAGCGTTTGGTAAAAGAGCCACAAATGCATTTGTCTGCTTTTATTGTACAATCAATTAATTCTCGTGATTCCCATACTGATCTACCCAATCCCCAAAGACGTTAATGGTCATGTTTGGCCAGAAGTCAAGTGACTGCAGTAAAGTGTCTAAAAATGAGCTCATTGTGCTCGGTTAGGGGACAAAGCAAACGAGAATGCAAGTAAGCAGCCAGGTAGACGTAAACAGCAGGCAGCCAAGTAGAGGCGACAGTCGAAGAAGCGCATCGTGAAAATGGTTTAGGTCCGGATCTCCTCGGCCATAATCGTATCCATTCGAAAACAGAGAAAGTTCGTGTTATTGAAAAATAATATTCAACTCGTAACACCCGCAGTGTACGGATAGTGACGTTACAGCAATATACAGAGTGAGCTACTAAAATACTACGGTTATGTGGATTCCGACGGCGCAAGATATTCTCCCGTTCTCTCTGCGTACCTCGACTACGTTAGTCAAGACACAAACGGTAGTTAAATGAGTTTGAAAAATCTTGAGAAGGCTTTACGTAGTCAATGTTAAAAGGATTGTTTATAAGTGTCTTGTTGATTTTTCTTTTATTATCCAAATACGAGAATCCGATTACCCGCTTACTCGCGAAATGTGTATTTACGAGATACGTCAAGTCAGTATCGGGAAGTATGGCCGCGATATTCATTAAGATATCCCGATAGTCGATCTATCGATTAAGATAGGAACGATCGATCCTTACTGCGAATCGATTTTCATATTACATAATCGTTCGTTCGTGATTCTCGCTGCGATCGAGATTTCGGCTTACGGTTTTCGCTTTATCACAACTAGAATAGCTGCGATAGAATCTAATTGCCGGCGGGATTGCCCAAACAAATTAAATCAGCAATTAGTCGCTCGATATCGCACTTCGTAGCTCACTCGGTTTCCTCGTTTCGGCTGTAGTGAAAATTACTTGCCAGGTGGACTTACGATTTTTCCTCGAGTCACTGGTACGCGTAGGGCCTCTCAAAAATTTCCAAGAACTTTCTATAGTTTCTTCGTTTGCCTATGTTTAACCTTCGCGTCCATTGTGCACGACGCCAATTTCATTTCGTTCTTCTTCGTTCTCGTTGAAAATTTTCCCCTCGTTTCCATACCTTCAATATGATTTTTCAGAGGCCATCCCTCCCCTCGTTTCCCGCACCTCGGCACAGCTCGTGACAAATCGCGCGACTTCATTCACTCGCGATTTCGCAAGAAGGCGTCACCCATTGTACCCATCTGCTGTGCGCAAGACACGGCAAGTCGCTTTAGATAAGAACTCGATGGCGGATAACGGAACGGTCGTTTTCAATACTCCTTATGACTCTTGGACTCGACTCAATTTTTAACGCTATCGACGATCCGAGAAGAAGACGCTCGATCCTTCCATCCGTTTCCGCGACTCCTCCGACTGGTGTCACTTCTTATTCTTCTCTCGTACGTGTCCCGCGTCGCTTGGATGCACGCAGAAAACAATAAACACCTCGGATCCACCAGTATCCCTGACACTCACCGAACAGCAAACGTCCGCCAGTAGATACGTATGTGTACACATTTGTAGACATAACAAAACCGACATGGCGAACGTCAGTATCGTCAGGCAACCGCGAATAATTGCCAATTTGCAAGTATAATATTCTAACAGTTTGTGTTTTCATTTATTAGCCGCGAATTGACGGTGCGCGCTTATTAGCGCAGACCGGCACATTTAAAATAAACTCGACAATAACGATCGTCGGGAGTGGCCGGTGTTAAACAGCGAATTAACTCCTCGACCGTCCGCGCCGCGTCGCTTGGATCGCCAGGCCGGAATACTCTGGAAACTTTTCCATGGGGATTACACATAGAAAATTGCATGGCAAAAGCTTCCCTGTTATCTGCTTGCAGTCTCCTTCGTTATTAATGCCCGTATGCATTCTCGTACAGTGTCGTCGTATTGATCTTTGCTGGATTTCTAGGAGGTAAACATTTTTTTTTTAATTCCGGTTTTACCTTACTTACCAATCCCTTGTCGTATGGATATACGTTGTTCTGGGCTGTTAATTCAAGCTTCCGATAGCATCTTTGAGTCTGCTACCGTCTTACTCTTAACATTGACACTTTGCGTTTACTCAAAACTGGATTGTTACCGAACAGCCGGGCGCGTCGTTAAAAGTTTATGCTCCTCGAGGCCGATTCAAAATTCATCCTTCGTAGACGCGGGTGTAGCTGGTCCAATATCTTATGTAGACTTTTTTACTCGGGAATGTCATGGGCCAACGGGCCCATTGTTCCCGGCTATACCGAATGTGCGTGGATTTATGTATACATAAACGGGAAGCGTTATGTATATGTATATACGCGTGTGATATCTCGTATATATATAGATATAGGACTGTGCGTCTAGTGTGTGGGATTTCTCGTTTTCTGCTTCTGGAAAAGGAGATGGGTCAGGGTTGGACTTTATTTTTTTTTTCTTTCTTCCTTTCTTTCCTTCCCTCTATACCACCTTCTTTTTTTTTCCCCTCTTCTATTTCTCTAAAGAACGCGAAAGATACGGGCGTCACTTTTCAACCTGATACCTCTGACGGTGCTGTTGTTCCTTTATTGCTTGTGGTTTGTTACACGTGTGGTGTGTTATTATTTTTTTCCCTCTCTTTATTTTTTTTTTATAAACAGATCACAGTCCGACAAGTGCGTCGAACTTAATGTGTGATTTGCGAGCGGATGTCATGAATTTGGATATTGATTTGACGTTTCGATCGAATCTCGTGATCTTTTTGATTGGGAATCTTCCGCGGAGTCGATAAGGGCTGATTTACATGGGACCTAATGAATAAATTTTAAGCGTACGAACAGCGCCGGACTGTCGGAGACGTAATAGGCGAGTTTTCATGGAACGTGTAAGATTACCAAATTCCGATAAGATAAACCAATACGTGATCGAACATTGGCCGTCGGTGGAGTACATGGGTGCATGATAAGGTTTTCTTTCTGATAACGAGTGAAAAAAAAAGGCTTGTACCGAGAGTCTCACAGACTTCTTTTTAATCGGTCTTCGTCGTACCAATCGACTGGGTGAAATTTTATTTTATTTATTTTTTTTTTTTCGTCCCGTCACCAGGAGTTTCCAGGTATTCATTTGCATTTTCTCGTGCATTATAATTGCACCTTTCTCACTGCATCCAATCGGTGCGCGACGTTTGTTTTATTTATCATTGAGATATTTTTTCAAGCACACAAGGGGAACCACGTTACCATTAAGGTATAAGATTTATTTTAGTGCGCCGGACTCTGCGCCTGTTACGTGTCGCGCTTAGGTTTTTTTTTTTTTGGTTTGCTTTTCTTATCAGCGACGGGATGGAAATTTTTATGTTTAGTGGATATCGAGATTTTGGAAAAAAAAAGAAAAACTTTATCTTAAGAATATCCTGATTATGTGTTCGAATGTTACCGGTATCTAGTTTGTATGGCCGATGAAAGATTTAGATTGTCACGTTTTATCTGACGATTTAAGCTACGACGCTTCGATGACTCCCGGTTCGAAAGCCTTTTTAAATCCTTGATATAGCGTATATTGATATTATCTTTTGTTTCTATCTAATTTTGCTTTATGAAGTACTTCTGATTTCTCGATGGAAAGCGTGATTTATATCGAATTACCGTGATCTGCGATTTTTCTGTTATACACGGTGTACACTTTTCGTGCGTTTCGTTATTTTTGTCACTCTTTGCCGATTTCGGGCGATAACGGCGCCGATGACATTTCGCACGCAATAAACAGGTCGAGTGCCAAATCCCCGTCATCGTGAAAATACGTACCATGTGTTATCGCGGTAGTAAGTTTTGAAGTAATTTAAGAATTTTTGAAAAAAAAAAAAAAAATTGTCTTAAGTATAACAATTCCAAAGTGATCTAATGTAAATTTTCGAAATTTTTCTTTTCGAAGTTTAACATCATGTGGACGCTTCTTGCAGCTAACTCAGTCGAGAGGTTCAGTATTTTTTAGCCCGCGGCTGTGCCACTGTATTTATAGGTTATTTCAGGGAATTAAATTATTTTTCAAAAATCATATTTTCTCTTCCTGTCCCAATGGCAGGTCACGCATAGCACTGCATATACGTATATATATTCCGCGAAGTAATTCGTTTTTCCAATACGTCTTTTGTAAAATGTAAAATTATAATTGGCAATTTTTTTTTCGTCTATCCTTATCTTGACACTCGTGTAAATATAGCGATTACGAAATTGTACAACGATAAGGAGATGGTGCGTGCAATTTTTTTTGGGCGTGAAATTCCCGCGGTCGGCGTTTGAAAACTAGAGAAATTTCTTTCGAGAATTTTGCGTGCTCTAGTCATGTGCATATATATATATATCTACATACGTGTCCTGCGTGCGTGCGTGTGTGGCATGTATCAGTGCTCGCGATATCTCAGCGATAATCGCACGAATTTGGCAGCGGTCATTATCATATTTTTTATGTAGGGAATCGAGAAGCCAACACTTACGTAAAGAATCGATAACGTTACTCGATGCTAATTTAAGTAGGTTCGATGCATAATTACCACCGATTAACGAATCAAAGTATATTTATGGTTGTAACAGTACCAATCGACGTTTTTATGTCATCGACAATTTATTCGAGAAGTAACCTTATCGACTGTATCTCTTTATTTCACGGCGTGACTCACGGAGTCGTATAATAATATGAGCGATTTTTTTTACGAATTAAGAAAAAAAAAAATTGTATCCATACGTTACCCCAGCGGCGGAGATGTGGGATATGCCCTGGAGAAATGGACTTTGTTTTTTTTTTTTATATTTTTTAAATGAAAAAATTTGCACGCAGAAATTTTGAAAAAAATTTACCCTTGCTCAGTTTTTTTTTTTTTTTTTTTCTTTACATCAAACGATGAAATCTCGATCGAGCAATTTATCGCGTATAATTCATACTCGTGTAAGCGAGAGCAGCGACGATCGCCGGAATCTTCGATACGGTCTAATAAAATTTAATCAACTACGGCTGCCGTGTCTTGTATCTTAATCTTATCGCGCTTTTTCGTCTATCTTATCATCTATTGTTTTCAAGTATTTTATTTGCCGGTAGGCCAGAGGCTTTCTTGGAGCCGCTTACACAGTAGAACATTTTCTTGGGCCCCGTATGCGCGCCCTGCGTGTACACTCGGATACGCTTTCGCTCAATGTTACGTCGTCTGCGACTCCATCTTGAAATTTGTTTTGAGGTATTTAAAGTAAACTTTTTGAAATTTGACACTTTTTACGAAAGACAATTTTTTCTTTTATCGGGGGTCTCGGTTATTTGAGTTCTGGCTTATTAGGGGTCGTATAATGATCGATGGTATCTTGCGGGAATTTAATTTAATCGGATCGAGTTATAATGATTTTCTTCGTTATTGAACAGTCATTTTCTACATCGTTCATTTTGAGCCGGGTGTGGGGGGGGAATGGGTGAGGGGTCATCGTGATATTTTTTGAAAGGTATATATATATATATACATTGTATAAAAGATCCACATATTGAGATTTTAATTTAAAAATATTTAGGCCATTCGATACGTCGATTGGACGATTGATAATGGCTCTTTTGATTGCGTCAATGATGACCTTGATTGCTCGTGAATATGTTGATAATTGATTTGGAGCCTTTTGACGAGAAGTCAGTATGTCCGTTCTGTAGCAGTGATAAACACCTAATTTATCGCGATCTTACAAATGGGTTATAGTTGCGGGAAATTTTATTATTTCGGTAAGTCACGGATGAATTTTTGATAATTTTATTTTTTTTTTCACCCGACATTATCGCATTGTTCCTAAAGGACGGATTAACTCAATTTCTCGTGGCTTTGAATCTCCTGGTAAAAATCTGCAAAGGGACGATTGCGTGACTGATTCTGCGAAGATTGTCTGCGGATCGAACAAAAGAGTCTCTGGGAACTCGTGTGTGACGAAGGAAATAGAAAAACGTCGAAGAATCGGAGCGCGAACCTAGAGGCACGCGGGTTGCGTTAAGTTTATTGCGAAGTGAAGAAAAAAAAAAGGAAAAAAAATTTTATTAATGACAATCACGCAACACGCTCGCGTGAAATTTGCAAAAAGTTGTCGAGATAAAGATTATCTTTGAAAAAAAAAAAAAAAAAAAAAAAACATGGAAACCAAAAAAATTCCAAATTTATCTCACTCGTTCTCTCCAATCTTCCAGAGCGATACTCTAATCCTTTGAGTCTCTACGGTAATAGGCGATTTCTATCGGGCAGTATCGATCGGCTCGACGAGCAATCAATCACTGCTGGAAGCTCACTTCCTCACAGCGGACATATCGTAAATCCACAAAGTCGGACAGCGTCCGTCGGACCTGCTTGCACATAAGTGATATAACGTGTGTTTGGCAGGAATAAAGGAAAAGGAAAATAATAATAATAATAATGCGGAGTAACGCGAAAGAAAGGTAGAAGAAGAAAAAAGAAAAAAAGAAATTAATCGTGACTCTCATTATGTTTCAGATTCTTGCGAGCACATCGGCCAGCGGTCGGGCCAACAAGGCTTCAGATATTAAGACCCCCCCGACATATGAGATCCGACAAGGAGTAAAAGAAGCTTCCGTAGGGTCGCCGTTCCGACTGTCCGAATCCGTTGCTTTCGGGTTGACCTTAATTTTTTAGTATTCGTTTTCACGCGGTGAGACGCAAATCATCAAAAATTCTCGACACAATGGACATGAGCAGCGAATCAAGCGCGGCGAGGTGGTACGAGCCACCCAGATCGACGCTAGACCCACCAACGGGAGCAGGAGGCGCGGGCGTCGCGGCGACCCCTGACTACAGGGGTTACTACCCCCATGCAGCACCGACGCCACATCATCCGGCAGCAGCCGCCCATTACGCTCACAGTAAGTCAATAAACTTTATGTACGACTCTCTCTCTCTCTTTTTTTTTTCCCCCCAAACTTACGTACCTATTTAACACAAGTCTCGAGCATGTAGACAAATACGTTTCACACATGTCGAGTGACCTTTGAATTTTCAATGACCTTCAATTCAATCCGCAAGAGTCCCTCGATCACCTCAGCCGGGTCCAATGGCTCTTGCGCGCGTTCATCCAAGAAGAAGAAGGCATTTCGATAGCGGTTCCTCGCTGCCTGGTTCAGTCGTAAAAAAATACATAGACGAAGGCAGACGCGAAAAGGAATGAGAGGAAATGAGGGAGAAACGAAGAAGAAAAAAGACGAAGAGAAAATACAAAAACGTAAAGGCAAAAGAAGAAGAGTAGCGAGGAGGGCCCAAAAAGCGTATGAGTATGAAACATGATCCAGCCGGTCAGATCTTGGGGCCCTGGAACGCGATATCCCTGATTCGTGCCGACGTGCATGGATCATACCCAGGGCCTCTGTTATATTGCCCTCGAAAAAAAAGGCCCTGTCCTAATCGGAATCAAATCTTCGGAGTGTTGCGTGCGCGCGGTGGGTTAAAGAACGAATGATTTGACGTTTCTTGCGACGCGACGATTCGTCCCGACTTCACCAAGTCCATCATCGCGGGGGGGGGGGGGGGGGGGGGGGGGGGGGGGGGGGCGCGGGGGGGGGGGGGGGGGGGGGGGGGGGGGGGGGGGGGGGGGGGGGGGGGGGGGGGGGGGGGGGGGGGGGGGGG
>JARQSV010000690.1:184775-195211 GCA_030142285.1 Calameuta idolon | reverse complement strand
TCGTCCCGACTTCACCAAGTCCAACATCGCCCCCCCCCCCCCCCCCACACACACAAATACACAAGCATACCTCGTTAGCTCGTACATCTCGTTACTTCTCGAATTAAGTAAAAGCACGTATCTCCGTTTGAATATATCCCCCCCCCCCCTCCCCGCCAATGAACTTTTTTGGTCCTGCCTCGCGTAACATCCCCCCCCCCTCCCCCTTCCTTATTTTCACACTTCAACGCTCGCCTTTGCCCTTGCCGACGAAGTCCGAGTCCCGTTGCCCAAGCTAAGTGTAATCCCGAGTGACTTTAGCTTTAACGAAGAAAAATGAAAATGCGCCCAGTGCCCCGGGATGAGATATGAAAGGAAAATATGGGCAATGGCCCTGGCGCAGTGGTTGCGGCAGACAGGAAGGAAGCGCAGCCAACCGCGAAGCCACGGGGTCTGAGAGAGGTGCATACGTAATTACAGGCCACAGGGAGCTTTATAATACGTTGCTGTTTTATGCTGCAGTGGTATACCAGCAACCATCCTAGCTCTGTTACTCTCACAGCTGTCCTACGGAGTACTGTACTGTGACGAGGAGAGAACCCTACACTCTTACCTATACACATTAATATATATATATACTCCGTGCACACGTATAACCTAACCTTACCGCTGACCAATCTTACCTACCTACGTGTATCTATATACATACGGGACCGACTTACGAGAGGACGACGCCATCTTGCGCAAATGCACACGCCAACCGAAGGCGGAGCCAAGTCGGTAGGGTCTCTCGCTCGTTCTCTCGCCCTGACGAAACTGTTGCTGCTGTTGCTGCTGTTAGTGCTGCTCCCGTGTCGCTACTGCTCAAAATCAGAAGCGGCAGAAGCTGCAATCACGACAAGTTGACCCCTTACCGTTTACTGTCTCTCTTAGCCTACCTTGTATGTCTATATATATTCTCTGCATCGTTCTACACTGTTTCCTCTTTTATCCTTGGTAAAATTTTACTTGCTCGTCTCTCTCTCTCTCTCCCTCTCTCTCTCTCTCAGTCTCCGCTTCTCGAGTAAACGAAGCGTTACGCGAACGGCCCGAAGACCCGGGTACGATCGACTTCAGATAGCCCCTGGCGAAATTGCATGTTATTACGAAGAAGCTGGAGGCACTCTACCGAAATGAGACGTTATTTTCTTGAGGAACTTCACGGGAACTCACCGTCTCCTGCACCGTCCACAGCGTAGACGGGGATACACGGTATATCTGGCTTTCATGATTTTAGGTTAGTCAGGCTTCGTTTCGCGAATTCGTGACTCCTCGAGGTACGTGACCCGTGTTAATTTTAAATCTGCACAAGCCTCTCTGTGATATCAATTAAATGCTCGATAAGGATTAAATTGTGAAAAATCGAACTCGAATTCGTAGCTATCGCGGGCAGGTAGCATTGTTTCCTATAGGCGCGTACGCAATTCCCCTTTGAAATCAGCTACAAAAGGTATGTACGTGGTACTGCGCGTACGCGCTAGGCGACGTGTAAAATGCAGCTAATTATTTTGAGTGGACTTTGACGCTGAAAGTGTTTGAATGAATTCTATGAGTTTCCATAGCGCGTTACGAATCGCTCGCGCGAATCGCTAATCATTCATTGTACCACAATGAAGGGAACGTAACGATAGCGCGTATTCGGATGTGTTTGATCGCGGACTGCATAATATGGATCTTGATAAAAGCTATCCAGTCGTGCTGCTCTGTAGCTCGTTGTGGATTCAGCATGCTTCTCCTCTCTCTCTCTCTCTCTCTCTCTCTCTCTCTTTCTCTCTCTCTTTTGCACCCTGCAATTCGGAGGTGGTGGCTGGTAGCGGTACGGAATGTTGGCTCATCTCGTTAAGCTAAAACTCCGTCGGCTTTCATTATACTCGGCCACCTTGATTATATTCGTTGTCTCGTTGCGCCACGTCCGCCGGGAGAAAAGACGTATCGCGCGACAGAGCCTGCCGGGATCTCAGGAATGGCAGTTGGAAAATCGGTTGGAACACCGCTGGAAGATTAATTCAGTATGAATACCATATATATGTATATTTAACTTACGTACAGTGGATCGTAGTATGGTTATATATATATATATATATGTGTGTGTGTATATATATGGAACTGCTATGCCTGAGTTATTGGGTGGATGAATATTCTCGCGCTCTCTCTCACTCTCTTTGGCTCGTGTGTCTCTTGTGCGCTTTATGCAAAATGACTGGACCGGATTACAAGACAGGTCGATCGATTACTGTAATAAATAATAAGAAATTGTCATACAGGTAATTACTATTACATACGTAGAGGAACGGTCACGGTTAAACGTATGAATAAATGTATCTATTCGTAGTGAGTTTGTTTTTCTTTTTTTTTGTGTTTCATCTTTTTTTTTAATCCTTTATCTATAAATTGCATACACAACTCAGTTGACTAATCCATACATGTCGTCGGGATTCTTGATATATGGATCCGGTCTCTTCCTATAGATATACGTTAATACCGGGTGGCTTCTGCACGCGAGTTAGAGGATGATGGTTTTTGTGGATAGGTGAAAAGCAAAAATTGTCTCGTATAAAAGCGTGTGCTACGGGATAGGTGAGGAAGGTAAAGAAAAAAAAAAAAATGAGGAATTTAGAGTAACAAAATATTTTTTTTAAATTTATTATACGCGTTCGATCGTCGTTCACGATGAAAACTATAAACGCGCCCGACGAAAAGCCAGATGTTATCGGGCGCCATTCTGATCTCATACGTGATATAATGGCGACTATCTGCATTTTTCATGCATATTCATGCGCGTTACGCGCCTACACGGCTAAACCGTGCACGCACGCGGGCTACGTAGCTGAGGCAGCCGTTTTATCCGAGCGGATTTGTTTGACGTGCGTCAAACATAGAAAAAGATACGTATGCGTATCTGCGGATACAATTAGTACGCGTTGCACGTAAAACACGATTTATTTTTAATTTTCAAAAATTGATTTTTATTAATACCTGTAACGTACATAGACATACGATTGTTCTGGCTTTTTATGTCACGTGTATATAGCATACCTGGGGAAGGTCTCGTTTCGGTGCCGGTGTAAACGATGCGTCCAAAGAAACCCGTGTCAGGAGCCGCGAGTGAGGAAAAGACGGCGCCATATTGGATCCGACCTGTTTTCATCCTATGGCCTTTTATTTCTGTGGCTTTTTCCGCTCGCCATTCCTTCAGCGTAGACTAAACAGACCTCGCGCCGGCTATAATCCCCTTGTTCGTTGTGTACGGCCGAGACAGTGACGTCTCGACATTGGTATACTCCTTCTGTCGCCTATAGTATACCAAAAAGACTCTGCGATGGAATTCTCTTCTCTGTTGACATTCGGAAAAAGTGCTGCGCGCTCGCTGCGGAAAGAGGGAATAAGTGTCGTGGGGCGGTCGGGAGTTCATGACAGCGTGTAATAGGGGCCTGGCAGTACGAGAGCAGAACGGGGCACGCACGGCGTCCCGAAGAGGCGTCGAGGATCCTCGTCGGCCATTGCTGTTGAGCGAAGCAGCGCTTTTCGTTTGTCTCGTGGCGATCCGGCGCAAAAGATAAAAAGTCCGTACCGGCAAAAATATATCGTCGAGATAACGCGCCCGAGAGTTATGTCAGCTCGTGAGAACGCTCTGCGGAACTGCGCGGCGGTTACGGCGACGGCGGGGTCCGGGGAACGTGTTCCCTTGGCGATTCTCGTGGCGGCGGGGGGGGGGGGGGGTTAAAAAAATTTGGTGAAATTGCGTAAAAACGGTCCCGCGAAATTACGACTACGCTTAGCGGAAGGGTTAGAGGGCAATAAATATCGTTGGCTATGGGAGTTTTTATTGCGTCTGCCTGGTACGCGAGAAGAGTCGTGTCTTTTTTTTTCCACCTTTTTTTTTCCTCTCCTCGCTCTTTCGTTCTTGCCTTCTTTGACTTCGTTTCGCGAGGGAAACGCGTTCTGTGCACTTGGAAAATGGTGCGATCCAAGCGACATTTGCATTTTAGCGAAATGCGGACAAAATATTTTGATCGTTTGGGTTAACCTCGTTTCACGTAGGTTGAATTACTTTTTATTTTATTTTTACATGCTCTCGCTACGATGCACGACTACTCGTCTGACGCGTAATAAATTATCGTGAGGGGTTTTTTTTTTTTTGAACGCGGGAGATACGAAATACGTCGAGGCCTGGGTTTAAGGTTAAATTAATGCCCGTAATTCAGCGTGGCTGGCAAAACAGTCTTGTTATCAGCGTATGCCGTGAAGGTGGCGGCGAGCGCGCTGGCAAGAACTACTCGATATATCGATCGGATGCTCAGACAACTTCACGCTATAACGAGGAACGCCGACAGACGTCTAGTGGAGTGTCTTGTATACGACTCGTATGGTAAGGTCTGACGGTGGGAGCAATGTTGCTAGACGAGAGAAAGAAGGTGTCGGTCGAGGAAGAAATGGATAAGGTAGAGGTCGTTGGTGTGCCGACTAGGTGCAGGATCTTCCTGGTTGTAACGTGGTAGCTTGCGAGGACGCGTGTCCTGTCCCAAATTTCGCTTCATCCTCGTTCACTCGGATGAACCCTCTCTGTGCAGCTTGGAACGTAATCGATATACGTTCGAGTCAATATAATTTGCTTACGGGGAATGAGCACGTAGGTTTACCTTGCCTTGAGAAATGATAGGATATCTCTTGGAGAAGCCAAGTAACAGATTGTGTCCTTACGAAGTCTTTCCGCTGATTTTTATCGCCAGGACGAAAATCGCTAACGAACACGTAATTACGCCGAGATAAGGATACATTGCTACCGTGCGTTAATGTTAAGCTGAGTACTCGTTATCCCTGACTTGTACTGTTGTACCGAGCATGATGGAGGGCACATACGAGACCCCGCGCATATAACGTACCAGTCTCGCGAACAGCTGTATGCTTTTCTGGATACATTTAATTAAGACGTGCTGCAATTAAGCAATTTTACGATGGATGCGAAATACCCTTATTTCACTCGCTCCAGTGTAATCCTTTCGCGAATTTGTCGGGCATGTTTGAAATATTTTTTTTTTTTTACTTTCCTCGCACGTTTACCTCGATGTATTTCGCGTTCAGCGAGATACCGAGCGCGATGCACTGTCAATCTCCGAGTAATTTTTTGTTTCTCCACGTTTCGTAGAGGGCGACACCGTCGGTTTCTAATTCAGTGATTTTGATCGGCTTTTGCAGGTAGAATGTCGAGCAGCGGCGTGGCGAGTGGTCCGGTAAGCCAAGTCTGCAGGCCGCACTTTCACAGTTCCGTTCTTCATCCGTGGCTACCGAGTACGAGTCCGGACACGTCGAAGCCCTGGGGCTTCCCGGCGACAACTGCCTCGAGCGGCGGCGCTTCTGGTGCCGGTGAGGACAAACCCCAAAGTCCCTTAGGGTCCTCGTTACCGGCGACCTCGAGCAGTCTCTCGAGTCACGGTGGCGCCGCCAGCGGTCATCATTTGTTCTCGTTTCCACCGACGCCACCGAAGGACGCCACCCCCGATAGTATTACGACGAGCACTAGCAGCACTACGAACAATAATAACAGCAGCAACGCGGCGAACAACAACACGAGCAGCAACAACAACGGGAGTTCTCTTGGTTTAGGCAGCGGTGCGAGCGAGTACCAGGCAGCGGTCGCACATGCCGCCGTGATGGGGGCCTTCATGCATCATCAGGACGCCCTCAGCGCGACGTCGGGTAGCTCGTGCGACGTCAAGCCCTCGGTGATGCTTGGACATCATCACGGGGCCTCGTCGCCGCCGCATCAGCACAACGGATCCAACGGTTCCGGTCAGGTGAAGCAGCGTGAAGGTAATAACCAATCGACGAGCTCGGTGAACCAGGCGACGAACCAGCAGGCGAGCGCCAATCAGCAACAGCAGGACTACCAGAATCAGGGCGCTACCTCTCCCAGGGACTCTTACGCGACGTCCCATCACACTTCCGGATCCCAGTACGACCCGACCGCCGCCTACAACATGTACCAACACCTACAGTATCCCAGCCACCATTCCCACAATCCTCATAACGGCTCCTCGCTATTTTCCGGATCCCATCACGCGACCACCGGGGTGCCCGGGGTCAGTCCGGACGCGAAACTCCTCGGATCCCACGGGAACACCCCAAACTCGCCCGGTTCCCAACAACAGCAGCAGCAAAAGCCGAGGAACAAGTCCAGAACGTCCGCCGGTAAGCGGGAGCGATTTTTTATATTTTTATTTTACTTTTTATATATATATATCTTTTTTTTTTCTTTCTTTTAACTTTACCTCCGGTTCACTTTCTTCCTCTTTCGTTTCGTCCGATACGTTGCTCTTTGATTTCTTATTGTTTTCTCCTGTCTTTATTTTACTTTAATCTTGGTTTGGGTTCTTTTATTAATATTGTTTTTTTTTTCTTCGTTTCATCTAATCGACGAAAGTTTGCCCTGCCGGCATACAGAATTCGCATATGCAGGTTTCCCAGTGCAGGCAATGACCTTCGGTCGATGATATGGATCGTAAGTAAATCGCGATAACAGGGATCGTATGATACTGGCAAGGGCTGACTTTCTCGATTTAATTTATTTTATGATTTAATCAGATTTACGAAAAGCTTTCGGTGGCGGTCGTTTAACGCTTACAAAACGTAACACGTTTAACATATCACAATTATTCCTTTTTGACCTTTTTTTTAATCCCCCCGACCCCCCATCTGTACTCATCACTCCTTTATTTATTTATCCCTTATTGCGGGCGAGATGCTCTCACGTGCAATATGTATTACGAACGTGAACACCAGAGAATTTGTATTTTGCCTTACACGGTTTCTCAAAAAAAAAAAAAAAAAAAGAAAGAAAAGAAAATAAAAAGAAACCTTTTTTTGAGTGGCACCCACACGAGAACGCGCGCACCTAAAATAAAAAGAACACGAACACGAATTGCACCTTTTTTTCGATGTGGTGTGGCTACAATTTTTTACACTGCAAGTTTTCCTCAAATGAGTGTACCAGTTTTTTTTTTTCTTTCTCTCGCTCTCTATCTATCTATATATATCTCACTCTCTCTCTCTCTCTCTATATATATATATATAAAAGAAGAAACCCATCTGTCTATCTCTCGTCTACTTTTTTTTTTAATACTTTAATGGCGCACCAGGTATCACTGGTTAAACGTTAAAACAGGAATGACAGGTTATAGGTGTTCGATTACCACGTTAATCGTATTTACGTTTTTTTACCGTTGTTTTCGTGCAAACTGTTGCCTTTGGTACCGTTTAATCTATACTCCGTCACCGGCTACTTGCCGTTTTCAATGGTCGAAAAGGGAAGAAAAGAAAAAAAAAGTGGCTTAAAAGCGAAACGCTTGAAAAATGCCGGATACGTTGATTGCTGTAATTGTTCGAGGCTATCCCGCGGTAAAAATCCTAATTCCGGGAACAATGGGTCTCTGCTTCACGGCACGGAAGTCTGCTAATTAAATGAGTTACAACATATAAGCCGTCTGTGCGACGATGCTGCGAGTTAACAGCGTAACGACGTACCTGCCGCAGCATTAAAAAAGACGGTATCGATCACCATGAAGATTTTGTCAGATAGACGTGTATTATCTTAGAAGATAAAAAAAATTACTGTGATAAACTGTAGCAGCCAGACGGAAGCTTACAGATGGACCAGGAGAATAGAAATTTTGAATATAAAAGAAAAAAAAAAATTTTAATATAAAATAATTATTTATCAAAAAAAAAAAAAAATCGTATACCGAAAGAAAAATTTGTCAATTTCTCCCGTACCCACATAATTCTCCAAAAAAAAAACTTGCTTACAATTTTTCATTTTTCCTATTTATATTTCCTGGCTAAATTCTTTGACAATTATTTTTTTCTCATCCTCCCCCCCCAAGACTAAACCGGGCGACCAATGCATTATACAGTGGCTATTTCCAAGCGCTGGCTTCTCTGTATACCTCTGAAATGATAGAGTCCGTAACACTTCATACTCGTAAGCGTTATGGTTTGAAAGGCCAGCGTCGAACTGTCCGCCCATCTCGTAAGCGAGCATAGGTGTTCAATTATAGCAATCGTCGGATCAATAACCCACTCACCAGCAGTAGTAGCGTCCCGTACGACGTTCGGCATGGTAGAATTTTTCAAATGATTAAACCATCGTATTACCGTAATTCACTGTTGTGGTTTCTCGAGAAATACATGAAAAGCATCGTAGACCCAACACTCTATATCAAATCTCTGTCCATAGGAAATGATCGACTTGATTCCAAGTAGCCGATATTTGTATAACACGAAAAAAAAAAAAAAAAAAAATAGAAATTTTTTTCCAAAATATCAAATCCCCCAAAAAAATTTTTTCACCACTTCCAATACCCCTAACGAGCTTAGGTGTCTTCCAGCCCAATAGGCGCGTATGCGCTATCACCCTAAAATCTATCCTAGTAAAACCCAAATCGAATTAAGCCCGCGATCGGTTATAGGGGAGGAAACGTCCTCCAATTAGTTTCAGGCTAAATCAACCCCGAACAATTATAAACGCATTAAAGGCGATCGAGCCAGAAGGAAGGTCCAATCCACAAGTGTTCTTCGTTGGAGTGGCGTAATGTTTAAAATTTATGTTTAGAATCCCCCCCCCCCCCCCCCGCCCCCTGCCCACCCGTCTTCCCAATCTACCCCATACTTTATTTTTCTTTTCAATCAGTTCACATTCCATACTTATGTACGTTCTATACACGGTACGCGATAACGCGTACGTGTCTCTAGCTGATTGTCTAGAATGACGACTGCGACCAAAGGGGAAGTGCCGGTTGACAGGAAGTTGGCGTTTTATGTGGTTCGTGGATGAAAATCAATTGTTATCCACTTATCTATACGACCATACGTGTGTATGGTATCCTGGAGAGATATCCTATCCTGGCTGCTCGAGGTACATTTTTCGTGTCTCACACATGGATCCACATGTGAAATTCTACCGTATCCCAAATCCCAATCCGAATTCATTCCTCTCATTGGTGACAACTAAAATCCCATTTAGCTCCTTATCAATCGTCAATGAGAAAATACCAAAATTTATCCCACACACATATATATATATATATATGTATGTATATATACATATATGAACTATCCCATATCCCACGCCTGGTCCTAATGGGATTCTGCTTTTGCTCTGGTAATCGCTTAATGGTATGTCTGCATGCATGTTAATTGACTTGACTGTAAACCTTATTGGTTCTTGGGAGTGAGACGGGAGGCTTTTATTTTTTAAAAATATAACCAAAAAGTCCCATTGACAAAATCGCTGGGAGACGTCGAAATTAAAGCTCCCGTAATAGAGATTATTTATAGGAGCTTTCGTCGATCGTCTTTTTTTTTTCTTCATTCCCTACGATACTCCTTGCCGATTGTTTCGAGTCCTTTTTTCTTTTGTTTTTAACGAACGAATCCACATTGAGCAATTTTCCAATTACGATCGGCAAGGATATCGAGGCTGTCGCGACGTAGCACGCGGTTAGTTACTTTCTTTATTTTTATCTCAAAATCTAACTCGAGCCCCATCCCCTACGGGATAAACATATTCGCAGAGGGTCGCGAGTGCGTCAACTGCGGGGCGACGTCGACGCCCTTGTGGCGACGGGACGGCACCGGTCACTATCTCTGCAACGCATGCGGTCTCTACTACAAGATGAACGGACAGAATCGACCACTCATCAAGCCAAAACGACGCCTCGTGAGTACCTAAATCATATATATGTATATTATTATTATTACTACTATTATTATTAATAACGTATATACATATATATATATATATATGTGTGTATATGCTGCGAGTGGAAAAAGAAAAGGTCCAATCGGTCAGACGTAATTCTCGTGCCATAATGGGTACACGCGCCAATAGCTTTGGAACTTGAGGCAGGAAGTTCTGCGAGATATCCGAACGGAGATAACTGATCGAGCTAAGGAGTACCGCGTGGACCGTATTAATTAGTAATAGGTAATTAATTTCAAATTGCACCGTTATTGCCATCCAATCAGGCGTCTGCTCTGCGCCCAACCGCCTGCATACACGTTATATTAACCAGATACGTACTGATTTGCTTTGGCGGTATCGACTGTCATTAAGTGACATTGGATATCAGGAAAATCATTTAGAATTTCAATTCTGCGCATATGTCTACATAATAGACATACATGAAATGTATATATATATATATATATAATCATCAGATATTACATATAGGATATTGAAAAAGAACAGGATGGCATAATCGATATCAGTAATCGTACACTCGTATACTCGATTCGTGAGAGTCGCTCGTAGAACTCGCGCGAAATTCCATTTGTGTCTGGTTATGGAGCTGCATTGGATGGGGTGTGGGTGAGTAGTGGGGTGGGGGGGGGGGGGGGGCGAGTGGATTAAAAGTACACAT
>JARQSV010000690.1:141294-184765 GCA_030142285.1 Calameuta idolon | reverse complement strand
CCCCCCCCGCCCCCCCCCCCCCCCCCCCGCCCCCCCCCCCCGCCCCCCCGCCCCCCCCCCCCCCCCGAGGGGATTAAAAGTACACATTCGCACGATTCGTGGCAACGAGCTTCACTGGCTGATATACTATCGTGAAATTCGAGACCGTGGCTCCCTCTTCTTTTTTTACCCCCTCCCCCTCCTCCTCCTCCCTCCCTCCCTCCCTCTCTTTTGCCACGCCGCTAGACACGCTCGCGCCCGAGCAAAATACCCCAGGTTAGTAAACACGTCGTGGTACACACGTCGACTTCGGTCTACGACCCAAGACGTTTCTTGTTCAAACGATCAACCCCCCTCTCCCCCCCCCCCTCTCCCTCCCCCTCCCCAACTGTATTATACCTTTTTCTTGTCCTTATGTAGTTGGGAATCTATCTTTTTTTCTGTTTACTGGTCAATCTTCTTTTTTTATTACTCTGCCCCCCCTCCCCCCTCCCCCCCTCCCCCGATGTCGGATCAATAATTCTGCCGAGTTCTCGTCGATCGAGTGACGTAGCACACTCGCGGGAAATTAACGCACCGAACGCATCTTCCGCCCTTTCCTATGGGGTTTCGGACCTGCCAGGGAATGTGGCACAAATGTTGTGACGTGGTGACGAACTGGCCCGCCCACCTATCACTCACTTCAATATATATGATAGGCGAGCGTATAGGTGGTCTCCTTCGTGTAGGTATATATATATATATATATATACACATATTCAGAACTTCTGTATACTCTTGTCGTATATCCAACATGTACGGTATCGTCCTTAAGGTCCCTAAGAGAAATATGTGTGTACGAGAAGAAAGTATTTCTGGAGATACTTACCGTAGAGCAGGGGGGGAGGGACGGGGTACTTTACCGGAGAACAGTCAAGTGTTTGCTATTTGACTAGGGGGTTGGTTGAGTATTGAGGGGTGTGGAGGATGGGGTGGCTAATAAAAAATGTATCCGTTTAAAATATTCCGTGGGAGGGATGTTTTACGTGTAACTGACGACCTACCCTGTAATTTTGATGTTCGTCCACCCCTAAGAGGAATCGCCGCGTCCCGAAGGGCCGCTGCTTTTATTGTCACGAGGGAGAATTATACCCGATTACCAGCTATCGACGATTATTTCGTAGCGCTTGGCTCTCGAATCGATTAAGAATCGTACGTAGTGATTT
This sequence comes from Calameuta idolon, assembly GCA_030142285.1. Taxonomy (NCBI): domain Eukaryota; kingdom Metazoa; phylum Arthropoda; class Insecta; order Hymenoptera; family Cephidae; genus Calameuta; species Calameuta idolon. The sequence continues at coordinate 183,581 of JARQSV010000690.1, read as the reverse complement.
GGTAACGCATAAGCCGGGATTGCCGGTTGTCCGATCGGCACGGAAGCGCAGCCCTTGTTTGCCTTTGATTGATGGTCGCGCACTTTGGAAAATTGCTGGGACAGTGTCGGGGGGGGGTTTTTATTTTTTTTTTCGTTAAAGGGTAGACACGGTAACTTCGAATCGTTATTTAAATGAATTTTCGAGCAGGTCGACGAGTTTTCATTTTTTTTTATTTATTCGTCTCTCGTCCGTCGTCACTGTAAAGTCACCGGTGCCCCACGTGAAATCGTATCGGTACGTAAGCGTAAAGTCGTTCGGATCGTTGAAAGCTCTCGAGCGGACTAAAGTGCCTTAGAGCAAACAAAGGGCGCCCCAAAGGCATATGCCTTTGGCAACAATGTGTGTTACATTTTTAGTGAGCCATGGGAGCCGAACGAATCGCTCACAGATGTGTCGTCTAAAAAGAGACTCGATACGATCTGGGAAACAAAGCGACCACCAGGTATATATGCGCGCTAGGCTTTAAGCATCGTATAATAATGTCGGGCACATGGTATATTACGGTATAGGGAAAATACACGTGGTATGGGTGTCTATTTCGGATTTCCTCTCTCTCTCTCTCTCTCTCTCTCTACGGGCCGAGGCAGAACGGCGAATGCTGGGCTGATGGGGCAGATAGCAAGGGTTGAAACCCCGTGAAACGTCGCCATCTTTGATTTCAACGGCAGATAGCGGGCAACAGCTGGGAAAATTTTTGAATTTTTTTTTTACACTCCAGGGGTGGTTCCCTATATTTCGGTAAGGGGTGGGATCCCCGGGGTGTCGCTCGTTGCCACCGAAATGGCGTCGGTTTATACGGTACTGTTATAATGCCCCCCCCTCCCCCCTCAAAAACTCCTCCCCTCTCTTCTCCCCGTCGTAAAAAAATGTGATAATTTTAATTTTACGTCTATCGATCATTTTTAATGCTGTTCATTGGGATCTAGAGAAAAAAAAAAGAAAACAAATTTTGAGATAATCCCACCGGCCAAGGTTCGTCAAAAGTCCTTGGTACGAAAGGTCGTGACCTAAAGAGCCTCGACGTTATCAAGGAATACGGGCATGCAGGGAATGAAAAAAAAAAAGAAAAAAAGAAAAAAAGATTGCCAACTCGAAGGGAAAAAATAATGTTCGCAGGAGGCAACAAGGGATTTCGCGTCGATTCTCCGGCTCCATTTCGCAAACCGCGGTCAAATTTATAACACACGTACGCGGAACGTGCCTGAAATATTCAAATTCGTGCCGCTTCTGCGATTCGTTGTTCAGGGTACTATGTGTATATATATATATATATATTCTCAAAAAGACATCCAGAATCACGTTATCAACACGAAAATCGTGTATCAGCTGTCTTACAATCGTATCAGCGTAGACGAGAAAAAGTTGCGTGTATTAATCTCTTATCCATATGACTATATATGTTCTACGCAGCTACGTTATAAAGCGTAGGCGTGGTATAACCATATCGTGTGTGTATGACTTTCTGTAAGACTCAAAGAACCAAGCAGCGCCATTCGGAGGGACTTTGAGAGTCGTATATATATATATGTATATATATGTGTATATATATATATATATAGAGACGAGGAGCCAAAGTGTATTTTGCGACGAGTCGACCCGATCCGATCTTATCGGTCTCTTCAGGTAGCCGAAGAGGTTCGCGGGGTTATCTACGGCATCTGCCCCAGGAAAATGAATAGTTGCTGCCCCGTACTGCCGAGAGCATTGTCTGCCCTTGTGTGTACGCCACCCGTATTGTCCGAGGCGTTAAAGGCTTCATATACATGCCAGAATGCCGATCGTGTCGTTCCTACTTTCACCCGAGGAGTCGAGGTTCGATCAGCTCTCGATACACGCGAATGTATGGGCAGATCGAAAAATTTCTAGTAGACAATATTTCAGATTTCGAACGATATAATGCATATATATATATATGGTGTATGCATACTAGACCTTCGGAATATTGACTTCCCTTTATCTGGACGGGAACGGGTGTCTCGGGAAGTATGGAAAAATATTTGCAACGTATAAAGAGAGCACGTGCTTTTTTTTTTTGACAGATCGAAAACAACATAGTAATTACCACGTGTCGTTGTATAAAATTTTTGTCAGGAAATATGTATGGTTTTGCATTGGATATATTTTTTCAACATGTATTTATGCAATTTTACGAAATACCACGTGCGATTTACTATGGGTTTTATTGCTCGCGAGCTGTCAAAAAAGAAAACTGACGGATCGATTGTACCATTGTAAATCAATGGCGTTACCATGTGTACGGTTTAAACGGGAAAAGGCCATTATTGCTCGGCAGTGTATGTACACATAGGTGTACGAGGACAATCGTGTAATTTATAACGTACGAGTAATGTTCGATCAGCGCGATGGGAATTTTCGTATAGACGTTATGCGTTTAGAAGTATCGTCTTGACAGGCTGCCAGCTCTCTATGAGCAGCATTCACGACATGTTGGGAGGCAAGAACGGCGACTGAATTATGTACCAGATGCAAATTTCTTCGTCGTATTGTCCGGTACCCGGCGGTGTGCTCCATCCATCTTTCAGCTTCCTTGAAAATTCCGCTCATGAAATCGAAATTTGCATCGTTCACACTTTGAATACGACGGCCCACATGAGATCGTGTAATGTTTACGGCGAGAGGACGAAGGAAAGAGAGAAGGAGAGAGGAAAGAGGGGGAGGGGAGGAGGGGGTTCCGTCAAAGACTTTGACCGTACAGCACGTGGTCTGCCGAGACGTCATGTAGAATTGCTGGGTTCACGTTGCTCATGGATGAATCTCGGTGTATTAACGCGTGGAAGGTACTTCCGGCTGAGCTGGTAGGTTCCGGGTACCCTGATCCTCGGGAGCAAAAAGAGAGTCTCGGTGTACGAGACGGCGGAGGAAAGAGACAGCCAAGTGCCGAGGTTGCAGAAGCGAGAAGTTTGCGCGAGCCAATTAGATGGGCGTAGGGAGTCCGAAATAAATCCCGCGGAAGATTCAAGAAGGCACCGAACGAATCGGATAACCTATTAACTTGTAAATTGCTTCCGACTGTATGGCGAACCGAGTTAGAGCGCATAAATTTACTAAATAAATTCACCCGCGTTTAGAGGTCCGTGGGTTATGTGGTGGCTGAGTAGGTTGGGTTAGGTCTGCTACCTACTTACTTATCTCTCTCTATGTGTACCCCGTTGGGTCTATACCAAGGAACGAGGATCTAGTAGCCGAGAAGCGGGACCGGTTCACGCGCAATGGCTCTCCTAAACTCACCGATCCTCGGCCGATCGGCAGAGCTTAATAATTGTCCCGCCGATAGCGCTAAAGGCGCAGTCCAACTCGATGCCTGAACCGAACCCTGGATCCGATCATGCTCTCAAGTCGAACAGGTTTACGTCCTCGACTCTCTCGGTGGGTCTCTGCACTTTCGACGAATGTATCGTGTATACGGGAGTTGGGTACCTGGTACCCTGATCCAGTACCTACCTACATAGTGACTGTACCGGCTGTCTAGGTATGTATATAGGTTACCGGTGTATACCAGAGACCCAGTCATAGTCGACTTGATCGGTTTGTGTGTGTAAATTGGTCATTTGTAAGAATTGCAGTCGACTGTCTTTATTGCTAGAAATTGAGAAGCGTCGGTGCTGAGGTCGACGATGAAGTTGAGACGGAAGTTGAAGTGGGTTGGCGGAGGATCCGGGTGTGGGTACCTATAGGTAGTTTATTATGGTATACGGGTAACAGTCAAGAGTGATAGAGTACGGGGGTTCGTTAAGAAGGTTCAGGCGTACAGCGAGAGGAGAAGTTTGATCCTTTGTCTAGGTCTCCTGTAAATAGGTACCAGGGGTTGAGGACACTTTAATCCACGTCGATTGCTGGTCGGAATAATTGTCTCTGGATTCGCATTCTGGCACGATAGGCGCGTATAAAGCCCAGGAACGTTCGGCTGCTTCCTCTAATCCTTTTCCAAGCTACTGGCTGGCTCCTCTACCCTCCGACGACGTCCTGCTATCGGGTGCCGGTGGCATTAGTTTTTAGGGTGGCTGGTGGCAACGCCGTCGTTCTCTGCCGGCTGCGGAACGCCTCGCTCGCGCTCATGACCCCCCAACCGTCGTCGGGGGGTTCGTCGAGCTCGAGGGGCAGCTGCGCCTCTATCATTGGTTGCGATCTCGCCATCCCACCCGACTCCGGGAAACAACCCCCTGGCAATCAAGGACCAATCCTATCCATCTATCTAGAAAGGGTAGCTCCCGCTGCCTGCCTGCCTGTCTGCCTGCTTTCCTGAGCTTCGAGCTTCTCTCTGTACGTCGACGAGCGTTTCAGGTTAGGAATTGAATTACACGTGAGACCCGTGAGATATCGACGTTCGTACCTCTTTGACAATGGTTTTTCATCCTTTCTTTTCGCAGACCCCTCCCCCCCACCCCCCCCTCTACTTTGGCTATTTCGACGTTCATTCGTTATCGTAATATACCTTGCGTCCTAGGCGCGACACGATACAATATTCTTCTAGGAGACGCAAAACACGGGGTATACGGGTAGCATGCAATTCGCGAAGGTATACCGTGTATAGTGGGACCTACTGTGTCGTGCTTCACTACGGCGCAGCTTCGCTCCTCGTATATTTCGTGTTGTTTCGAGCGAAAGCGGCGCGCGTCCCAGGGAGAGGAGAGATTCCGCGGCAAAAAGAAAGGGACGGTAGAAAAAGCCACGGCCAATCTAAAAAGAATCGGCTGGGAAGTCCATAAATCTTTAGGGTGGGGGGAGGGGGGGGGGAGGCTTGGCGGGCCTCCATTACTGCCCCGTGGGCTCGAAAAACGTGCGACGGTGGCGCGCTCGAATAAATCAAAGTGGCGTGAAAATCAATTGTAAGACACTCACTTCGCGTGTGGAGGCATCTCCTTCTCTCTCTCGCTCTCTCTCTCTCTCTCTCTCTCACACTCACTCACTCTTTCTCACTCTCATACTCTTCTATCGCACTCGCCGATCGTTCTCCTCCTCTCTCTCTTTCTCGTTCTCCTTCTCTCTCTGTTCTGTCTTTCACGTGGTTACCAGGTTCCGCTCTTGCTAGCCTACCTATACTGAGTACTTGCAAGCTTCCTTTACATTATATATATATATATATATATATTATACGTCGCTACAGTGTCGATCTTTCGTATATACTTTTACAACCACCTACAGAAGCCGTAAAGCAAAGTCAATACAGCCGGCGCGATGCGCATGCGCGAGTTACGTCCAATGCGCAAACACATCTCGCGCACGCGCAGTCGTTCGCACGCCTAACGCGTATTCCTCGGAGACGTAAGGACGCCGTTGGCAGTGCGCTTGCGCACTGCACACCAGTCGACACCTAATTTACTCAGACTTTACGAACGCCCTGCGAATTAACGCTCAGACTGGTCTGAACGTATAAATCATCAACGAGAGACCCACTTGCGCTACGTTGCTCGTTTCCTCGCGTACGATTCTCCCGTAAGCCTCGAACGGGCTTCTCCTGAAATCTTCCAAGTGGAGTCGGAACGAGTCTTCGCGAACGTGAAAAAGCTTCGGCGCCTCCAAGGGGCGCAAAGCTCCGCCATCGAGGTTCCTCCTATTCTCGCGAGGGGCGTTGGCGTCCTTTTCATTCCGAAGTGTTCGACTAGCTTGGAACGGGCGGAAGGGGGTGACACTCCGGTAGGGTGAGTGACAAGTAATGGCCGCCGTGAAGTTATTTATCGTAGCTGGTGCCTCGTACACGGGTATATACAGACGTATGTATACGCATATAATATATGGGTATTGTATATTCGTACATATATATATATACACACACACACACACTCAAATCCACGTACGTCGATGATCTTCAAGCTGTTTCAATATATCAATGTGTATAGAGCCCGGGCAAAATTATTGCATGTACGCATTGTTACGATTAGCTGTTCGCGCAAATGACAAATACGACGGCATTAAACGAAATTGAACGAATGGCAATGGCCGCGTTACGGGGTGGCTCGACGTACCTAGGAGAGAGAGAGAGAGAGCTTTTTCGAATCGATCGCATCCCAAACGAGAACCACGCACGGGATTACCCATTGAATTCCTATTGCGCTGTACACGCACTATCGAGGGTTGGTTTTAACGGAGCGACGCTCATAGAATTTTACGGGGGCACGATGTTATTACGAAGTCGCGACAAAAAATATTCATTTACGAATTTACACCCGTTATAACTGCGAGCGTTTAGTTTATCCTTTTTTTTTTTATATTTTACACCCAATCGACGCGAAAGCATCGATGCAACGTTTCACGGTGCTCGAAGGGCGCACAATAAAAATCTTCGTATCGCCGCGAGGAGCTCGAAAATTCGCGCAATTGTTACGTCACTGGCGATCGGAGCGCCCCCGGCGATAAGGACGGCGGTAGCGCGAGATTAGGAGAAAAAAGAGAGTCGGACGAGCAGCGTGACGGACGAGGGACATTGCCGGTAGCGATTCCTACGGATAAGGACGTATAGCGGGGTTCTCGCTAACGTTTACCGTGTCCCCTCCGAGAATGGAAGAAGAAGGGCGACAACGTAACGACGCTATGCATTAACAATAATCTCAGGCTCGTACCAACGTCCGGGATGAAAATTCGCGCGAATCGTATTGGATCTTTAAAGAATTCGATCGCACTCGAAGCCGATGGCTGTTCGATGAAAAATTGACTAGAAAAATTATTATTATTATTATTCTCACCTCTGACCTCACCCAAGCTTATCAAATGCTCACGTTAATTTCATACGTAAAATTTGACTCCCGCTCTGCTCTATTGGCATCCCTACCGACTTCGTCTCGGACACTTCCCGATCCTCCTGAAACGATATATTGTTCTCAATTTATTGTACGCTGGATGCCACACGGTATGAGATCTCGCGCTCATTTAACACGCTGGAACGTTATATATATATATACGTATACATGTGTATATATATATATACATGTAGCGTCTGTATAGCAATACAGGGAATTGCCGTTGGCTAACGTTATATCATAAATGGCATAGCTCGGACTCGCGAAGTATAATGCTATCATTGATACCAACAGTATCAAAGTGGCAAGGCTGGCCACCTTGCCCTAATAAGCCGAACAGGATATCCAACGTGTCGTGGTATTGTCTCGCGTACCTACAGGCAATTCACGGTTGCACAACGCTCCTACACAAGGCAGCCTACAAGAACGCTGTAAAACTATTTAAATACCATACGAGAGCGGCCGATACGCACCATACCTTGGTATATGCTCTCTCCTATAGTACATAACACTGTACAGTATGGTATAGGTAATATATATGTATACATCAATAGAGTACCATAGTCGAGTAACCAGACAATTATCTCTGTCGCGATTGTTGTATAATTTTTTTTTTTTTTTCAAATTTCCCGCCAATATCTTCGTACACGCTTCAGAACGTATAACGGCTCTGCGGCCGGCGACCACCTTCGTGAAAAACTTTCGACGAGCTTCGAACCTGCCGACGACAAGCTAATTGTACCTTGTCGATAATTTGTCGGGGGTAGCTTTTCATCGGGCGCTTAACGTCTCCCCGTGACCGTTCGCCGAGATGCTAATTCGGCAGGACGATTAATGTCGCGATTAAAACTGCCGGACTAACGATAGTCACGCGAAATCATGAAAGCTCTGTATATATGTGTATATATATATATATATGTAGTATGAAAATCGTAATATTTATGAGGTTTGTGAGATAAATTAATATGTAGCTGCTAATATATATATAATGTCCAATTCGTCATTAGGCCACGGATTAGTCATATCTGTTCGAAGTTACGTAATGCAATCACGATATGTCACAGGCGGGTAATCCTTTTTTAATTCGTCACCCGTTAGCTGTTAATATCTCGAGGAAAGTGTGTAGGGGGGGTGGTGTGGGTGTACGCGAGTGGTCCAGCCTTGCGGACGGAGGCTGGGTGTGGCCGTGACTAAAAGTTCACTAGAGCACGCGGTCTACACTTCTTAACGTACGTAACGCGTTTCTCGGGTTAGGATCGGAAAACGCGTTTGTTTTACCTCTGGTACCAGGGGATAGGAAACGGCATCTTCCTGTCTCTTCAGAGCTCGTATATGCATGACTGTCTTGATTCGTGCGCATTAAATTTGAAAATCGTCGACTACATGGAACCATGGCTCCGTATAAGGTACACGAGGATGCCGTAAGGTGCATCTCTGTGTTTACGTGCACACGGGTCTGAAGGTAGTCGCGAATAATGCCATTAAAGTAACACTGTGACGTGGACATAAGGAGTCGCTGCGGCTACGAAGCAACTATGGTAATCATACCGGCTGGCCCGGCTGACAGGCGTAGGGGGGGGGGGGGAGGGGGCGGGAAGGACCTATTAACCGTATATTATCTAACTGCAGATTGTAGAGTTGCGAATCGTAATTATCCGTATGAACGCATCGCTTAGCTTCTCTGTAATTTAACGCTTTTCAATAAGCCACGAGATTTTTTTTTTTCTTTCTTTCTTATAATTAGCATCTTTACGAGCCGCCGCCTCCCCATTGGTCGCTCGAGCGTGACTCGCGAGCAAACATCCTCGGCGTTTCGTCGCGGCGGGAAATACGAATTCGTTCGCTCGCCTACGCCGAGATACGACAGAACGCAGATTCACAGCAAATGCCTCGTTTCGTGTGTCGACTGTGAATTTGGCAGTGTCGGTAACGAGGGGCTCTTCTTTTCTTTTTTTTCTTTTCTCCTCCACTCTGCCAATATCGTGAAGCCTCTTTAGGGCTCGCTGCGCTATTCGCTGAGCTTGCTCGAAGGGGTGACAGACGATGGAGGTGGAAAAAAAAAAAATTATAAAAATATTTTCTTGGCTTTGATACGGAGGCGGGGAGGCGGGAGGCGGGGGGGGGGGCGGGATGTCTTGCCGGACCACATGGAATTTTTTCTTTTCTTCTCACCCATCTTGATTCTTTCGCTTCTTTATTTGTCTATCCCCCCCCCCCCTCCCTCCTTTTTTTCCTTCAACTCAAGCGGTAGCCTGACCGAGGACAGTGATCCGCGGTCATTTCACTTTGTAATCTCGCCCGGTACAGTCACTCGAGCGGAGCCAATCTGAATATTGTAATCCCATTCTAAACTGAAACCGGCTCTTATTCAAATTCCCATGAGCGGTGAAGTCTCGCGGTTGCGCGAACGTAACGTAAGGAGCGGCGCTTCGATCCCCTCTCCTCTTATTTATCTATCTTTCTCTCTCTTACTCGCACAGCCACCGCTTGAAAATACGGAAACTAACTGCTATTGAAAGATCCCACGAGATTTATGCTCTCCCGTGCCCGTTTACTTGTAACGCCTTGAATTATAGATGGCTATCCTTGCGGGAAATCCACCCGTGTTCTTCGTATCTTTTTCTATAGGTACGTCGGGCCACGTGTGTCTTCTCGTTTGTGTATATATATACATATATATCCGCGTCCTCTTACGCCAGTGCATAAACAATGGGCCTCAGGGGAAAATGAAGTTGCCTGGTATCTCGGATGGGTAAATATTCGCGTTATAGGACTCTTAGCAATTCTATGCCATTATCGTAGTTCAGTCCATACGATTTTTTTTTTTTTTCGTTATCCATCTTTTTGGAAATTTATATATATATATGTATATGACGAATTTATCGATGGACCGTTAAATAATTTTGAATCCATTTTCATTTTTGGGGCTGTCCATCTCAGTTGCGTGTACTGTGTCAGTGACGAAGATTCTGGCCAATCGGATCGAGTCTCCGCGGTACCCTCGAGTACAGCGTGGAGAAAGAATTTTGAAAAGGCGTTGGGCTGCACAGTGGCCCCCGCAGCATTTAGACAGTCATAAATCGCGGAGACGTCGAATCGTACGCACTTTTATACGTTCGCTGTCTATTGTATGTAGTATATCTATATAGGTATACCGACGTTCGGTAAAGGACAAGAATCGGTCCTGCCGATAGCCTCGGGCCGCGACTACATAATGCAATTGCCTATTTCAAGCTCTGGAGGACATCCAGATGCGCCGTAGATAGTAGAGTTAATGTGGAAAAAAAAAAAAATTTTGATTTTTAAAAATTAATTTACAATCGAAGGTAGAATGGTTTCTTTCGTATGGAAGAAAGGGATCGGCATTGTTATTATTTATTTATTTCGTCTCTACGCAGAGAAGCAAATGCCCAGGTACCGCATACCTGGCATGGCCGAATCTTTGATAAAGAGGCACGAGCGATGCGGCATTACGGTAGCCGTGAAAATTGTATTTATATTCCATTGAGAGCGAGGAGCTTTAAAGGATTTTTTTTCCGTATCTTTTCTTCGTCGGTCGAAAAAAAAAAAAAAACTCCGCCCGAGGGAGCGACTCGTAAATCACTGCCCACGCGCGCGGTCGCGCACATAGGTTGTGTACATAGTTACGGAGTCGGTCCAGTTGGATGAAGAAAGCTGCGGGAGCGGTCAGACCGTATCAGAATTCGGGTACGGTCGATCAAGTCGTAATGTAAACCGCCGCTAACTAATTGTATTATACGAATCGTTTGCGCGTTTGGTATTCATGTACCGGGTGGCCGGTTATAACCTATGTACAGTAGTAAGTCGGTATCGAGCACAGTACGAAATCCTGTATTATTCGGGTTATCGGTATGTCGACACTGCGCGCGATTACTTTGGTTACCGACTGAAACGTCCTGTTGGGACATCGTAGGGACGAACTCTGGTCCTATTGTGCCAAGTCGCTCGATCGTACCTGCTTACTTCCTGCTGGCACGTAATTGCCGCCGGAGAATGACAGTTCTAACCGGGATGCATAGTCGAGCGCGAAGGTTCGCGTTGTTCGTGGAGAAAAATAACCTGAACGTAACCTCGACTTTGATCGAGGGATCGAACGTGCGAAATTGCGAATTTGATTTCTTTATGCGGATCAAGTCTTTTCAGCTTTCTGATATATCCTGGAGTCTCGATCCTCGACTCGTAGATCGTTCTGCGGGACTTTCGGTATTCGAACACGTGTCGAAGGACGCGGCTCGTTATATTGATATTTACAGCCTCTTCCTACGTAACCAGGCAGGTACTTACGTTAAACGGAGATTGGCTGCCGGATTGTGCGTTTAAGCAAACGCAGCACTGACTTTGGGCTAAATTATTGATTTTTGGTAAAAAAAAATTACGTCCGGTTTTCGGATTCTTGATCGCACGACGAACTATTGGAAAAATTAAATATTACCCGATCGATGTATCGGGTGTAAAAAAAAAGTTTTTTAACCATTTCTTCGAGCCGAATGGATATTTTGAATTTTGATATTTTTTTTTTTTTTTTCTTTTGTCTTTTCTCGATCTTGCAGCCTGACGATCGAAATCGTGCGAGCATCCATCATTATTCGGACGCGATAGCTCGTTAACCAGGAGCCGCGTGTCCGCGTGCAATCTGGGAAAACTCGGGAAAGAAAGTGATTAGCTGCTGAAAGCAAAGGCATTCTGCACGCTAGGAAAATTACGCTTGCACGTTTATTATCGGGCTCGGTCAGTGAGCTATGCGCCAGCTGTTCATGCTGGAATAGTTGGTTACAGCTGGATAGCTCCAAGTGTCCAGGTACAAGGTGTAGGCAGTAATGTACTTGGATCTGTTAGATCCGGCTGGTTGCGCCATGAACCCTGATGAGCTCGAACAAGTAGTACGAAAAATGATCAATTGATTCGCTATTGGCGAATTTTCTTATTTTACCGGTACCGAAGTCTAAGGACGATGAGAGAACGGTGGAGGAGGAGAAGGAGCTAACCTATATACTACACACATATATATGTATATGTGAAAAAGGTAGTGGTACGCGTGATGGGGGTCCCTGAGGGTGGTTCAAAAAGTCGCGTTCTCACGAGGGGGACCCGGTTATTTAAACAAAACAGGGCCAAATAAAAATAAGTGAAAAAAAGAAAGGAAGAAGGAACAGGTAAGGAAAACAGGATGAAAAAAAAAAATAAATTAAGAAAAAAAAATGGTAGTAAAGGTGAGCCTTTCGCTACGGTGGACAACGTCCCATACACGAGGTGGAGCAGTGGGAGGCCGGGGGGGGAGGTAGGAGCCGAAGGAAAGGACTACGTCGACGAGGACGCATCGTTCCACTGTCCTGGTCCACCCTGGTGCTCAGACCTCCAATATATATATATATATATATATATATATAAACTCCCGTGCGAGTCTCTTCACTCTTATCTTTTTCTTCGATTTCTACTCCGCGCCGAAGAAGCTGCTGAACACGAGGGAACATTGCTCGCAATTTAAATAAATTCACCATACAGAAGAAAAGTAGGAGAATCGGAGGGGTGAAGCAGCAGCCCCCCCCCCCCTCCCCCTTACCTTTCTTTCTTCGGCTTCCCTCTAGTACCCAACACTCACCAGCCCTCTTCTTGCGCACGAGTATATATTACACTGACTTGCTCTTAGCGATGCGCAAAAGGCACTTTTACTCGATAGCCGCTTTACTCGTCTGTACCATTAATCTCGTATCTCTTAAAAATTCATCTCCGGAATTGGATTTAAGGAAAAATAAAAATTGAAAAAAAATTAAAAATTTTCTATACTGTCACTTGAAACGGATTACTTTCTCGCGGTCCAGATTCTGCTATTTAAATCACGCGAGTCCACCGAGAGTGACACGGATGCTGGATGATCGAAGATGAGTCTAACTAACTCGCCATATAACTAGACTGTTTATCATATAGATTGGCTGCTCTCTACTCTTGCAGTAGCGCTATGTAATGGTCTGGCTTCTTGGTTGGTCCTACCTTCGTAGTAGGTAGGTAGGTAGCTCATCCTTTTGGCTCCCGTGTACCAATCTCGGACTCACTAGCAGTATATATATATATATGTATCCTTCGAAAATTTAGTGCCTACGGAACAAGCACGTAGCGTTGTCTTTAATTCGCCTCCATTAACGTTCAGGATCTCTCGCTTCGAACTGGATGAGTTTCGCGAGTCATTTTCGCGAGATTTTTTTTTTTAATATTCTATTTTATTCATATCGCACGGTCCGTGACTTCTGCCGTTTAAAATCACGGACTGTCCGTCGATTTCGAGAGCCGACACCTCGGTCCCGCAAGATGGTCTTGCCTGGTCCTTTTTTGAACGTACTTAGCCAAGGCTCGTATCCTTCTCTAGATCGACTCCTGGCTGAGGAGAGAGAGCACGCTGCCGTGCACGGTGCAGGCCCAAGGGAGCTAGTGTTAGGAATGTGGTACCACTGCTTGTCACAGTCACACACACCATAAGGAACACCGCCATGTTATATTATACGTGAATAGCGTGTATATATATATATATAAGACTGGTTATATATATATATATATATATATTTCAAAAGGAGAGGGACACGAGACTCTCCTCTTCTCTATATACATAAATATAAGTATATATAGTACATGCTACAGTTCACTATACAGTCTCTGCGCCTCTATAAACATAACAGAAGCATTTAAGCTGTTCGCTTTCGAATTATAATCATCTTTCTCTTAATTTCTATCTTTCTCTCTCTCTCTCTCTCTATCTATCTATCTCTATTCAGTCTACGTACCTACTGTATACGTAGATCCACTATGCTCGAGGACTCGTAAGTCTCATTTCTCTGTTGAGTGCGAGAGAGAGGGTGAGAGAGAAAGAGTCTCGGCGCTTTGGCTCCAAGCAATTTGTATCCCGATAGGAACAATGTTGCCCACTGTATCGGCGTAATGCACTGACTCCTTCTCCTTCGGCGATCGGCGCTCGCGAGGGGCTTCTAGTCACGATTTAGTCAAGGATACAGATACTTATCTGAGACTGGCTCGTAAACGCTCGTTTTACTCCGTGATACTTTGCCCGTTACTCGTCGACGGGTCTTTCGAAAATTCGTAGTCCTGGACCTATTCAGTTTTTCGTAACGATCGTTATGCATATGGGGAAAATCGGAGATGTAGGTTTTTTTTTTTTTTTGGGTATGGATCAATGATTTTGTTATGAAAAATTTTGTAGAGAAATTTTTTTGTCTTTTTAATTTTTTTATTTTTTTTTTGTCTTTTTAATTTTTTCTATTTTCATCGTCTTTACAGTGTAGAATTTACAATGGACTTTTTTTTTTCGCGCGTTTGATACGCGGTCGGAGGTCATTATCGCTCTTAGGAATCCGCGCGCTGTTCAACATTGCCCAACCAGTTTGGGCGGTTTCACAATTCGATCGATTTAATGCCTTTTATCGAGAGTCATTGCGGGTAATTAATAACCATCAGCGATACGCACCGGGGCACCGATACACGCGGACGTTGGCATAAAGAGCCGCTGCATTGCTGTGTCGGTTAGAGGGAGGTGAACGATGTACTAAAAAGAAAAGGAAAAAAAAAAAAATAATATCGTATATACAGAACCTGGTCAGGTATTTAGAAGCATTTGTTCTAACGGCACACGCTCTGAGATCGTAGTCCGGTATTTCAGATTAGATTGTCCGAGTTGTCACTTGCTTGGTGGGTCGACTAAATTCTGATTGTGAAACGGCCTGTGGGTGAAAATGTTCCCCTTGTTCCTTTTTCAGATCTTTCTTCGTGTTCTCTCTCTCTCTCTCTCTCTCTCACACTCTCTCTGTGACAAACTTACCGATCCGACTGTACAGAAGGTAGGTTAGGTATATCTAGATAGCAAGATCAGCCTGTCTCGAAGCATAGAAACTCGTCATCAAATCGATTGCGATCGGTCAGAAAGGATATTTCAAGTGTTAATTATCATCGATCGACGATCCCACGTGTACAAAATATCTGGATCAATTTTAACAGATCCACACCCTGGTACTCCGTTCGGAAGTAGATTCCGCCAGTCAGCAGCGATTATACGTGAAATTTCGTGAGGTAATATTTTCAAAGTTCTTCGACCTGGTCAGGTATCGGGTTATCTCATGGAATTCTAATATGGCTATGAGGTCTTGTGTGCCGGGTTCCTCTCATGAGTTTGAATAATTTTTCACCGTTAATTACGGCTAATTAATGACATCTCGATAAAAGAAATAAAAGTCCACCTTATCCCCAGGTCCAGCACAGGGTACGTCCGTCTATCCACACACGGCTCTGACTGTACGTTGTTCTCTTGGAATCTTTAATTTTTTCTTTTCTTTTTTTTTTTTTTCACTTTGCTCCAGTTCGGTAGCGAAAGCCATGTTGGTGGTCATGAACGCATCGAGCCAAGGGACTCCCGTACACCCGTCCACAAAACGCAGCTACGTTCGCTTAACACAGGCTATTAATCACCACATCGGTCTAATTAATAATGTTTAATAGTCCAGCGGACGGATCCTGGGATTCTCTCCCCCCCTCTCTCTCTCTCGTCCATATATGTAGATATCGTCCATATACATATGTGCTCTCGGGGCTTTTTCTCTTATCCCAGTAACCGGGTCCTTTATCGAGCTTCTACCTCGTCCCGTACCGTAAATACACGCCCAGCTTACGTATTAACAAGCGCTGGCAGCCTTGTCGATGTTTTCTGCCTATGCGAGAACATCCCACGTTAATTAATTATTAAACTCTGATTCTTTCTGTAGGCTCGTTACATTGTCATTTGGCTTCTCGATTCATTGGACCTCGGTCACGTTAACCTTTAGCGAGACAATCGACACTGCTGGACGGATCTTACTCAGTACGAGCCGTATGGAAAGCTGCTTGTGACCATGAAATTCTGCATCTACCGAGATAGACGACACGCGAGCGCAATGCGAAAGGAGTCGGCGCTCCTTGCGGAGGTCCGTTGCCGATCGGCCAAAGAATAACGTGACTCCCGGTAACTTACGGGATCCCGTCGGCATTCCATTTCTTCGTAATAAAAGTTTGCGCAACACGTGCTGCGCGTAATATCGTTATCACGTCGTTTATTCATATCGGTACAAGCCGATCGAGGCTGCTACCGGTCGATCTCGCGAGGTTCCACGTGAATTTCGAACGTCGGAGATAGTCGGCGGGAGGATCGCGTGGAAAGGGGCCCGAAGGGGTGGGGTGGGGGGGTTGGGGGGGTCGCAGCCGTTTCTCGATAATCCAGTTTTCAATTTCGAAAGTGACATGGCCAACCGAGCGACAGACCGACGTACGCTGGACACGTTGGCTGGTGCCACGTGGAGGGAATGTTGAAAAAAAATAATCAAAAAAAAAATTGGAGGAACGTCCGGGGTCTCTGCTGGGCTTTGCGAGAGGAGCTGGAGTGAAATAAAAGTAAGTTAGTCTGTCTCTCTCTCTCTCTCTCTCTCTCGACTTGGCGCTAGTATCAAGAGAGACTGGGATGAAATAAAACGATACGGAAAGGGGGATGTGTTGGCGGTGGGGCCAGGGGGGAGGACGAAGAGGAAGGTAAGGAGTCCTCGTGGACCGGAGAGTGGCGATTGTGGTATGAGGCGGAGCGCTGGGCTTGTAATAAGAGAGGGATATATAGATTGTAGGAGCGAGAGAGAGCGAGCGCGCGCGCGCGCGCCTGTGTGTGTGTGAGAGAGAGAGAGAGAGATTGCTACGAACTTCAGAAATGTCATATCCGTCAGTGTCCGGAGTTCTGCCTCCGAAGCAACCGGTTCCGGGAGCCCCCGGATAAGTATTGACCGTTTCTCGTGCAATTACCGGCACAGTGATTGCACCCAATCCGGCTATAAATACCAGACAATTTACATAATAAACGCGAGGCACCCTCGGCGCTTACGTTTATCCTGAATTAGCGCTATATCGATTAACGGTCCACTTAGTAAGGACGCCGCGAGTCCCTCCCAGCCGGACATCACTTACCGCGTCTCCCAATTTTCAGCCGTATAATCGCCCAGCTATGCGCACACAATGCCCCGGTTGACCACTCGTTTGCATAAAACACTCACGGGCAACATATTGTTGCCGAGTTTGAATTTTTAATCGCGCCACCTCGTCAACCAGTTGCGGGTTCCGATGTCTGACTTATCCGCGTTGCTTAGGAACCGGGATAATAAGCGACAGCCTGTTCTGACTTCTTAACGTTACCTTACGCCAGGGTCCTGGTTGTGTAGACCTGCGTGTGGGTTTTGGCTACCTGATAGCTATGGTTATTTCAGTATCGTAGCCAACGGGCGATGGGTGCCGTATGGCTTGTCCGTGACGCTTAGACGAATTTTGAAAGGACTCGGACCTGCCTGTTATCGACTTTTGATCTCAGCACGTTGCAAGATCCGATTTTTGAGTATTTTTTTTGAGATTGATTTTTTTTTATATTTTTTTTTTCTCTTGACCCTTCGACCTCCAGTTCTTTGTACCGGGACGGGGATCGGCTTCTTCGTTCGAAGGGACCCGTCCGAATGACTCTTCTTTGACTTGTCTTTTTTCTTTTTTTCTTCCTTTCTTGTATCTCTTAGGGAGATTAGCTTCTTCGCGGAGGAACGGGGAGGGGGGGGGGGCGGAGAGGCCTGGCTGGAGTGGCAACCCCATGGCATGGAAATTCATTCGTTCTGTTTAATAACCATTAGGGACCGCGACCCTAAAGAGCTTGGGTTGATGATTTTCAGGGTGTCAAAGATCTAGAGCAGATAGTGCTGTTATATTGATGAGGTGGCTCGCGTATTGATTCCATAGTATAAGGGTTGTTGCCAGTACACCCCGATGGCCTCACTCTACTTTCTTCTCTCTCTTTCTCTATACTCTTCCAGCCCTTTCAAACTACCCCGCACTTCCTCCCATCATCCTCGGAGACCCCTTTGCGACGCGCAAGGGTTGATAAGATCCTAGCGATAAGGCATGATTACACACCGACACAGGCTTCCACCCCCCCATACAATCATTCATATAATGACGTCGCACTATACACACCCACCCTTAACTCGCCACTGCTCGACCAAAGTAAACATATTTTTTCGTGCTAGAATTTCAACCCCTCGTTGCCCCTCCCCCCTCCCTCCCCCCAGCCGCACTCTTTGAACTGTCATCTGGCTAATAGTCCCATGTACGAAACGCGTGTTGAAGATTTTCATTGAAAAAAATATATATATATATATAATCGTATGCTCACGCGCATGCGCGGTCTCGATTGCGAACGTGAAAAAAAAAAAGTTGCGTGACACCCAAGTGTTGGCCTGGCCCGCCCCCCCCCCCCCCCCCCCCCCTCCGAGACTTCGTATAATCGGAAGTGGCAAGCGGCGCCGAAGCGGCTGATGATGTCGTTGTAAAAGAAAAGCGTAATTTCGTAACCCGGCAAGGGGCGGGAGAGGGGGGAGGGGACACAATGGCGGCACGCAAGAAATTTCAAGGAGTTCGCCATTATGGTCGCTCGCAAGTTGGAAACTGGGGAGGCGAAAAGGGAATGGCAGCGGGGACGTTCGCAAAGAGGACGAAAAAGAGCCAGAGGGACGTCTCGTGTACGCGAGGCCCCCCCGACAATGGCAGGTATAGTTTTGTTGTCGGAATGTTTCAGAGCGCTCTGAATATACCGTGTCATCTTGGGGGTTAAGTGGTCCATGAGGAGCGAGCTCGTATTATGTATATACATATATACGACGTATATATAGACATATAGCTATATGAGAGGCGAAATGTATATAATACGGCTTATATAGTCCATCATGGGTATATAAAAAGGTAAATAAGCTATAGTTAGCCGAAGAGGGATAATAGACCTTTTTAGTTAAGTGTTTGCCACTCCGGGATAGGAGGCACAGGTGTGAGAACCATTTTCAGTCCTCGGGATCCTAAAAGGAGCCAAAGGAGAGAAAAGGACCTTTGCGCCGCCTCTACCTTCCACATCACTCTTAGGATTGAGGATTAAGGGACTAACTTCTTCGCGGACCCGATCCGCTGTCAGGTCTGACACGACTGTCTTTTTTTTCATTTTTAAGATTTTTTTTCGACCGATTGGACACGCGCGTGATTTGCAAAAAAAATGTTGGAAAATTTTTTCAAAATTTTTTTTTTTTTTGGGGATTTTTCCTAAATTTCACTAAACATTATAATGTGCTCTTGGCTTTACGGGTGTGATATCTTTTTCTTCTTTTTTTTCCAAAAACTGTCCCTCCAGAGTGCTGCAAGACGGGCGGGCACGAGCTGCGCGAACTGCAAGACGGCCACGACGACGTTGTGGCGACGAAATCAAGCCGGGGAACCAGTTTGCAACGCATGCGGACTCTACTACAAGCTGCACAACGTAAGTACCCAAGAAAACGTGTCTTATATATATATATATTACTTCTTGTATATACGTATACACACCATTACGTAAACGTATATCGTATACGGCCATTAGAAATAAGAATTTCTGTAACCCGGAAGTGGAGGAGTCGATCCTACAGGAAAGGCGGATGGTAGGAGGTTTAATTTATCGAGTGGAGATTGCGCAACAATGCACCCTCGAAAGACTGTTGTGTCAACAATTAGAGCAGCCTCCGTGCCGGACGCGCGAGTACATGAATCCTCGAGGGTGGAGCGTGCTCAACGGCGTGTGACACAGGATGCGCCGGAACTGCATGGCGCACTGGTTCCGTGCTCCAATACCTCCAATAACCGAAGACCCTCGAGAGGCTTTTTGCCTGCTTGTATTTTAGTGTCTATCGGAGGCGTATTACAGTGTCTCGACTTCCGTCCGAGTACCGGAAGTTCCTGGAGCGAGCGCGTCGATACGGCGATTGGTCGGTATGATTTTGAAAAGCCCGCGCTTTTTTTTTGTTTTTTTTTTCATCCCGACGTCAAATGACGTAGCCGACGGTAGCCGATACAGTACCCACAATTAGGGCCTCACGGTACTACCCGCTGGGTCCCAATCGACAATGACAATCACTGCGACAATGGCAACCTGATATATCGGCAAAGAGAGCCGAAACTACCTTCGGCTACCTTCAGGGCCGACGCTCGGCGTCGCCGTCTATGCCTTTTCCGCGTAATGACAGGGCCCTTTGTCCGTCTTCCTACATCGACAATGAGCCTAAAAGACCCGAAGACTATCCGTTACATGTTGCTACTAGCTCGTCGATCCTTCACTTTTTTTTTTCTCTTCTCCCACCCCTGTCCTTCCTTCGGCCATTGTCACGAGAATCGCGCAACTGTCAAAGAGACAGGAAGCGGATCCTGGTACCTTGGCAGTGGCCGATATTCCCTTTGGCTCCATTAAAGATCTTCCGCCCCCCTGCCCCACCCCCCCCCCCTCACCACCTTACGTACGAGTATTTTCAGTTACCGGTAAACGATACTTTTCACCGTAATCAAATAAACGGAAACCGTCGCTGTAGTTTTCCTCGCGCAAACTATAACCTGTGTCAACTAACTATAGTTCGGTACCAAAACGATCCCCTGGTATCGTTCCCAATGTAATTTTACGTATTAAAATTTTTTAACGCTCGTTTACGGAAAACCGGAAATAGCCTTTGTCGACGACCCCTCGGGGGGGGGGCGACCACACCCCCCCCCCCCCCCCCCCGTTCGCCCCGTGTCTCCACTATGAAGTATCCGATTCGTAATAAATTTGGACTCCCTCTAATTGGCAGCATTGCCTTTTCACCGCTCGGCCGCCAAGACATTCGTCAACCGGCTCCCTCGGCACTCGTCACAGTCGACTTTCTGTCTCTCCCTGCTACCCCGAGAACAACTGAGCTCTGTTCGCGACCACGACGACGAGCGCGCGTCTCTCAATGGTCCCAATCGGCGACTAAGTCACTTGTCTAAATTTCTATTTCACCAAACCCGCGCTTACGCTCGCTCGTGTACCATTTAACGAGGTCGTACGTTAAACGTACGTTGATGGATCCGCAGACTTATTGGATGTACCGGGTGTCAATATTTACGTGTATAAGGAGAGTGCGAGAGAGGCATCGTATAGATCAAATTAGAGATGATAAATTGTCGAACATTAAGGGTGACTCGAAATTTTACATTGCTTCGATCGGGTGGGGCTTTACCTTCGGTATCCTTACGTAGGTAGGCAGTCGTTTATCGCGTTCGATCTGTAGCTGAGGTAAGGGAGCAGCTTCGTAGCGGTGGACAAGATTGTACACAGTGGCGTAGGGTATATACGGTGCATAAAGGCCAGCCCAGACACATTTCCTGGTAATCATTAATTAAGCAAGGGGTTCCGTCGCTAAATACTCGCAACACGAGACGCGCTGCAACGAGGAATAAATTGCCCCCGGTGCCAAGACCCTCCTGTTCCCTGACCTCACTTTTCCTCTACCGAGTACTACCTATATATACATATATATATATATGTATATATACTAATCGCGATAGTCGGTTCCACCCTCGTACCCCTATCTAACCTTCTACCCTATACCGAGTAGTCTTTGGCTTACAATTAGCCATTCTGCGACTGGGAAGGCAAATGGTTGATACTGCTATTGTATATATGTATATATGTATTTTTTTAAATTCTTCAGTTTGTCAGGACAATTCGCGTGCTGAATCATTCGTGATTAAAACGTATATATCGAGCGCGTATATATATATATATATATATATATGTCACGAATCATACAAGAGTCGCTGGTTCGTATTAAATTTTTTTTGGTTTTTCAAATAAAAATTCCATTTGTTATTTGGTAATGGGAAGTCAGTCATCTGGGAATACCAGTCGGATGGTACCTGTATACTAATTTCTCTAGAAGATTTCAGTACGCTGGGATCGAGAACGCGTCGTTTACACACGGTACAGCGGGTTATACCTACGTACGTATGAATCGTGAGTAGGTGACTCCCCGTTGACATTAAGCTGACACATTACAGTCTTAGCTCGAACGTTTGCCTAAGCAAGAGAGCCAGCCTCCGTGTCCGGGTACGGCCGGGACATCTCCTGGCGGGTCCACGTGAGCGAGCTGGCTGGTCCTGTACAGAGAAAGAAACGTAAGGAGGATGCCGACGCGCTGCAGCAGAGGACGCGGAGAAAGGCTGGAGGAAAAGGGGGACAGTACAGCGATGGCGCGGAGCGTACGATAAATCTTGTCGGCTAGTGCGCGCGCACCTTTGTCATTTTGGTGTCGCCTCGGACGAAGATGATCCGCGACACGAATTCGTGTCGGGTTTTGACAGTCGAAGATTTTTTTGAAAATTTTCATTCTCGCGCTTTTTTACGCGAGGAGTCTCCAGACCGTTTGCGGAGCCGACTGGTACCAAGTGCAAGCTCAGTCTTTGGACTGCAACGTGGAGTGCGTTACTTGTTCAATTTTTATGTATTGTAGGTATATACGTGTGTATACATATATGTGTTGGAAACGTGGATGTACTTACAGCTTGTTTCAACGAACGATAGAAACAAATAGCTGCCGTCGTCGTTGTCATTGTCGTACTTTGCTTCATCATCATCATCATCGTCGTCGTCCTTTACTTCTTCGTCTTCGTCTCTTCTATCTTCTTCTTCGTCGGTCTCGTTCTACTCCGGGGATCGTAATGTAGCGCGAGGCTCTTGCTCTTTTCCTCGGCGAGTCTTCTCGCCGGCTCCCGAGATCATAGATAGATGCCGGAGAGGAAAAGAGAAGCGGGAGGACGAGGGGAGAGAGGGGAGAACGACAGATCTGGCGTCGTTAAGATAGAGCAGCCTGATAGCGTCCGTACCTAAAGTCTCACACACGCGCCGAAATACAAGCCGGGTTTGGATTCGTGGGGCCACTACCGGGTGTCCGAAATATGGTAATACCTGGTACAAGAGAGAGAGAGGATAGCCATAACGCGAGATCGGGAAACGGGCAGCAGGGCTTCTGGGGAACGATAGGTCGTCAGGGTCAAGTTCATCTTTAATCGTCGTAGTAAAAGTATCTTACCGTAGTTTTACGAAGAAAAGAGCCGGTTGTTGTTGTTATTATTATTCACGATCTCACGCTAAAACCTGTATATTTATTTCAACTTATGTAACATTCTTCGTGACACTGGTATCTGATAGTGGTTCTATTATTTTTTTTTTTTAATTTTTTGAGTGTATATGTATATATATATGTATGTGTAATGCTATCTCGACGAATCGACGTGCGATAACGTTCGCGGGATTTGCTGCATGGTCTTACGATGTCAATGGCCGCCATTGCTGTCAGTGAACCAAGACTCGCGAGTACGTCCCCCTACATACCAGTCGGTCGGACTTCGTCTTCGTTCAAATCGCGTACTTACTTATTTACTCAAATTGGACATTTCAAATTTCCCGCTCTGGACGTTCGCGATCTACGCGGAATCGTCCATTAGGAAAGTATTCGGCGAACTTGTATATATATATATATATATAGCGTTATGGAGCAGAGCGAGTCTCGGTATAGCGTCGCTCTGTTTCTTTCTCTCTTGCCTCCTTAGGGCTGCCCCGTTCAGGACCGATACACGCGCAAACCACCACGCTCATGTATCCTAACGATCGCGATCCTTCGCGCTGATTAGAACCCCGGAGACAGAAGAAGCCTCCTCGTTATTTTTAGCCACGTGTATTTTCGTGTACCGCTCCGGCCATCGTGACTGATTTTCACGGAATCTTTATTTTTTTTTTTTTTTTTCACCCTGTATATGTATACCATACCTTGCCTTTACATATCGCTCGCGTTTCCTTTAACCGATACGAGACAGTCGTCGATTGGTGCGCGAGATCGTCTCAATTTTCGTTATCCCAGCATCCGCACTCTCTGGTGCTGTACCTTCATCTTGATTTATATTCAAGGCTTTACGGTTCACCGTTACGCTCTCACTTTTTGATGAATTTTCTTTATTTTCATTTAACTGTGGTCCTCCTAACACTTTAGGCCCATTCTTCCTGATCTTTCGATCGATTCTGTAATTCTGGACCGCGGTCACGTCCGACGTAAAAATCACGAGGACGCCGTTCTTACTCGAAGACGCAGACGTCGCTCGGGCATCGCTCGTAAATGCTTCTGGGATATATCTCGGGTACAGTGGCGCCCTGTCCTCACCGATATGATCTCAATCGTGGTTCTCTGCCACTCGGTAAACATAGCGCTACCAGGAACCGTACATATCCGTGCTCCGATTGCCCGATAAGCTGCATAATTTTAGGACCTTCTTGCACGCGGCTGATCTTCTCGCTGAATCTGTCTTTTGCCGTTTATACTCTTTCTCTTCTGATTCTTGTACCAGCAGGCTGTGCGGCATTTCGCGCAATCCGTAGCAGTTGGCACGTGCGAATTTTGTCATTCGATCTTCGTATTGCCGTTTCCATTGCTACGGCTGTCGGGATCAAAGCACGTTTCGTCACTACGGCAGCCGTCGGTCTCGTCCCGTGATGAAAAGGGACCCTTGCCTCTTCCGACACATCGGCCTAGTCCTGGTACCAGAGTCGTGGCTGTTCGAGCAACCTCAGGAGGAGCAAAGACCGGCGGGTCTACGTAGACGCCGATTACAGAGTCGTTAAGCGATTCAGGGACGATCGCGTATTACTTCCGCCGGATCGAAATTCAAAGCGTGTCTCCCGCGTTAAGTTGATCTGACAAATTTTGATTTTGCCGCGATTACGTTACTTTGAGAATATATGTACTCGAGTCGTATCTTTGGGGGGATTCGTCGAGCGGCAAGATAACTCGTCCGGTGCTAATTAACGATCTATAATTTTCGATCGTACGCGATTCTCTGTACGATCCTTGGAATTTTGTCGGACTGTGTGGAAGACACCTTAAGGAAGCTATAAAATCGCTTTACTCGGAACAAACGTAAAGCCGACTTTCCAATTGATATTCCCTGGGAGATTCGCGCGCTCGGCAGACTACCGGTCGTTTTACGATCGGATCGAAAGATTTGAATCCCCCCCCTCCCCTCCCTCCCGCCAATAACCATGGATCTCTTACAGCGTTAATGAGAAATATTTTTGAAAAATTTTTCCTTTCCATCGCGATCGATAATGAAAAATCAAAAATTGAAGAAAAAAAATTGTTAGCAGTACATCCCTCCCCCCCCCTCCCCCTCCCCGCGTAATTCATACTCTTCGACGATTAAGATACAGAAATCGAACGTCGATCGGGTCACGATCGATCGATAGTAAAATTCGAGCGGACGCTCCTATACGACGTGTCCTTTGATTCGATCTTTCATTCATTGACCCCTCGACGGTCGCGCGTATCCCGTATGCAGGTAGTGTGCGGTTGCATCGTGTGTGATCACATCAATCTGCATTCGAATCCACCGCCTCCTACGTATCCCATCGTTTTATCACGGAACCACCAACCACCGTTCGCCATCAGAATCCCCGTCATCATTAATACCACCCTCGTTCCATCTCTCTCTCTCTCTCTCTCTCTCACAGCCTTTTTCTCTCCTTGACCACATCGCACTTTCGGACACCCGCAGACTTAAGCGACGGTTCCCATTGAAGCCGCTTATTGTATTCAAATTGGGTTCGAGCGCTGCCGGAGTTAAGTACCCATCGCGCAAAGTCCCACCGAGTTTATTTAAAGCTCCGACTATTTCTCGCATAGCGCCACGGCCGAACGAGTTCTTCCGTATCAGGGCAAGACACGTCATAGGGTAAAACCTTCTAGAAGCTTTGCAAAATCGTCAAGGCGATACGAGCGACCGTCGCCGTCGCTCGCGACACGCTCTCAAAGAGGGCCGCCGCGATGCCAGGCGTCTCGGCTCGGTTAATTCGACAAATTTGGCCAATTGCATAATTCCGAAAAGAGTCGTTGACCGTCTGGGTACGTTCGTAGCCGTCGTCGTCGCATCACGTAACGCGTCTGAGCCCGACGCGCCGTGGCATTAGTCTGTTCGGTACAAGGGTTCTGAAAAATGAGGAAATCGTGTGTGCCGGGAGCAGACGAGGGAGGGGAAACGAAAAGGGATATTCCGCAAAGAAGAGACGCATCCCTCCTTAAACCTCCTTCGCCTCCTCCCTCGTCTCCTGGTAATACCGAGAACCTTTTCCCTAAGTTGGCAGTTGCGTCACGTCGCGGCAACTACAAAGTCCCGGCAACTCTCCCCGCGCAGCCCCCCACCCGTACACAATACTTGCATACCTACTTATTTCGTACTTGAGTATTGCACAGCGCGCACGGGGGGCCCCCCCGCCTACGTATGCTACAGTGCATCCTATCGTATACCGTAGCAGGTCTACAGTGACACGTCGGAATAACGTGAAGGATAAACAAAGGTATAATGCAAGGACGATTAAATAAATGCATTGATAAAGAAATCGATTCAACTGCAGCACAAGCAGATGCACGGGGAATCTTTTTTAATTTCACGTCGAATCGGGTTTTAACGTCGCGAACGATTCTGGATTACTTCGCCGAAGATTACCGAGCGGAACCGAAGTCATTGCCGAGAAGGAAATCATTTTTCATGACGCGCGTATCGTTTATCAAATATATATGTGAGGTTGACGTAGTGCCTAACCGTGCAGTTAATACCCGAGTGCATTCTGGGATGCACCGCTAGGCGTGCAGGAAGACCAACGACGTGCCTTGCGAATTGAGGCCCAGGCCTGTCGATTCCTTAATTACCTACATCCAAGAGTGCGGCGACTACCGGGAATCTGCGAGATTTCTTAATTGCGTCGTCTGGACCGACGACGCGGGAGGAGAGACGAACCACAATGCTCGTGCGTCACTCCTCGTTGCGTCTCCAGAATGCAGTTTTGTAATGACGTTGGGTCTAATTTTCTGTCTTATTGAAGTCCCCCCCCCCTCGGCCCTTGGACGGTATGAAAATTGCTCGGGAACGCTCGGCAATGTTCGGTTCACTTCGGTTCGCTGTTGTGGCCGTAGCGCGAATACCGCAGATACGAAGAATCGTATGTTGGTCCGAGTGTCGGATGGTGATGATATCAGGGATGTCTCTTGTTTCTAGCTGTTTTCAATTCTTCGTTGCACCGTGGCTGATCGATTCCTTGCCCGAGGACCAGATCGAATTCAATCATTGTGGTCCAGGGGGTCTTCGACGCGGTTATGACTCTATACTCGAGATGAAAAATGCCCATTTCACTATTGCACAAAATATTTTCTCTTTGACAAATTCGAATACGTCATTTTTATCACGGCGGTTATCTGCTCCGTAAATTGGGCGTAATTGCAACCTCAGGTTGAGAACCCTCAGCCAATATGGAGACCTTGCAAATCGATTGTGCCCACGGGAAGCCGAGAATGGTCGCGTAGCGTGAAAATTGGCGACTCTTCCGTCCGAGTGAGGTAGAAATGGCCAGGGGGGACATCTGTAACGTATGCACATATTCGACCGCAGGACTTTGTTCATAGGCGGCGACACTGTCGACTTCCGGATGAGGTAAAGAGGAGAGGCGAAACAAGAAAAATGATCCCTTTGCCATATTGAGCTGAACGGATCGAATCGATTGGTCCATCTTAAAGTTCGGGATTCCGGGGAAATTTTGATTCGTTCGGAAAACGGCTACGACGACGCTCGGCGTCCTTCGACCTGAATTTATAGAAGCGTGTTTGGCGGGCAGGGGGCAGGAGGGTTGTCGATGGACGACATGCTTATTAAACGGATACAGCACCAGGTATGACTACGAGCAATACCCAGGTGTAACCTGGTCTGTGTATGCAGAGAGTCGGTACCGTCTTGGGTCCGTAACAGGGCCTCATTGCGTCATCTCATTGTTCCAGCAATTCCATTCTATCCTTGGCTGATTTTTCATATCCATTTACGCGCACGATCTCACGGTAAATCCCAAAGCGTCATATACGTTCTCGTGCAGATCCTCG
This sequence comes from Calameuta idolon, assembly GCA_030142285.1. Classification (NCBI taxonomy): domain Eukaryota; kingdom Metazoa; phylum Arthropoda; class Insecta; order Hymenoptera; family Cephidae; genus Calameuta; species Calameuta idolon. The sequence continues at coordinate 155,938 of JARQSV010000690.1, read as the reverse complement.
TTCTGGTCTGGTCGTCTTCGTTGAGAATAACGTATGGCTAATTTATGAGAAACGAATATGTTCGTTTTGACGGTGGAGGGGGGATATATTGAAAAAAAAAAAGATGAAAAATTTTTTTTGTCCAAGACTCGAAAAGGGCGTTAACCCTTAAAACTAGAGATCATCCTTAGGATAAGTTTTTTCTATGTCTGCATCCCGTATATATGTCCTTTCTCTTTCTGTCGCTCTCTCTCTCTCTCTCTTTCTTTCGGTATATTTTTTGTCTACCCAAACGTCGGACGTTTTTTATTTTTTTTTTTTCCCACCAACCTTGGCGACAATGGATACGCGTCTAGCGTCGGTCTGGCCTCCTGGCGTAATACGCCGTGAAGGAAGTTACGTTTCCACGCGATGTTATTTTTATACCAAAATTTACGCTAAGCCGCGTTTCACTTTGCACCAGTGGTGCATCTTAGACGTAGCCATAGGGGACGGCAGGTACAGGCGATCTTGAGAGACACAGGGTATATTACGTATGGCTGTAGTAATTTTTTTTTTTAATCTGGCCGCTCGATTTAGCGTTTACGATCAACTCAACGAATTGTTGTCTCCTATTGTTGCAGGTGAACCGGCCATTGACGATGAAGAAGGAAGGCATCCAGACGCGGAACCGGAAGTTGTCGTCCAAGAGCAAAAAGAAGAAGGCTGGTGGCTGTCTGGGACTGGGGGGTGTCATGGGGGATATGATTAAAGCTGGTGGACACCTGGACCTGGACAACAAGCCGTTCCATTCCGGTTTTGGATCTCCTATGGGTAAATAATTTTATCAATGATCATGATGAACAATTGATTTTTTTTTTCTTTTTTTTTGTAAAAAGTGAAATTTCTTCAGTCTTCAATTTACGTATCTTGGTTAATAATTTGAACCATTTTTTTTTTTTGAAATTTCAGGCACCTCGCAACATCATCATACGATGCATCCTGCCATGCAGCATTACATGTATCACACAGGGGTTGGCGTCACTGGTGGTCTTCATCAAGGATTTGCACCTCCACCGGCACCACCTCCGATTCATCCTCATTCGCATTCGCACTCTCATTCTCATCACATGGCAAGTCTTCAGGGTCTTCAGTTAGCAGCCACGACGAATGCTATGGTGAGTATCCGCTGATGACGTCAATCCGTGGTCCATTAGATCTTTGACAGTTGGTCTTATTATTATTACGAAAAATTATACGTCGTGACCTATGATTTTTAATTGGACAGATGGTCGGTCGAAGAAGGGAGAAAAAAAAAGTTATTTCAAAAATCAAAATATTGTAACGTCAATTGGTACTCGATCAAGTCTATAAAACGTGTGATCCTTTGTCATGTTTCAGACCGGTTGGCGATCAGAGTACACATGAATTGCGATTGATCAGCAGCTCAGGACGCAGCCCACCACTCTGACATAACCCAAGTAGAAATTCTTGAGAGATCGGGCCGATCTTGTGTATTACTTCGAATCGGATCGGCCCGATCTCTGTACATATGTAAAGTATATATTAGGGCCATCGCGCCCCGGCCCCAAGTACAAACGAGTCTTATTATTGTAAATATACTATGGTAAAAGTCGGAAGTTCCGAGGAAGGTAGTATAGCTGAAGATTCTGTGCGTGATTACGTGAGCGAGCGAGTGCGTGCGTGCGTGTATGTGGTTAGTCAGAGTGTAAATGAGAGAGAGAGAGAGAGAGAGAGAGAGAGAGAGAGAGAGAAAGAGAGAGAGAGAGAGGATACAACGAGTGGGTGGTTGGGTGAAGAAGAGAGAGAAAGAGGATATACGCAGAGAGCGAAATTAATCTGGATGAGAATGAGATGAGAGATAAGATGATAAGATAATAAAAGCGTAAAAAAAAAAGGTAAAAACAGCAAAGCGCCTCGTAACTCGAGAGGGTATGAAGCCCCTGAATACGAAGGCAATTACTTCGGGAATTTCACAATGTCGAGTCACACTTTAGAAGTGAGCTACAGTGTAAAATAGGCCCTAATTGAAAATATTGTGCAATTTAAAGTAAATAACGATGAATTATAAAAGCACGTCCGATCGAACGGCCGGTCGTCTCGAGGAATTCGAGACGGGATCTAACGGATGCTGCGAAACCAGAAAGAGGATCAAACTATGATAAATTCATACGTACCAAGGTGCGTATTCGCACTGTGAATTAGCTACAGTCCATTCGAGTTAACTCCACGCATCGTTCTCATTCTTCGTACGTTCCACACATAATACTTGTCACGTGCAGTCGATGCAACTCTTGGGTATATGCACTTTACCCAATTTCTCAATTTATTACACAATTCATCAGGACGCTACCGCGGACCTTACGAAGTCTGCTCAAAGTTGCACTTCGCTCTTCGATGCGGTGCATTTTCGGTGCAGCCTGTGTGACAGCTGCAACGCCGTAGCGTCCGGCCTTGGGATCATCCGAAATTCGAAAGTGACTTCTGTCTTACGTTGGATTTGGCTCCTCTGTAGGGAGATCGATTTTTACTTTTTTTGGACAAAAAAATTTTTTTTTTTTCATTCTTTACACCACTTCACTACGAACGATGCGACAGTCATTTAATGGGGTGGATGTACGGGTGGGGTGAAATGCAGAATTAATTGCGTACGATTAAACGAGATCGTTTATGCATGAGAAAAATCTATTGACCTTCGCATCCTGAGAACCGCCCTTCGATCGCGGCGTTACGTGTGTTGTACTGGTTAGTTATAAAAATGGTAAATTATATCGTGCCCTCCCAGGCGATTACGAGCGATCGACAAGAACGGGACTCGAGGAGGATGATGGGGAAGGGCGGGAAGGTGGGATTTAATTTGAATACGATAATTGACGATATTTGATTTTGGAGGGTCGATCGGTTGTAACTGTACCGGAAGGGATAGATTAGTCAGACACGTGTAAATTTTGTATCTTCAAGATTGTGTATCGTTATTATTATTATAAAAATATCGTATGGATAATTAATACGGAAGTAAGTGATTGTGCATAAAATTAGTGATTAATCGAAGACATTTAACTAGATAGTCAAAGTATTAATGAAAATAAAAAAAAATGTAACTTTTATGAACTCTCTTTGAGTTGAGAACACATTGTGATTTTTCGATTTTAGAGGTTAATTATTCTAGTGTAATTAAATTACTGAATTGAAATTCTACGTTATGGAAATTATATTATTGCTATTCCGCGGCCCGAGGCGTTCTTGTGAGACGAACTCGCGCGGCTGCGCATGCGCCGCACGAGGGGAGGCATTGCGATTTTCCAAAAGACTGATGCGTTAGAATTTTCGAAAATCGCAAGGTGATCACAGAGATTTGATATAAAAACAACAACAACAACAACAACCTATACATATAAATATCTATATAGTATTATTAGGGAGTAGAGTGTAGTCTGTAAAATATGATTTTTAAACGGAATAAAAAATTAATAATTTACCGCAATAGGAGCCGTGCGAAGAATGTTTTCGAGGAGATGGTGTAAATGAATGTAAAATATTATTGTAAAAAAAGTTTTAACTTAAAATAAATTAAATGATAAATCATACATAACGACCAATTTTTGATTGATAATATATATATATATACACACACACACACATAGTTACTGTTATTCGACCGCGGACGAATCGGCTGCCCATCTTCGCTATCAGCAAAATTCAATATCTTCATCCTTCGCAAGTGTTATTTCCCCACGCCACTTTTTTTTTTTTCGTTTTTTTCCCGGCAAAATTTCGCAAATTCCCGAAAAATCCATTCTGTGAGCGTTCGTAAAAATAGAAATTTGAATATCTTATATTTTTGATAAATTCAATTTCCAAACTTATCGTTCGCGTTGAGAACCGCTGCACTCTCTACCGTTATCAGGTAATTAAAACGTCATCCTAACTGATGGAAAGTCGCGGTTCCCGCAAGGGTTCGCAAGAAACACGAATCGATGATTGCTGAGCGGAAGTAAAAGGGATCAGCAATTGAGTTTGTTTCTCGTCGTACCGATAAAGTGTCCGATCACGTTGGAGAACGATGAATTTCCGCTTGCAGAGACCACCGGCGAGCAAAAATAATCTCCATTCCCCCCGATTGTAGCCGTAAGTGATTTATTGGATGATTAATCGATAATTGCTAAATCGATTAATCGATATAAAAAAATTAATCCCACACGAGTTCATAAAGTTTGCGAAATTTTTGCCACGAAAAAAATAAAAATGTCACTCCCTATTTTTTTTCCCTAACAACAAAATAATCTCTGCATTCGATTTTTCCGCGCGCGAAGTCGCCTGAGAACTTTCTCAGACTGTTTCGCCGACACTTCAGACTCTGTAACAGCAGCAGCGCTTACGACACATGAGAGATGATGCGGCTTCTCGAACAGGCCTACCTGGTCGTTGTACGTTGCGATATGTATTTTCCCACTTTTTCGTCGCCTCGCCCTTAATTGCAATGACGAGCAAAGTCTTATGCGGGTATCGATCGTATATTAATTTCGCCTTTTACGTTAATTAAACGACTTACCGATCGGGCACATCTTACAACCAGACGATACAAAGGATACCGATTACACGGAAAAACCAATAGAACGCAGACTGGATCGCGATAAATACACGAAAATTGTTACCCGATAATAGCACGGAATGTCGTTAGACGTGCTTGGAAGCGTAATAAAATTTTTCTAAGAAACGTAAAAAAAAAAAAAGAAAAAGATTGACACTACGTGGAAAACAATTACAATGTACTTTTAAATAAAAATTTACGATCGATACCCCCTCTCTCATTTTATTGTTCTAGAGTACCAGTGCGCATGCGCGGACACTTGATTCACGATCCGTCGCATCGTATGAATTTGAACGGACCTGCGAAAGATTGAATAATATTTAGAAAAAAAAAATTTTCGAATTTTCATGCAAAACAAAAAAATGTTTTTTTTTTCCTTTCTCTCTAATAACCCACACGTTCTGTACTCGATGACACGTATACACGAGAGTCCTAATGTGTAATGACGTTTTGCTTCATGCTCCATAAATTACTTGCATATTGTATACTGTACTATATCGTGCTAGTATCTACAGTACGTACCGCTAAAAATATATTATAGCATAAGAGGGATATATGGCCGAAGATATTATAGGTATTGTACGAGAGCGATACTTCTTTTATTCAACCCGCTGTACCGTGACTGTTATCTACTGTGTATTTTAAATTTATAAATGTGTGATACCATCCGAAAATCGATTACTTTTTTTGCACTTACTTTACCCCATTATGTCCAATAAATATTTCCAAGAATCTACTTCAAAACGAATCGAGTGCGAGATTGTACGTTTGATTAAAAACTATGGAAATTCCAGACTGTCCTCGAGTAGTCGGTAAATACAAAATTAATAATGTAAACTGCCCGCACGCTTTTACTGGCGATGGCTGTGTGAATCCTATGAAATTATAGGCGAATATTCACGCGATGTCGTAACCGGTATATGTATATCTATATATTCGGAAAAATTTCATGGATATATAAATTGCATTTTTGTACTGTACATTCAGGTATATATATATACACAGCCAAGTATAGCTATTATACCTACAATTCCTCAAAGAAGTAAACCTCAGGATAGGAAAAATCCCCACAAATCCGAAAACCCAAATCCCCACAAGTCCGCGCACAAGTCGCTTTCATTTCACGGGGAATTAAATTTCGATGCGAAGTTAAGTCAGGATATCCAGCTGCCGTCCCAGTAGAGAGAAAATGACCTTTAGCACGGATCCAAAGAGAGGGAGAAGATGTGCCTACATAAACTCCCCATCTCACCACTGGCAACAGGGACGTGTGTGTTTCCTACAGGAGTGACCGGGATTTTCGTAATCCCATTCTGGTCCTTTCGAGATCGCGGTTTTCCGTGAATTTTTTTTTTCTGTCTTCCCGCGAGAAAAAGATGGAAGCTTCTCGGGGGAAAAAAATTTGGTGGACGAAAAAAAAATTTTTTTTCATTTCCAAATTCATGCAAGCACGGTGGCTCGGGTACTAACGACTGTTCGAATGGATTCGAGTGGAAAAATGAAAGCCGAAAGATAAATTAGGAGGCTTTGAAAAAGAAAAAAGACAGGCAAACGAAGAAAGAGTAGAAGACGAGGGCGCCGGCAAACGGTGCTCCATCACTGCCTAGAAGCAAGTCACTTCGCTCTTGGACAAATCCCTCACGTATCCCGTGGGGTCAAGCACGAGGGGTCAGCGTCACGTCGAGTGTGAAACTGGGGATTTGGACACCGGCAACCCCAGGGGAATAAATAAAGAATCAATCGAAGGATTTGACCCGGTAGAAGTTAATTTTATATGTTACCCTTACGGGTCATGTCCATGCAGAGGAGTAACTGGGATGCTGGGACATCTTGGAGATCTCTGTTTTTTTCTTTCCTTCCACTCGGTTAACGCTAGAGACAATGGTCGAGAAAGCTATTGACGTTCGCGTGAAATTCAAATTTCATTTTCTTTCCATTACGCGACACGTATAATTGACAGGAGTAAATTCGTATTGCAAAACGCAGCGGCACTTTATTAAAACCGAATGGACCAATTTTCGTGATAAATTAAAAATTTTTCTTATTATCATACCCATCAAACGTCGCGTCTTCTCAGATAGCTGGTAGGTCGATTAATGGGCACCCATCCACGTTTATTGAAGTCGTCACGCACTTGCTGACGCGCTCGTATAAAATTATTATCATGGAAATTGTACAGTACGCATGTTATTTGGCTTGCGTGTTAAATATTATACGCATGGGTATATATATATATATATCTATATATGAGATTTTTATAGACGCTTCTTTTTCAACTTTACACTCGGATACGCGTTACATTCCGTCACGAGATTTATTATTCGCCGTGCATGAATATAAATAAAAAAAAAAGTAAACATACATATACGATAATTAAGATAACCTTAAAACAAAATAAATATCAAGAAATTTTCGTACTTGATAAAAACTTCGCTGGGTGAGGTCCGATAAAAATCGATCCGTCCAATCGGTATCGATCTTATTGAAATGCAGCCAGCATCAATTGGTAAACTCGGAAACGTGACACGACCATTGCGATTGGCGCTCAAGATTGTTTCTGAAGCAAAGAAAGAGGCTTTTACCTGACAACTGTTTTCTCTTGGCTAGTAGCCATTGTCGTAGTCCGATCAGTTTGATTAGACTCTGCTTAATGATCGACGCGATGGGAATCTTGAATTATTCGTAAAATTGAGGTAAAACTCGATAGCAACGAGAGAACTGAGGTTGGCTGAAAATTTTATCCACATGTATATATGTATATATATATGGATGATTTTCAAATTTAATCCACTTAGAAATCTCAGTGACCATCAGGCCGATGATACCAGTTTGAAAATGCGTCTGGGGACATCAGAGGTTAAGGCCGACCCGGTACCCAAGAGTTACGTACCGCCCGAAGACACAGAACGGATTATGGGAGAGACGGGAGAGACAGGAGAGACAGGAGGAACAGGAGGGACAGGAGATAGAACCAGAAGAGGCTGAAGACGCTGAGTGGCAGAGGTGTCCAGGCCGAGAGAAGGAGGAGGATCACCGACATTATTAATGGGTACGATTACTTGGCGAAACTTGCCCCTTTGTGTTGGACCTTCTTCGATACGTGGTATAACCCCTCGCTATCTCTCTCCTCTATTCCTGCACGTATTTATTTTACACCTGTATAGGCGTCTAAGTTATGCATGGGATCCTCCCACAGAAACAATGCACGCGCTTTTTTACTATGTAAAAGTTGCACACAGTCACTGTGAACTAAGTTTCCCATAGCTGCTGTATTTCAAATTTTAAGTCCTAGTTAGCATGGAATGCACGTATATGTGAGAGGGGGTCGGACGAAGTATGATTTGGGTAAAATTTTTTTTTTCGGGTAAATTAATATTTTCTTTTAATTGTATCAAGATAAATTTTGACGTTCAAAAAGTTATCGCGCGGTGATTAGTAAATTTTGGAAAATATTTTAAAAAAATTTTTTAAGAGCGACCCGATGAAGAATTTTTTTTTTTGTGATTCTTCAACGAGAAAGTCTCAATTGGTAATTTCATAAGGGTGGACTCACACCAACTCGAAGTGGATACTCGAGCGCCAATATCCGACGGGATTAATCACATCGCCGGCTGATCAGATTGTTCGGCTAATCTAATTCCACCTCTGGTACCATCGAGCGTGTTACAAGAAGAAGACCACGAGGAGGAAGGTGCAACGGGCTCGGCAGGGGGTGCCTCAGGTGTTAAAATGTTAATACGTGGGATACGCTCGAACCAAGAGCCAAGAGAAAAGAAGAGAGAAGAAGGTAAGAGGTGAATCCTCTGCTTGGTTACAGGCGTTCTAAAGGCGTATACTTCTAGTAAAGGTGGTGTAGGCCATCGACGTGAGAACCGACCTGTCACCCTTTCGATAGCCACCATAAAGTCAGTGATCGTCAAACGAGTAAAATTTAAATATAAAATAATAACAACAGCAACCCGGCCTTAACCCTTTCCTTGGACTGGAACTTGAAAAATAATGTCTACCCGCCTCGGTGAAATAAAGTGGCCAGATGTCGTAAGCAATGAAATTTATGTAGGTGGGTTAAAAAAAAGTTTTTTTTTTTTTCAACCGTATCTATCAAAGTCATATTCCCAGAATATCATGGAAGCAACTTTCGTGAACTTGTCCGACGAGATACTTTTTGATTAAGATCCGGTTGATCTATCGAGGTCGTGTCCCGGTAGAAAATCCTTGCGACGTACTCAAAAGTTCCGGTGTTTGGGAATCACTGTTCCTGGTCTAAGCAGCTTATTCCACGGTATAGAGGGGTTGGGGGGCAGGCGCGTGTTAATCATCAGGATCCTGCGAAGTGAGAGAATAAGCGCCGATGAAAATGAAGGGGACGAAGAGGAGGAAGAAGAGGAGGATGCTGGAGCAGTGTAAAACTGTTGTTGTCCAGTCATTGTTGCCTCATAAGCCTCGGGACGCCCTCTTCGACTTGGCTCCGGAACGATCGAGCTAATCATTCGACAATTATAATTTGTTTTCTCAATGGTCATTGTTCCTTCCCTTTGCCAGCAGGTAGGGTCCTCACGAAGATCACGAAGCTACCTTGAGTACAGAATCAAGCTTCACTCGACGCGAACCAAGAAGTCAGACCAGGTGGGTACCCGAAGAAGACACGGAGGTAAGAACATAAGGTAAAATGATAACTGGCAGTAACGATGCAAAGTTGCAAAAAGATGTTTGGTGAGTGAATAAAAATTTTTTTTTTTTTTAATTTTTAACACAATGCCAACGGAAGCAAGCTGCTTCAGACTCGCTTAAAGAAGTACCAGAAAAGTGTCCCCTCACTGACAATAGGAAGATTACCGACCCCGATCGGAGCAAGGTTTTCCCGTCATTCACGTAACAGGATCAAATAAATGTGAAAAAAAAGAAAGATCTCCCTCGGAAATTATAGGTGCTGGAAATCTCAAGAGCAAACAGGAAGACCGACCTCATAGACCAAGTCAATCCGAGCAGTAAATCGTTTTGAAAGCGACCCTTTTGTACCCACCGATAGAAGTGGTTGACCTATTGAAACTCCCTTTTACAAGCTCATAGATATGAGACAGGATTAGAGGTCTCGGGTGCAACAGTTTCAAGTATGGTCTCCCTGTGCCGTTTCCGAAGGTACCGTTTGCAAATAAGATTACACGCTGGGACAGATTCTCCTGGCAACGTACAAAGTCTTCGAAAATCCCATAAGTACGTGGACGATGAATTTCTTGTTAGCAAAGAATTTGAAAAATGACAAAAAAAATTATTAAAATATAATTAATAAAAATTTTTAAAGACCCGCATTTCTTTCGTCTTTAGCTCAACCGTATTAAGGTCACGTTTTTTTTTCTTTTTTTTTTCCGACTACGCAAGACCCGCGTCATGCATGAAGACGTCGTTTGTCAGTAGACGCAATACGTAGGCGTCGGAAACGAGAGGTCCAAGCGGTGCTGTAGTATCAAGGTACCAAGTGCCAAGCAGTACCCGCTAGTTAGACTCTCATAAAGCCGCGACATAAATTATCCTCTAGTCAGACTCTCATCGGGGAGTGTTTGCAATGGTCCACCTCCCGTCAACGCCCTTCGCAGCCTTTTCGCCGTAGCTTCGGTACCAGTACGAAGAAGAAGAAGAAGAGGAAGGCGTCTCGCGATCGCCTGCGAATGGGCACCTGCACGGTAAATATTGTTTATTGAGACGCCAAACGAAAAACGTATTAACGTCGTACCCCATGACGCGTACCGCCCTTAGCCAATGAGCTCGACTCGAGCCGCCGAGTAACCAGGACCGACCACGCATCCGCGAGAGCCCCGCGCTTCATCCTGACGCAGAGACCAAAGCTCCAAACGGCAACTCGTAGTTTCCAAAGAGCGCGACGGACAAACGCGCGACTATAAATTCATTAGTTCCTTACGAGGTCCTGGAAGAGTATCCCGCAAGGAGCGAACAATAAGTCGCCTAATAGAAATCAAATCACCTCACCATTTATAACCACCTTGAGAGAGCGAGAGGCTCCCCCTGGCCGACTGGCCTCTCCCCAGCCCGCAACCGCCGCCGCTCGATCCATTCTTTGGCTTTGCTTTTGTTTTCTCTTTTGCCGGCCTTTTTTTCGCCCATCACGGAATAATCGAACAAGATTGATGAGGGCGGCATGACTGGCGCTCCTGGATAGAGTCTAGTAAGACTCACGGGTATATCGTATATAATGCTCGGGACTCGCTCTCTCTGGTCGGACTATAGCGATCGACGCTGTCCAGTACTGTGCCAGTGGCTCGTATAGAGACGAGCGTTCTGTAGACTGACGCGCGGAACATCGCCATTTTATGGTTAGTTATGCTCGCCCAAATCTAGAGCCCGGCTGATCTCTTCCTATAGAAAGTTACTGTAGAGCGAAGTGGCTATGGCGCTGTACGAATATATCGAGAAGATTTTAAATATCTATATAGAATGGTAAATTGCATTGTCTAGGTGTTGCGCTATGGTGTTGCGATATTGCGCTAGACCAGGTCCGGTTCACACGGGTAGCTAACGTGGGGCAGTACGAGGAACTATCTTACGGGAGTACAGGGGTGGACCCGAGAGTTCAAATTGAAGGAGCCCCGGGACCCCTGGCGCGAAACAACAAGCAGTCAGAAAAATGGATGGGCTGCTAACCATGCCACCCATGGAGCCAGCGAGCAGTCATTTTACCTTTTACTTAGCCGTCCAACGGTGTACGTATTTAATAAGTAGGATCCTTAATTACGTTTTCACCTAGATCGTTACCCGACGCTGGTCTCGCTCGAATGAAACTGCTCGGTCGGAACGGGCGACTGGACCGGGCAATAAAAGCGAGCGAGAGAGAGAGAGAGAGAAATAAAAGAGCAAAGAGTAAGAAGATATCAGCTCGTTATCTCACTCCTGGTTATGAACTTTCATGAAGTTCCTGGTACCGGGTCCAGTCCTGCCATCTGGTGCTCCATAACGAATCCCCTGGGTACACGATCCACCCTCTGTCCGAATGGGCAGGAAGAGTCTGCTTTTATTTTCCTTGGATCCAGAGAATCTTCGGAAGTCGATTTTAACCCTCTGCCTTATCAGCCCTCCGAGTGTCACTGGATCTCCGGACTATACAACCCTTGGTAATCCAAGTGGGTAGGTACCACTACCGGGCATTAAGCTCCCCCACGTCAGCTATTACGTCGCACAGACTATTGCACCCTGCACGCTGCTAAGACGCATTACTTCCACTGCTGGTATCCGGGCATTTGTCCACCGCGACACATCCAGGAACTGACCTAGGGGTCGGCGATGGGGAGGCCAGGAGGTTTCTTAGATTTAGTGCATAGTACCCTCCATCTAGTAATCCAGGGTACCCAGGGCAATGATACCAATCGCAATCAGAGTGTCTCATCCGTTTGAAATTTTTTCGGGCATTTCATTAGGGTAGGTAAAGACACGTTCAGGAACTGACTTAGGGGTTGATTAGGGAGATTCTCTAGATTCAATGTACAATACCTCCAGCCGGTAGTTCAGGGTACCCAGAACAATTCTACCAATCGCAATAAAAGTGTCTCCTGGATTTGATATCTTTTTTGTAAAATTTAATCAAGGCTAGGTCAAGACCAGGTCGAAGGAGCAAGATCAGTCGGACCCGGGTCCAAATATTCCTACGGGGTCCTTCTCACGTGTAACTTGTAACTCGACATGCTTGACCCTAGCATTAATCTCGGTATATCACCCCCTCGATTCGTGAGGGCGTTTTCAAACTAATATACGACGACACGTCCCACGCCTCTATCGGGAAGAGCATAACGAGGACTGACTTTAACGGTTAAATAATATTCCAACGCTCGAGCATCTTCACCTTGCGCTGTCCCTGTCTCTCCTTCTCCCACCTGCTTATAAATCGGTACGGATGCGCGCGCTTCGTGAGATGGCGCTAAGCATAGGAACGAGAGAGAAAGAGAGACCAGCGGCAAAACCCTCGTCAGGACGATCCTGGCGCGACCGTTTATTCGTTTATTCGACCAGCGTACCCTTATATAGAATTTATTCGCCTCGGCCTTATTCGACTCGTAGCCGGCAAATCCCGTAGCTTTATAAGGCAAGTATTCCGCGCTTGACCCCAGGACAGATTTTAGGTGAAGATCAGTCTCTACGATCCGCCCATTGATCCTCGAAAGCTGTGGCCAGCGGCTGGAAAATTGTGCGGCAAGTATCATCCAATGGGAAGTCCCCGACGCCAGAAGCGCTCATGTGCATGATGGGATATCCTATCTGAGCTACATTGATTTCGAATCTATAATCTATTTAATAATCGTATCGAACGAGAAGGGTCCCTTCCGGTCGGGTTGAAATTAAATATGAGCATACACCAGCCCCCTGTCACTTGGCTCACCCTAGTAGGTACCCAAGGTATCGATTATGGTAACCTACGTGCAGATACGTTACGCGGTACCTTGTTTGAGGACGAAACTTCAAGATCCGTCTCAGGGAGGCTTGCACGGGGGTACCTAACGGCAAATAATAGCGCACGGTGGCGTTCGCCTATTTTATGCTCGGGACCAGGTCGAACGGAGGATCATCAATGATATCCAATGCTCCATTCTTTCTGGCTGCTCACTTCGTTCCCTTAGAAAGACTCGGCCGGACTTCGGGTTGCCGGTTGGTTCCGAGGATATTTTATTCGGCTACTTTTACAACCAGTGTAAAACAATAGCCCCGTTCTGTTATTCCGTTTACAGTTGCGTGGTCGTACGGGGAGAGCCTCTGCGGTCCCGGGCGTAGTTAGCTGAGGTTGCGAGGGCAGCACAGGTGGACCGGAGATATTTACTGCGCAATAATCGTTAAACTCAAGACACGAGTCTCGACCGCTTCACCGGGCACAGCACACTGGCCACTTCTGTCGAGCTTTAAAACTCCGACAGAAGTCCGGCTTCGCTGCGAAGCAGTCTCGGGTCTGAAGTCTCGCAAATTTTATATCCGGCTACTAAACAACAGCCATCAGCTGCGATCGGCTATTCGGTCGAGAGAACTCTATCCCTTTAAGATTATCACCTTACGACCTTCCGTATCCTTGCCCTTGTAGCTTTATATTTCTTGCACGTGATCGTCTTAAAATATCTCTCAAGTACTACCTCGGAAACGATGACGGACAACGTGTTGGTTGCTGTGAGCGCAAGCTGTTACCTCGTAAACTTTACTACCGAATAATTTAAGCCCACCGGGAGTTCGTCATCCTGGTTAATCCCACGTTACCGGTCGACCGTCCCACCTACGCGGTTTCGATCGTTAAACCGGCAATGATTTGATACTTTTTAAGAATCGTTTTGGCTTTGCTTTGTCTATCGGTGGTTTAACTTGGCCCAAGGGATACTTTGGAAATGCTCGTCCCGCTTTTTTTCAGGGACTTTTATTCTACCTGGGTTACTTCGGTACTAGTTACTTTGGTGTGCTACTTCATTGAGCTGGGTATACTGATTAGAAAGGTACGAGCTGGATTTTCTGATTACAGGAGCTAATCATACCTTGTGGCTACTATTAACATTAATCATACACGTGTGTATTCTTTGAGCGTGGCTCGTGGGTTTCTGCTTGGAGGTCGGGTGACGCGTTATCGGGAAAAGGGATTATTTCGCGCACCTGGAACTAATGACTTGGGTCGATAAAGCGATTTTACCTAGTTACGATAAAAAGCACGCTTGCGTCATTTGGCCACGGATGGGATTGCAGTGTGATAAGAATGCTTTACTCGGATCGGTATACGTCGTGAAACGTACACGGGTTGGCGGGTAGGGTCGAGAGTGAGTAAAAAAAATTTTTTTAAATGTTACAAAAAAAGTCGAAATTTTCGAAAATTACCAAAAATGCAATTTCTAACGAAATAATGATTTTTTCGAAAATTTTCAAAATTCTCGCTTCGACCTCGTCGAATCCTGCTCTTACGTAACTCTACTCGAGAAATAACGTACCGGTGAATCGTCTCGAGTCACGGATTTTTTTTTCTCAAGGTACCATTCCAATTTACATACATATTATCCTAGTTAGAAACAGGTGAACGACGCTTTAAAGCACCAAGCATCATTCACC